>OX387971.1:4118420-4718420 GCA_947578425.1 Eugnorisma glareosa | reverse complement strand
AGGGGTTTATCTTTCAGGGAACTTTAGTTTCATGACAATGTATATGTGTGTTTTTGTGAAGTTTTTAACGCCCTCCCCTATTTCTTTGTATTTCAATAGTTTTAGTTAATTATCCAAAATATTTTTTCATAGTAAAGCTCCAACCATCTTGTTTACGTTACATAGCGACCTCTATATTACACTAATATAACAAAAACGTCGCGTAGACTTTTCCTTGAGACCGGGCCATGTTTAGCCGACTTTAGGGTTCCCTGATCATTACTTGCATAGGATCTAATAAACATTGCTCATCTTGAACAGAAATCTAACGCGGCCCTTTATAATAAATTCATCTTATTTTCGTGTCGATGGCTATCTAATGAAATAGTACCTACTTTTAACCCAGATTAATTTATATAAATGAAAAATTTAATTTATTTTCAGGTCTAACATAGGATATCAATGAAATATGGTAGTGTTCTTGGACATCGATACATTTTTGACTCATATACTACATACAAGTCTTAGTTAGTCTTTCATTCGACCAAAATTGTTTTGTTATATAAAGGTCATGCACAAACGTTTAAGCGTTGTTTTATTATATAAATGTTATATTGTGATTCACACACAACTACGTTTGTTTTGCGAAAACCTTTTATTTAATCGAAACGATTAAATGACCAATACATTGTCCAATAAACGTCATAACTAGCATCATTATCCAACGTCATATAAGGTAGACCTGAAAACGTTTACTTAACATATGCACTGACACCATTATCCGACGTCGTAGAAGCTATTCCCGAAAACGTTTACTTGATATACGCACTCACACCATTATATGACGTCATATAAGCGAGTCCTGAAAACGTGTAATCAACATATGCACTCACACCATTATATGACGTCATATAAGTTAGTCCTGAAAACGTTTAATCAACATATGCACTCACACCATTATATGACGTAATATAAATCAGTCCTGAAAACGTTTACACAACATATGCACTGACACCTTTGTACGACGTCGTATAAGTTAGTCCTGAAAACATTTACTCAACTTTATATTAAGACATTACAGTCACGCAACTAAACCGTCGTAAGATAAACGTCTATATATCATAATAGTTAGCTACATACCACTATATAACTGTTACATAATATGAGTCTTATAAGACTGGAGTTATACGACGTTTTTGCTAGTTGGGTTGTTGTTTATGAAACTATGTTTTGTTTTAAACCTTAACAGATCCGCAAATTAGCAAGCTAACTACATAAAATAGGAATAGCAATAGCTTTTTCATCATATTTCAAAATAAAACTAATTTATGATACTTTATGGCATTTTTTTGTTATAAGCAGCAAGCAGGAGTATCACCCATGGACATGATTAGATTATGTGTAGTATTAGTATTCCAATTTTAATTTCGTTTGACATCATTTACTTTTATTGTGCGCGTTCGTGCTAGGTCCTACTGCTACACATTTTTCTGTGCATCATATTTGAGGGGGTTATGCCCACTTCGTCCTATTCGCACTTCGTTCCGCGTTCAAAAATCATCTCATTCGCAGTTGGCCCTATTCGCAGTCAGTCCCATTCGCAGTTGGTCCCATTCGCGGTTGGTCCCATTCGCAGTTGGTTCCATTCGCGGTTCGTCCCGTGGAATTAGTTTTTGGCTGCTTTCGTGTGTGTAACTTCTTACAGGAAAATTTTGCTAATCTTTTTTCTATTTATTTTAGAGAAAACGTATTCAATTCAACAAGTTCAAAAATTAATCTGACTGAATCACAGACACGCCAAAATCTAAAAAAAAAAATTGCTTGAGAAATCGAATAAGCCTAACAGTAACATTTTTCATGATTATATAAGTTGCTTCAAAGGCCGTAAAGTACTGGGAAAATGCCGACTGTCTGACTGAAATTTGCCAAATAAATGCTACAACACGGTCCTTTTCCATAACAGAGGATTGTAAGACGTCACCCCATGAATAAATACGTCACAATGTAGATGAGTTTAATCTAATATACCCAAATCACGTTCGCCATATTTGTTGGCAAAATATTTGCCATAGAAATATCGCGAGATCAGTGTTTTGTTGGTATACATCGTATCATAAATATTTGATTTATCTGTTCCATGGCATCAAAGGGTACTTGTTATTTCTCGTATCGATGAGTCATATGACGTCACGGTTGGCGCAGTGGCTGAGCTGCTGCGCTGCGTGTCACGGGTTCGTTTCCCGTACGGAACAAATATTTGTATTGGTTACAGGTAGTTTTTCCATGTCTGGCTGTGTGTGTGTGTGAGTTTAAATGTGTGTAAACACACCCACGATACAGGAGAAATTTATTGTGTGGGGCAATGTTATACATAATTTTAAAATAAAAACCGGTCTGTACGTAGCAACCAGGACGGCTCGTTTCGACTCGAACCGTTTGCCGGAGCAGGAGAAAAAGTCCAGTATATCCTGTGTTGGGGCTCCACAATCACACCGTGTTACTGTGTTTACCGGTTGACGTTCAGAGATGTCCAGTCACGAGCACCAATATGTATAAACTTACCTAAATTTAAAAACAATTTTCGCCAGAAATAACGAAAGTTGCGTACTTGGAGATAGGATCTTTTTCAAAAATATGAGTTCCAATATATTACGTTCGCAACAACATGATATTTTTTTAATCAGAACAGTAGGAGCAAAACACGTTTAAATGTTGTTAAGTGTTTACATATTGGTGCTCGTGACTGTACATATTGGACTCTGCAGTTTATTTTGATGAGTATTACACGTTGATACATTTATTTAGAAAATATTTAATAAGTAGATAACATTTTAATTACAAAACATAATACAAAGTCACAATCTGATCGTGACCACAAAATTTTCACGCCATACAAACTACTTCATAGGGGCTGTCTATGTAGTATACGTGCAAAGAAACTTGTCCTACTCTGCCAGACACCTCATACAAACATTCGGGACCGTTGGGAACTGTGTACTGTAAAGGAAACATTTTTCATTAGAAGATTATGCATTAGGTTAAAAACACGGCTTTAGTTCAGCCGATCCCTCATCCCTCAGAAGTTCCCTCCAAGTCACATTGTGAATGCGATGCTCCCGACCAGCTTTGGTCCAGTTGCTGGAGTGTCCAAAGAGTCCCTACACCAGCACTTTAGAAGACGCCTTAATGTGGCCACATGCTGGATCCGAGAAATTTAATATGTCGTATACGATACGAAAAAAGAAGAAGATTACAGTAAATTTTTGTAAGAGGTCAGCCAGAGTACATGTATTTAATGTGATTTTATTATTTGTTTATAAAATACTGATTGTGCCATTTTTCAAATGGAAACCGGTAGGAATCGAGTTGTATGGAACCTTCGCCACTGGAAGATTACAGCCCCCCCAAGCATAGAAACAGGTACCGGTTAACAACATTATGGATGTCCATGAATTTCTAAATGCTAGCAAGTTTACTGGGTGCCTTGAATTCACCAGAAAATGTTGTAGTTAAATAAGAAGAAAAATAACGTTACCCGCATGGCAGTCTCCCCCGAGTACTCAAACCAGTTCATGGATCCGCTTTCGATAGTGTATTGTGCGAAGACGTTGAAACCTAACCCGATGAGCTGATCGTTGTAGATGAGAGGAAACCACGGCAACATGTGCTCATCTGCGCAATCGCTGCTGGTGGTTATGTTGTAGTAGTAGTGATATCCTGAATTCATACAGACTTAATTAGAACTGAACTCATACAATATTGTCACATTGCTGAAGGCAAAACCAAAGTGATATTCTACCAGAGATAATAGATAATAGTAACGATGATGATATATATAGGCTAGCCATACCTATGTTTAACAAAATAAATGATTGATTGATTGATGAATAAGTCAAAATGGCATCTTCATCATTCTGCTGCCCTTATCGCAATTTATTTGGGGTTGGCGCAACATGTCTTCTTCTTCCATACTTCTCTATTACTCGTCATATCATCAGAGACACCTTCTGATTAAGTCAACATGTACGGGACTGATATGAGCTACCAAAAAGCTTATGTAAATTCAGACGAAAGTCTTTGCAGAAATACGAAATGCTTTCAAAGCTGTTGCACTCTAATCATTTTTCCAAAGCTTTCGACAGATAGATGGAAGGGTGGGAAACTCTGTGCTTTAAAAAATAAGTAGATAAAGGTAAATATAAGTAGGTAGGTTGTTCTTAGTGTTATCTTAATGATGGATTGTGTGACAAATGATATGAAGGAAAAAGGAGTAAATGATAGCGTGACGGTTGACAAGGGAGAATAGAAGAAAAAACGTGCTGCACCGACCTCAAGTAACATGGGACAAGGGCAAGGGGGCAAGAGAGAAGATGATGATGACATTAGAATGAGTGATTCAGTCATTTCAGCATTTTTTTCAGATGGGAAATCGTCAAATGACCCCTCCCACTCCGGGCGGAGCGGAAGGGAGTGTCAGACTTGTACCGACTAAAACCCATTCATGTTCCTTATTTTGCCCTTTGTGTTTCAGGCATCGGCAGGCAGGCATCGGTCCTTTCGGACCCCTTCCCGTTTGCTGACATCTCTTTGAGGCGCGCATGGCACACGAACGCGCCGTCGACACGGCCTGTCGTCATAAGAAGGACGGACGGCGAGCTAGCCCATTACTCACCGTCTACAGGTCCCCATTCAACCTAAGCTGTTACTTTTCTCGTATTATGGCGCTTCCGGAGAATTCGCCTGTAATCCACAATACAGAAACAAGTGATTCTTATCGTTACACGTTGCGCACTGTAATGTTCGGTTGTATACACTGGTGTAATGCTTGAATCTAAACTGTTAGGTACATTACAAGCGAATGCTCCCGGTGAAAGAGCGCTTCACCAAACAGTAAAACAGCACCTACTTTAAAAAGTTAAATAGAAAAGCTTACCCATTCTTTGGATACACTGCTGTTTGGTATAGAGGCTATCGGGACCGGTGATATCACTAGCGGTTGTCGACATTTCAAACAGTTCACCATTGATACCAGTAACCCACAAGCTGCCTTCTTGCAGGAGTAGGGAAGAGTTGCGAGCGGCTTTGCGAGAGGCTGGATCCTTTGCCAAGGTTTCTGGAGTAACATAGTATGAGTATGTAGTGTTTTAGTATCAGTTAACATAACACTGGGGCTATGGGTATTATTGGTCGACACTTCTAGACCAAAGAATCAGGATTGCCACCTAACGTGGTGATGCTGCCAGCCTTCTGGCCACTTTCCCCATTGACAGCGATGCGCCTTTTAATTACGTGGATGGTTGACCACCTATAACATACCGAAATCGCCAGTGCCTCGAAAAGCACGTTAAGCCGTTGGTCCCAGCTGTCATTTGTAGATCTTTGACAGCCGTTACAGGTAGTCAGTGGCCCGAAAGTCTGACAACTAGTCTTACCAAGGGGTATCGTGTTACCCAGTACTAACTGGGCTGTGGAGGTCAGAGACAGTCGCTCCATGTAATTTACTGGTATTCAGCTTCACTAGAAATCGACCCCAATACAGTTGGGAAAAGGCTACGCAGATTATTGATAGTTAATAATGTACAAATTGATTAATAATTACATCGATGTTGGTTTGCCCAGCTGTTCTAGCAGCTGTACCTACACAATTTTTACGTACCGTTTGAAACGTAGTACTGCTGGACGGTGTAATATTTCTTTGTGGTGTCGTTGAGCATAGTAGTCCACTCTGTGAATCCTTGGACAGTCCAGTCGTACACTGCGTTGGAAATTGAATCCTTGTCAAACTGCAATAAAAATCTGATTATTTTTATATAATCATAATAATCATAAATCTTTATTTTTCTCGATATCAGAATTACAGGTAGTTCTTCCGGGTCTGGCTGTTTGTGTATGTGAGTTTAAATTTTTGCAAACGCACCCAATACACAAGAGCCATTCCTGTGTGTGGGTGGGGGTGGAAAAGTATAAAAAAAGATGCTACTTTCATCTGTTTTGTGTAAAAGTTAACTACGGTACCGTTTTATAGTTAACCTCATAAGTAAGCCACATACACAGACCCCATAAATAAGGCATAATATTTTTAGGGTTCCGTCCGTAACAAAATGACAAAGAAACGGAACCCCTAGAGATTCGTCTGCTTGTCTATCTGTCCGACCGTATATCACAGCCATTTTACTCCGAGACTGTTGGCACCACACAGTTCAAATTTGGAAAGCAGGTGTCTTCTTTAAACCGCTATACAAAACCGACGTGAAATGAAACAAAAAATGGGGTTGCTCCTTCATGCACGTACATACATAACTGAGAGTTGAAAAAAAACTACGTTTATAAGTGTTTATCGACAGCTCTCTAAAAGATATTTTAAGTTTCCAAAATTATTTTTTTCTTAAGTCAATGGTTCACAAGATATATATGCTTCTAAAACCGTAAAAAATGTGTGTACTTTTTAAATTGGGTCCATTTTTTAAAGAAAGAAGAGAAAAATTCTGTAAAATAAAAGTGTGGGATTGTAGAACGTAAAATGAAATTACAACGAAAATTGGTTTGAATAAGATTAAATTTAATGTTTAGTTTACGGTGGCAAAAAAAATCAATGAAACAAAAGAAGTCACCGACTTCCGAAAGTAAAGTTGTTTTAGATATTTTTGTGTTATTTTGGAAGTCGGTCGTTCTGTGATAAACCTATTTAGTTTCGCTGTTAAGTGTAAATTGACATACAAAATATGAGCGCTAAAATATTGGTACTATACTGTTTGGTATAGTACAGTCAGCATCAGAAGTAGATTAACACTACTCAAAATTTCAAAGGAGGTTTTTTAATAAAAACTCGTTAGATATTACTAGTTATTAACAAGGTATTGACAAGTAAGGAATATTGTAAAGAATAATGTTCTGAAACATTAAAAATAATAGCTAGAGTCCTGTACATCAAATCATTCAAATTCCGAAATGTTAAGCTACTTCTGTTGCTGTCCGTACCAACAAGTACGCGAGTCCGACTCGCACTTGACCGGTTTTTGTTAATTGGGTTTTTTATCTTGTATTTCTCACTAGCACCCCAGAGCCTTGTCCCTGTTGCATGACCATATAGGCTAGCCCATCATTGCATGTCTCAAAACAAAACTAGCGAAATGAAGCCTGGTTAAAGGCTAGGTTATTTAATAAAAAGAAAAATAATACTTACAGCTATCTGCAACCCCGCTACATAGCCAGTATCATCGAATAAAACGCAAACCAAATTGTCATTTTCAGGACACATCAATTCTAGTGACTCAAGTCCTGCGGGGCTATCAGGCCTGTTCTTCTGGACCCATCCTGAAGCCGTAGCTGAAGTGGTATTCTTTGGCATTTCTATGAACGCTACTGTTCCGATTCCGACACATGTGAAATCGAATTTCACTGCAAATAAGAAGGCCGATGGTTAATTATTTTCTTATATTACAATAATTGTTTATAACTCTTTTTAAAAGAATTCTAGGAGTATGACAATAAAATATTTTACTGACCTTTCAAATTGGGCGCATACAATCCTGAAACAAAAGCTATGGTTATTATTTTTACATCAATAAAACTAAGTACCTAACTAAAATACTTGTCAAAAAATTAAGAAAAAAAAACACCATAAATCAGAAAATCAAAGAATAGCTTACTTTAACATATTAATATCATGTATAAATATCGTTAAAACGAAACGAAATGAAGCATAGAACCTGTATTTTCCTTTACAATATTAATGGTACAAGCAAAATACGTGCTTGGACGTAGAGTTGCGGAAACCAGCCCGTTGTACAATACAATAGTAATACAGTAGTGTAGTATTACCTAGTAGATAGTGTGTTGGTAGTAGTGGTCTGACTTCAAGACCGCAATTTTTTTTTTGTTGAAAAAATCTACTTACCCAGTGTAGTGGTAGCAATAATGCTCAGTAAGGTAAGTATACGAATCATTTTTGACTGAAGAATGGAAACAATTGGTAGGACATCAGCTCTCCAAACATTATATACCAAGCGGCGACTGCACACTATACATGTTTTCGGGGTTCAGTGAACAATTTGCTGAAACACACACCTACGGTAAAGTGACACGGGTTCTGTTGTAGTTATTAAACTCACACAATTCAGGTTTTTAGTTTACTTCATTCAGTTTTAGCTTTCTTTGTGAATAATTCATCAGTGATCAGCTTTCATTTTTTTTCTAATGACATCAGACACAGATCAAGCCTTACTATCAAAATATCCGTTCAAAATCATTAACAATTTACCCTTTTTACCAATTATTGTTATTCTTTATTGCACACAAAATATAAAAGTAGGCCACACAAAATTACAATATATAGCTTATGTACAACGGCGAGCTTAACCCGGAAACAATGGCAACCAATGTTTCGACATTCGCATTTGCCATAAAACAAATTGAATAGGACTTATTTTTTTTAATTATTGATGAAGAAATTAGACATTAGCATTTGATTACGTACGTAACACTACTTACTGCGAATATTAGTTGGTACAACCATAAGGTTTTGTGTCACTACAATTGAGCGTCGTTCTAACAATATATACCAACCCACATTTAAATTCGACCATTTTTTTAGTAAGTGTAACGATTTTGGAAACTAACGCTGATTAATTGTAAATCTGTTTTAAGCGGTTCCTTACCTATCTGCATAAAATTTTTAGGACCTAATATAACTTTGCATAATTTTGTTTATCCTAATAATATTTTCGCATAACAGCTTACGCATATTTTTTAAACATAACATTCTAAAGCATACATTTATTTACGCACAATGATATAAAAAAAAAAATTTAGGCATAACAAATACGCATAATAATAATTAACTATGTTGCATGCTCGCTTGCATGGTGGCTTGTATGGTGCATGCTTGCTTGCATACTTGCTGCATGCATCGTGTATACTTGCTGCATGCATGGTGCATGCTTGCTTGCATGGTGCATGCTTGCTTGCAAGCTGCGTGCTTGCTACATGAATGGTGTATTCTTGTTTACATGTTTGCATGCTGCATGCTTGCTGCATGCATGGTGTATGCTTGTTTGCATGCTTCTCAGGGAAATAAAAACCACATTATGTTCACAATGAACTGTTTTATAATGATTGATGTTTTTATTGATTGATTTTCTGCCGTTTAATGACTATCGATATAAAATGTTAGGCAAAAGTCGATTCTGGCTGTAAACTTTCTGCGATATGATGGTTCTACTTTATAAAAATGTGTATTAGTGTCTAACATTTTAGGAGTTAATTATTATCATGCATATTTGTTAAGCCTATAAAAAATATGTTTAAATATCATTATGCGTAAATACATTTATGCTTCAAAATGTTACGCTTAATACTTTTTATGAAGAAATTATGCTTAAAAAAATTATGCGTAAGCTGTTATGCGTAAATAATGTTATGCGAAAATATAATTAGGATAAACAAAAGTATGCCAGGTTATATTAGGTCTTAAAATTTTATGCAAATGGATAGGGAACCGATAATTATGACGACTTATACTGGATGCCAAAAAAAAGTATGGCAAAAGTATTATTATGCCAAAACAATAAGCCAAAATAGTTACGCCAAAGCATAGTAGGAAAAAAAGCATTATGCGAAAAGAAGCGACTATCCCGTTTTAAGCGTACGTTTTGGTTGTATCGGAGACTTATCTTAATGGATAGTATTATAATTATCATGATAATTTAGAAATAGCGACCCGGCCCGGCTTCGCATGGGTGCAATGTCATACATTTAAACCATCCTCTTGCATTTAAATCCGTATCGTATAGTTTAAAAGGTTTAAACTATACGCTGGGTACAAACAGAGGGAAAGACTATGTTTTATACTTTAGGGATGTTTTATACTGTTGGATTAGTTTGACGCATTTAACTGAATTAATTAAAGATTATGTGAGTTGGCTTATTATTTCAGAACTAAGTCCAATTATTCATAATTATCCCTTGTATTAAATCCATGTCATCCTACATTTCCCCAAACTGTCACACATCGAATGACCTACAAACGAACAATCGCATCACAACAGAAAATGCTGGTTTATTCCCGGCTCGAAATTAATATTCGATTCATTTCCAATTCAGCTGAAAGCCAGATTCAAACGGGCTGTTCCAGTTCGTCTGTCATTTATTATTGAGTAAGCCATTAATCTGTCTTTCAGTGATTTTTAACTATTTTAAATTGGCTTTTGTGAGTTATATCGTGTGAAATACGTAACCTGCATGATTTAAAATATTTTACATGGGTTAATGTATTTGTAAAATTAATGATAAAATGATGTTTGTTTTAATAATTATTGTAACGGCACTACAAAAAGTACTACAGCAATATAGTACAAAAGTACTAAAGCGCCATCTATTACACGAATGAAGTACTAACATCCCGCCACAACCAAACACCAACTGTCGGGCAGTAGCCCATAACACCTGTTTTATGTCCGTCACATCACCATCTCAGGTCCAGTTGAAAACCAGCGTCGGGCACTAGTTGCTCGGCAATTTGCTGAACTGGGCCTATTTGGCGCAGCCGCGAGACACACAATATTATCTCTTGTTTTTCTGTTTAGTTTTAGGTTTTTTATTTTTTTATTGTGTAGTTTTAAGTTTTATATTTCATTTTTGTTATTTTTTCTTTTATTGTTGTGTGCACTTGTGGCGTGTGCCAAATAAATATGTTTCTTTCTTTCTGTCTAGTCGGAGGATACTTACTTTTAAAAGGAGGATGAAGAACTTTACACGCTGTTCTTCATAGCCCTAAATTATTAATTTAACATTGATATAAAGAAATACGATATCGAAAATATTTGCAGGCTGACCAATTGTTAAGGCACAATCAAGATTGTATGTATAATGTTTTGAATATTCTGGCAAATGATTGTGTTCTTGTAGAACTCTGATAAAGTAAAGAACACAGTCAAGTCTCATTTCAAAGCTTCCTTAATTGTGCTTTGTCCTTCTTTTTAACAAAGATAAATAATGTACATATGCATATATAAAGCAGGTCATTAAAGTACAATATCAGTGTGTGTCTCTACTCGTCATATCCTAAGGGTTTGAATAATTTCACGGGTCTCGTCCTCAAAGCTAGGGTGAAGTTTTAATTTTATTATCTAAAAAAGGAAGGTAGGTACCTCCGGACTGTCGTTTAATATTTCGTAAGTAGCACTGGTTGGAAGATTTTCTTTTTCATAAAAGGAATAATGATTTTGCTTTTTTTTAAATAATTCAGAAAATATATGAGGTAGATTATAATGTCATGTAAAATCTATCTTACTTATGTCATACAAACTTCTAGCTTGAACACTCGCACATTTTTAGTTCATGTTTACTTAATCGAGTCCACTGAAAGAAACATTTTGGAATAAAGAATTGCTTGCAAATCCGATGAATATACTTAAAGCATAAACTTTCATATCCTTTAGGTTTTTGAATCGTTTTTTAGACAGCTATATTTTTTCAGTAGTAAACTCCATGTTATGGACTTATAATTTATTTAACTTCGACTAAAATCACTTGTTTACCTACCTACAGTCGAAATTCTTCTTTTATAACTCCCAAATATATTTCCACGGTCGGTATGTAGATTTATTCATTGAAAATTAAAACCGAATGAATTCCGGATCGAAAATGTAATATAACCTTTAGAAAGATTAAAATTGAGTGGATTCCAAACAAATATATTTTTCATGCAGAGGATTAAAAATGGAATTTAATTAATATTGGTGTTGATAAAAAATACTGTCTTTCTTTCAATAACTTGCAGTTTTAATAATATATGCAGTTTGTGCAGAGTAGCCCTCTGCACTTATTGGACAGAGTGACATTCAAAAAGTCAAAAATGTATAAGACTGACTTGCTAATGAGTAATGGCACAATTACTTGGTCGTTAGTCCGTATTCGGGTGGTCGAATGACTTCACTCGAATTCGGGCACCCGATGCATTTATTAAATTACGCCAGTAGTTTGAATGCTGTCAAACCATGAAACCGGACTAGATTTATCGCGTACTTGATCCCGTTTTTTATACTTGGTCGTTTGTCCGAATTCTAGAGGCAATCGAATTCGGGCAAACGACCAAGTTTAATTGCGCCATTAAGCTGCCGAATGCTTATGCGATTCCTGTGGAAAGTTATTGTGAAAATGCGAAGCTTCTTGAAAAATATTGTCACCTGTCTATCCACCCACAAGAGCATATGTTATGAATTCATATAGGATCTAGAGAGGTGATAGTAGTGTGCTGACGTAATAATATTTGAAATCGGCCTGAGCAGAGACAATCACCACAGATGGGCGTTCACGGACGACTCAGATCTCAAGTGCTTCGCCACAGACAATAGCTTACATTCCATCTTGCGCCGCATGCTCTGACACCTGCGCAATTAATGACCTTATGGCTGCATCAGTAAGCGATGTTCGCGTAATTATTAACACTAAAAACAGGATACTTACCGTGTTTACTATTTGTTTTGAGCTTCCGATATTTTGCGAACATCGCGTAGACTATGAATTTTGGCTAAACGCCTTTGAACTATTTTGCCATCGACACACTAAGAAGAATTGCTGACTTGCAAATTGCCATGGGTCTACCAACCAACGAGCCCATTAAAATCTTATGTAGACAAGACATATTCTATTAGTGTAATTATTTTCGCTAAAATGACAATTACATAAATTTTGTCTTATGTCTAGACATATTTATTTTTAATTCAGCACGTGGATTTAATTGAAAAAGTCAAGTGGCATTTACGCCAGTGTGTTTTAAGTTGCGCGCCATTCTCAATTTATTTTTAATTGTTCTGGATTTTTCGATGGTGAAATTGAGAATTTCGTCTACATCTGTGTAAATGTTTTTGCCAAGTAGCTATTAATAATACTGTGATGTCAATACGTAACTTCATAAAATTGGTAATTATTTTTATACCTCATTAATGATAATATTAAGGCCTATGGTCTGAGTCTGGCTATCATAGACTAGAAGGTACACTACAAACCTACGCAAATAATTCGACAATGTGTGCGTTTTGGTGGACCTTAAACCCTTAAAAACTGAGCTGGTTAACAAAATATCATTTGTCTCATAAAATTAAAATGCATAATATTAAAATGTTAAAATGGTTCAGGAGACAAAACAAATCCTTCATAGTCAAAGACATTCAAATATTTAGGTATAAGTCTCTTAAATCTCTTTGTTCATAGTCAATTTAAAAATAAGTCGTCTCATTTGCGTGGGTGACATCAAAAATAGATTTAATTTATAACAATCTCCGATATCGAATATCCATTAAATAACAAAGTTCTCATCCAAGTAAAAGTTTCTTAAACACAAAAGAATATTTAAGATTTTCTTTTTAGTTCAAGATTTACTGGAAGGCTTAAAGTATTTTACGCACACTTCTCAGGTATTTTCATAATCTCGAGAAAAAAATTAAGAGGTTTAATAAAACTACTTAACTTTTTGCGGTTGATTTTAGCCACGGACTGAATATAAGTTAAGGATTGTAGGTAGCTAAACGTAAGTACCTATGTTTTAACTAAAAGTTTGTAATTAACTACGCTATATTTTTTAAAGATATACTTGCAATTGTTATCTACTGTTTCACTAACTAGCCAGCAACTATCGTCACTGATGCAACAATTAATTTAACACGAATTAAAAAACCGACTGGCTCTTACTCATTATGACATCACTATTGTAATCCAGAAATGGAAAGGCAAAGGTACCTGTACTACACCCTATAACCAGTTATTTTTAAGTCCCATGTAATACGGGACGTCCCTTTTGCCTCCAACGGGGCACAAAACTAAACTCCGTGGCTGCTACTGAAAAATTCATGAAGAAAAAAACCAATAACACTTTGCCCGACCTGGGAATCGAACCCAGGACCTCATGCTCAGGAGCCCTAGGCTTGCAACCAATACATAATTGAAATAAGTCTCTTTAGTCTTGTCTTATCTTAAACAGCTTTTTTGAAACTAATGACTCCTCAAACAACAGCGTTGCTTCTGCAGCAGGTGTCACTTAGTGTACATGAAAACGACTATATGTAGGTATTCTCTTAAATATATCTCTAGTAATAGTTTCTGCTCATCTCTCTAAGTAGCACCACTTATCACCAGTTACGGATCATTACCCTAGCTTAGTTTTGTTAAGTGGTTTTCGCTTTCCCACACAATGCGAACTATCTCGTGGATGAAAGAGGAATTTTCATTGAGAAAATTATTTATTGACACACATACCTAGAATAAAAACATTTTTCAATACCAATACAAGACCTTTACCAATTTTAATTGGTAGAACACAACATCGTCGATTAAAAATATCGAAAAATTGTGACGGTATCATAGTATTTGTTTATCCAACTTTTAGGCTTCAACCGATCATCTTGACCACATCTGGTCATTTTTCTGACAAAGCCTAGGGCGTGGTGCAGGAGTGGATTATGTGATATATCACTGCTTCTTTTTCTTCTTTACGTATCGATTAAACTCAAATTATGTTATACCATCAGTATGTAGCCAGCTGCAAAGCCAGCATTTGCTTCGATTAAATCCAGAAAGGTGCAATTGGTTGTGCAGGATGGGCAGAATAGACTGGCATTCTGTTTGGGATGAATCGAGGATACCCCATTTAACGCCCGATTAATCGATTCAGAGATTTCCAGATTGGCCACTGCAATTCGTATCCGGGCGGCAGTAACGCTGCTATAAGAGGTGGTGGAACAGTTCCAGGTCCCCAATATTTGCATGTTTCATCAGTATCGCTACTGTCAAACAGTCTAAAATTCTAAATACTCATAACTTGCAAACCAGAAAATCACTACAACTATCTTTTGTCCCGGAAAATTAAAATCTTTCCGCTGGAGTGGAGCCGCGCGCTCTTTTAGTTTTGAGTGAAGGGTACTCCAGTTAGCCACTAATAGCTTTTACTGGTTCACTGGGCAACTGCGAGCACAGACCGCTATTGGAGTTTTTTCCTGAAATATTCATTCTGTAAATGTATGGATGATAATTATTGAACTTCAAATATTTTATTTCAGATACAAAGATCCTTAAAGTGTTAGTAGTAGTTAGCCTAAAGTTAGTATTAAATTAAAAATCATAACTAATGCACCATTGAACTGTTCATTTAATGATGCACCGGTCTATTTGGATAAGACCAGTGTCTCAACTCTTACCCACCTTCGTAAGAGTCCCACCGGTCCGAAAACACATTCAGGATGCCATTGGAGGAGGAGTGAAAGCGCGCCATCATGGAAGCCCAAGTGCAATATTATGGCAATATTTTCTATGGAAAAACAAACTGTTGCCATAATGTTGAACTCTGACTGTTCTGTATTTAATCAGTTCCAGTGAAGCATTAGTTATTCCAACAAGCATCTTCGACTCACAATCTATTAATAAAGTTCAGCTATGACTACTAGGAACAGCCCCAACTTTGTGGACCAGTTTAAGTTTGCAGCTACGCCCATAACACAGTGTTAGCTTGTTTAGCTTGTAAATTATTCTACATTGCTTACTAGTGCAAAGTTCGTCACCGTAAGGCCTATTTTTGCTTGTCCACACGATATACGCTATAGTAGCGCAGTATGGTTTTTTGGCAAATCAGTTAAATTTTCAGGAAGGGCTGTTGAAAAAAAAAACAAGATGGCGTCATTAGTTTCGACTGTGGCCGCGTGCCGAGGCATGTAGCACTTTATACAAGCTGGGAACAGACCCTTCACGAAGCTGTCAACCAAGCATTCTGTACATCAAATGAATATAAGTTACTCTACGTAAAAAATATTGCTGAGAAACGACTTTTTTTTTTGGGGTGAAAAATGACGGTAGGACTCAATGTACCGCACTCAAAACATTGTGTTGATGTATGCATTGAATAGTACAGGGGTCATGCAGGTATTTAAAATAAGTTTTACCATTAAAAACATGTATAAAAAAAAACGTGAAAATGTTGAAACTGTGACCCCTTATGTCTCCGTAAATAGAAGGTTCTCAGGTATGGTCTAAAACAATAAAAATATCGCAATGACAGGAAGAACAGAGCCTTCGTTACGGGTATTTTTACACCAATTATACATAGGGACAGATTTACAAACTAATTATTGTCTTCATGTCAATTTCACAAAATAACACTCCGTCACAGAGTTAATAAGCCAAAGTGGTCTGTAGTGCAGGCAGGCCTCAATCAATGTTCCATTCATGCTGAAAACTAACAGAAAACCCGTTCTTCCAGGCCACACAGACTAGTCGAGTTCTAAGTATACACCAGTGGAATCGACGGTCGAGCCAACTTCCAGTACAGTGGACAGGTTGAGGGGAGGGAGAGGTGAAGGGGAGGGGAGAGGCGCTGAGGAGGGATGAAGGGGAGGAGGTTTTCCGAAACAACGGGCACGGAACGACCCTCCGCTTATAGACTCCTATTTACATAATCCGATGAGACGCAACACGTATATAACCAACTGTTACGGCGCCCTTTCCGTGTCCTTATTGTTTATGCTAGCCTGGTATTTGGGATTGATTGGGAACGGTATTATGGCGGTTTTAGTAGTAAAAAATAAATGATTTATCAATATTACGGTCATAATTTAGACGATCTCTTGAAACCTTGTTATCGTGTGGTATCTCAGGAGACTTGCTCAGATTCCCGAATTATTTAGACAGTTTTTAATGTCTCTCTTAAAATTTTGACTGCAGCTTCTTTGGTCTAGTGGTCGCATGGCGACTGCAGAGCAAAGTTCTGGGTTTGATTCCGGGGTCGGGAAAATTATTATTTGGTTTTTGCATCAGGAATTTCTCAGTAGCAGCCACAGATTTTAAATTTGTGCCTGGTTGATGGCAATTAGCTCGACCCCAATTACATGGGACTTAAACTTAACTGGCGAATTGTGGGTGTACTATAGGTACACCTCTGCGTAACCCTTCGGAAATTACAGGCGTGATGTCTCGACCAACTGTCTCTCAATCCTGCCAAGTGACAAGAAAATCCCCCCCCCCCAATTCAATTCAATTCAAATAAAGAAGAAAAACGATAAATTCTTCTATTTCACTTTTTCTCCCGTAGATAACTGAAACCAGACATCTATAATGCTCGGATCAACTTTTTGCTGGTGAAATAGTAGACGGCCTTCTTCGGTTTTCGATTCAATAATAACTTTGCTATCAAATCTTGGGTTATTGAAGATAATAATAAGGACTGGAAGTTTTGACAGGTTTAGGATCAAATTGGGTAAGTGTCATAGAAGAAATATCGAATGGGTTAAGTTTTCATTAATTATGGCTGGCTTTTACCTTGGCCAAAGGCTTAGCGTTGCCATGCAACGTGGTAATGCCGCCAGTTTCTTGGGTACATTACCATTTGAAAGCGTTGAGGAGGAGTTTTTGACGCCATTTTTTAAGTTCATTGTTAATTATTTTAATTTATAAATGTCTATATTATTTAGTTAATAAATATCGGTGATCATGGTTTAAAACTACAATATCTAGATCTTATATCTAGATCTGAAAGACCTGAACATGACTGCTAGTTTTCTCATTTCTCAAATAGGCCCTTTCTTCTTGTTTTAATTTTATTAGAAAAGGTCTACCTACATTATGATTGAATTTTCATAGATCCTTAATCTAGCTATATTTACCGACTACATTTAAAACTAGACTAAGTTTCATTCAAAAGATTCAACAAAGTGTCGTTTAGATAACAATTATTAAAACAATTTCATAGAACAAAACCATTATTCTCTTAACGACTAAGTACCCAAAGTAATGGTCGTTTCAAACATCTGAACTTGCTAAAAGACGTAATATATTAGTTTTATTACTGAACTTGGTAGTTGATAAAGAGCTTTATTTTGCCAAACACTTCCAGATTTAGGGCATGTAGGAAACAGGTCAGCTCATCCAATGACCGACAATTTTGTTTGACAAACATGCATTTCACAGAATAAATGAGAACAGAAAGACAACCGAATGAATATACGTGAATGATTTTATAGCATAAAATGTTGAAGGTTAAGTTCAAAATCGAATGTAAAAAGAAGAAGGATCAAACCGAAAATCAAGAAGAATCAAAAAAAAAAAAAATAATGTCTGTAAAAAGATGGCATACTTCCAAACTCCATCCTTATAGTCTAACAAGTTTAAGAAAATATGTTAGACTCTAAGGATGGAGTTTGGAGGTATGCCATCTGGTCATCTTTGAGGTATGGTATCATTTTTTGAGATACTTCTCTTTGCTGTAGGACGTGGGTTAATTTCGTATGCACCGTGCCCCTTCTTCTTTGACATTTTGTTGTAAATTGATGCGCTGACGACTGTACGCTAATAAGATATCGGGGGTAGCTAAAGCAGAAATTGTACATACTTCCACACACGTCATAGAGGAAGATTCCAGGGCCGCCAGACTTTGCTTATTTTCTGATTACCACAATGTGTGGGATCGACTATTGTTAGTATGTTCTGTGAACGTACGAGTATGTATGCATGTGGCTCTGAGTTGGTAGACCATCAACGTAAACTGCGGCAGTGCTCAAAGCATGGCATTACCACTTTGACAAGGATGCTCTGTTAATAACCAATGAAATAACGTCCTAACCGTAAGTTTAAGTTCTATAGTCTGAAAATACTAAGCTTCAAGATTAACTAGAAGTGCACTTTGTGTTCCAACCAAAATATAAAGAAAGCTGCGCAACTACCGACAACGCCGTGCCAAGGCCAAGTGTCAGGCCATTTTTTTTTAAACTGTCGTTCTAGCGGTACAGACGCCAGCACATTAAGCTACTACAATCTGTCCAACTTCTTTAATAGATTATCAACTTTATTGCTACACCATTATGTTCAAGGTTGATTGGGAAAATTTGACAGTTTCAGGTACTTGATGTGCTGGCCAGTCTGTACAAAGAAAAAGCAGAAGAAGCGAATTAAAAACGGGATTAAGTGGGCTGTGATAATAGTTCTTTCTGCGTGACCTAGAATAATTTATTTTGCCAAATCTTATAATGTGATGTTGGTCGACAGATCTGGCGACCCCGTTCTAGGGACTTGTTGGTAGTTTGGCTAGTGACGGGGCAGCTTAGATTGTCTTTATTTTTCTATTTTCTTACATATTATAATTACATATTATACCCAATATCACTTTTTAATCTTATTTGATTATTATAAGATTTGGCAAAATAAATTATTCTAGGTCATGCAGAAAAAACTATTATCACAGCCACACAAGCCTTCTGCACCTTCCTTCTCTGTGTCCATGTTGATATTCAATCCACTCTCAACTCGACTTCTTCTATACTTCTATACTAATATTATAAAGAGGTAAAATTTGTTTGTAAGTTTGTATGTAGGGGTTAAATCTCTGGATCTCCAGAACCGATTCTGAAAATTCTTTCACTAATAGGAAGCTATATCCCCAAATGCCATAGGCTATATTTACAATGTGCCCGTGGGATGATTTCCGACCAAAACGCGAGCGAAGCCGCGGGCAACAGCTAGTAATTAATAAGTTGGAAGTGAATAAACAGAGCTCCACAGTTAAAGTTACCGCCTGAATTACCATAATCAACGACGACGCGGAAATAATGATGGAAAAGTATTCCGTACCCTGTCTGTTCTATGTTCTAATGAATTTGCATTTTTATTATTATTCAGGGCAAGGAAGGAAGTGTGTGAATATTAATATTTATGTAGATTTGTCACTTGAATTAACGAACTTTTGACGTCCCACAATTTCAGGATTACATACGCTGCATGTGTGCAATAAAGATTAAAGATATCTAAAATTTGCCGTATGAACCTTTGACGAGGATACCTATACATAATAAGTGACATTTACAAACCGGCATTGAGCCTTGGTGGATCGTGGTGTGCTCACGAAAAGAAGGTGCTTAAACATGATAAGAAACCCTTAGCATAACTTAGTTATTCATAAGTTATTATTTAAATTGATTTACTAATGAGAGGGCGCTACTGAGCGCAAGTAAACATCAGCTGCGTATTTATAATTCTTTAAAAATAGATAAAGTCAATATTCAGTGAATAAAATTAAATACAATTAAAGTGTGTGAAGACAATTAGTGATCTAAGATATAGTGCATAAGTTTCCATCAAGATTTCGTTAGATAAACCTAAATAGTGCAATGCAACGAACAAAAATTTGAATTTGAGCAAAACAATAATAAACTGGATCATCCGCAATAAACTGACTTCTGATGTTAAGGACCACCATAAGACGCTCAAAGTAATATAAGGTAGGAGTATACGTTTATTATTCAGTGATTCGTACATGCCAATACAAATAATACGCTTAGTAAACATCCAAAAGTGCATCATCATTCGATCTAAACTGAATTCAACGCCATCTGTGCTCACTACGCTTAAAAACACTTGGAAAATCAATAAACCGAATGGGTAATCGAACAAGTCCAGTTCCGAGTTAAATAAGACGTATGCCAATAGAGGGCGCTTTCAATAAAAATACATCAAAAAAGCCTCTAGATGGAGTCACTATGCGCAGGATGTCTCCAAAAACTACCTATTAAAGAAAAGCTCGTTTGTAAACTATGTAAAAAAGCATACGACTTACAATGTGCAAACATTTCTGACACACATTTCAACAAAATAATGACACTAGCCCAAAAGAAGTCATGGAATTGTCAAGCATGCAATTGTAATATCCCAAAAACAGGGAATATAAACACCCCTATACGAGCGCAATTTGAATCACAACCTACGAAGTCACCCTCCGAGGAAAATAATGTCACTCTTAGGAAAAGGGCAACTAACTCCAACGTTAACATATCTCTTTCACAAGACCTAAGTATATTAGGCGATACACAATACTTGGAAGATAAAGAAACACCATTGAGCACGATTATTCAAGGAGAACTAACACTAAAGAATCTGAGCGAAATGATAGTTCTTCGTTTACGAGAAAATAATCAGTCCATAATAGCGGAGCTGCAAAACACAATCAAAATAGAAATTAATAAAGCGATTACAAAAGTGAGAGAAGATATGGAAAGAAAAACGGACTCACTTTTTAAGGAAAACGAGCAAAGAAAAGAAGACATAGAAATAATAAACAAGACAATTGAAAAACTAACCATAGAAAATGAGAAATTGAAGAATGAGATTAAAGGTATAACACAACTAAAAACGGCAAAACACTTGAAATGTACTGAGAATAACTGCAAGAAAATAGTACTTTACGGTTTTCCTGAATATTATAAAGAGCCAGATTACGACCAACAATGTAGATTAATTGATCTTTGCTATGAAAAGATAAATATTGACCTTACAGGCTATATAGAAGAAACCTACAGACAAGGCAGAAACTATAATCAAAACCGACCCCTGGTAATTGAACTCATTAGTAAAAGAATGGCCAAATACATTGTAGAAAATAAACATTGCCTTCAAAGAACAAGATTGTTCTTATCCGAATTTTTAGATGAAAATGCAAGATTGGAAAGAAAGGAAATGCGCGAAGAAATGCTGAAAGCAAGGAAAAAAGGATTATATGCAATAATAAGAAATAATCAGTTGTTCATAGAAAGTAAAAGAACAGGAGTACAGAAGAAGCAATCCGAAATATACACTCAAAAACTACAAGTAAATAATGAACAGAACCTAACTCAACACTATATAAATGAATATAGAGACGATCATAACCTCCGTACTTTTCGAAACCCCAGACCAACAATTTAAAATCTTGTTCCAAAATATTCAAAGGATTTATAACAAGCAACACCTTTTAGAGGCTTTCATCAACGATCAACCCACCTACAAAGCATTATGCATGTGCGAGACCTGGCTCACCAAAGATAAATTAGAAACTGTGCAATTTAGTGGATATAAGACTGCAGCATCGTATTGTCGATGCTCTCGAAGTGGTGGCGGAGTCTGTATTATTTTAGAGGATAGTGAAGAATGTATAGAGTGTAGCGATATTAGAGATATGACTATTGAATATTGTATAGAAGTATGTGCATGTAAGCTTCCAAAGCAAAACTTGTTAATAGTTACCATGTACTGGAATAGAAGAGAGGAAGTAATATTTTTCAGTCAACTAAAACTAATAATGCAGTATATAACCAATAAATACCAAAAATTTAACATCATAGTAGGAGGGGACATTAACATAAATACCTTAGAAAATATCGTTAAAACACAGCAATTGCTCGATCTCATGTTAGAGTTTAAATTTGTACAACATATAAAAGAACCTACGCGTATATCACAAACCACATCAACATGCTTAGATTTGATATTTACAAATTTTCATGATAATAAAATGTACACGACTGTAGAAGAATTAGGCTTTTCAGACCACTGCGGAACAATAATACATATGATTTTGGAACAACAAAGTAAACAACCCATTTGGTTTGCAAATAAAAGACTATTTACTAGAAGTAACATTCAAGAATTCAAATCCAAATTGAAGACACTAAACTGGAACGATATTATACAGCAGAATAAAAATGTCAATGAGAACTGTCAGTCATTCCATAAAACTCTGATAGATATCTTAAATGCATGTATCCCTAAACGTAAGCTTAAACTGAGATCAAAACGTAAAAACCCCTGGCTAACCGTGGGCATTAAAAATCTTGTAAAAATAAAAGACTACTAAAAATACTTACGTCAAAAATTAATAATTCAATTTTTACGAAATACTATAAAAAATATGAAAAAATCCTAAAAAAATCTGTAGCAGCGGCAAAAAAATTAAATTACATAAATAAAATGAATAAATCATCAAATAAAGTTAAAACTATGTGGAACATTGTAAAAGAACGTACAAATAAACAAACCAAAAAAGAAAAAGAAAATATTAAATTACAAACAAAAAACCTAGTAAGTGAACCTAAACAAGTAGCTAACGTTTTTAATAACTTTTTCGCATCAATTGGGGAAGATACCACTCAAACATCCGTCAATGTTCAGAAAGAAACATCAGTGTTTAACCCCACTGAAAACACAATGTTTCTTACCCCAGTAGACGGTTACGAAGTAAACCAGATCCTAAAGAACCTTAAAAATAAAAATTCCCACGGCATAGACGAACTCCCACCGACTCTCTTCAGGCAGTGCGCTGATGAACTTACCTTACCGTTCTTTAAATTAATAAATCAATCCTTCGAAGAGGGCACTTTCCCTAATCAACTAAAAAAGCTTTAATAAAACCTGTCCATAAAAAGAATGCCAAAACAGACCCAAGCAACTATAGACCAATTTCCCTTCTTCCTACAGCATCCAAAGTCTTCGAAAGAGCAATGTGTGATCGTGTATATTCCTTTTGTGAAAAATATAAGATATTCGATGACTGCCAAAATGGATTTCGCAAAAACAGATCCACAACGCTAGCTGTTTATAAATACATCCAAGAAGCATTAAATATTATAAATAATAAACAATATGCGATAGGGATATTACTCGATATGACGAAGGCCTATGACAAAGTCCAATTTAAAATACTATTAAATAAGCTTTATGGAATAGGAATACGCGGGAAAGCCCACGACTGGTTCGCATCATTTTTAAAAGATAGAGAGCAATTAGTTGAGATTGAATATTACAATCAAGAAACAAACGAAGCACAACTCATAAGATCTGATGTTAAATCGATCCATGCGTCAATTCCTCAGGGTAGTGTTATTGGCTGCCTCCTTTTCCTTATATACATAAATGACCTCCCCAAAACCATTGACGGGCCATGTGTACTTTTTGCGGATATGATATCTCGATACTGACCTCATGTCAAACAATTGCTAATTTAAATGAAAAACTTACGACTATTCTTAGGAAAATTATAAACTGGATGAGCGACCATAATCTCGAAATAAATTATACCAAAACCAAAATAATAGCATTTCACCCCAGGCAGAAAAAACAAATAAATATAGATTTTAGCTTCAACCAACAAAAATTAGAAACAGTTAACCATTTCACTCTTCTAGGCCTAACAATTGACACACATATAAACTGGAAAACACATATACAGACAGTAAAATCGAAAATTTCAAAATTTTCATATGCCCTTCGTGAAATTAAAAAGACCACAAATCTACAAACCGCACTAGCCACATACTACGCGTATGCCCACGCTTGGTTTAACTATGGCATCATCTTATGGGGAAATAGCACAGACGCTCCGTCCTTATTTACCCTCCAAAAAAAGCTAATCCGAATAATTACTAATATAGAACCGACAGACAGTTGCAAGCCTTACTTCCAGAAACACAAGATTCTCACGTTAGTTAGTATATACATTTTGGAACTATGTAAACTACTCCGCAAACATCCAGATTCTTACAAAACACGGGGAGACATACAAACTAATTATTCGTTGCGCCATAAAAACAGATTAAATCTGCCCCCCTCCCGCCTCAAATCACATTCATCCAGTCCATATTCTATGTCAATAAAAATATACAACAAGTTACCAGAAGACATAAGAAATCAAAATAAAACCAGTATATTTTTGAATAAATTAAAGCAATACTTAATTTAAAAAAGCTATTACACAGTCCACGAATACCTAACGGATAAATTTAATAATAATACACAATTATGAATAACAGATATTTAAAAATAAATAAAAAACAAAAATAAATAAACTAAACACTATTAACTACTTACAAATAAACTTATACACACAATAAATTATATTAGAACACTTGTAATTAAAGTATATTACACTAATAATAATGAATAATTTTTAAAGCAAACAAATAAGCAATTTTTAATATAATTAAATAAATTAGAATTTAATAGATATACTTGCATTATTCAAAGTATTATTAGAATAAGTAAATAAATGGGAATCTAAAATACATAATAGAATATAAAATAACTCAAACTTGACAACAAAGGAAAGCAATAAAGCGTTCTTCCTCTCTCTACTTATTTAAAAACTTGCTGTGCCCGACAGGGTCCATAATTGTTTCCACCTTCAATTTTTTATTTACCACCTGTAAGTGTACATTATGGATTTAGCAATAAACGATTTTGATTTGATTTGATTTAATGGATTACGAAGGCGTCAAGTACAAACATGAATGATCGTGTAATCAAGTAAAGTACTCGTAGGTATAACTACCGGTGATGTATATGTGTACCATCTAATTAATATGGCAAAAATGTTTGGTAAAAAATGGCGTGTAGCGAAATCATTAACTAGTTTCTACGGTTATCCAGTTTTTATTTTCTTTGTGTCCTCAATATTGATCAAATCGTAATTCTGAAAGTAACTCAGTTTCTCAAAAATTTCTAAAGATAGAAAAGTTTTGGTATACTTACCTACTTTAATTGTAAACACAATAATAAATTCAAAACATCATTATAGACTAAACACACTGACTAAAACTGTTTTGCAGTAATTTGGGAGCTAGTTTCTTGTGAAACTTATTTTTAATGTGCAAGTAGTTCCTACAACAACATAAGTTAATTCACTTAACGCTTTTTAGACAGTTATGAGTTCCGGTTGTAAATTATTTAACAATTTCTGAAGGAAACAAGTTTTCACCATAATTAAAGGATTGTCGGTCAGTTTAAAACAAAAATAATCGTTTCCGTTTCAGATTAGTATATCGTAAATTAATCTAAACGTAGTAATTGGTTTAATTCTGTTATACCAGTATTAGCTGATTCTAGCAAAACATTGTGCTAGTTGACTCTGTCTCTCTGCTAACGATACCCTCTGCAATGCTTTCAATGTTGCCCTCACACGGGTACCCAAATCAATATCAATCAGGGTAAGCAAACGGAGACTTTTCTTCAATATATCTGGTGGTACGCCTACTAACGATTCAGCCACATTATTCGCAATCCTCTGCCTATGTGCATCACTCTCAATGATTTCATTGTAGAACTCTGCGATTGGTTGCAAATCAACAGCGTTTCTTTGTAATGGGAGCAGCCTTTCTGTTGGTCGTGCCTCATCAACATAAGGCATGGGTCCGTTGAAAGAGTTCGGGAAATAGTTCGGTGTATCCCTCATGTTATCACGCACAGGCGGTCTGCCATCCCTATTGTAATTTCTGTCGTACAAAGGAGCATTTACTCTTGAATTTGCATGGTTGACTCCCAATCGGTAGTTTTGGGTATCTGGATAGAAAATCTTCCTTGCTTTGAAAACAAGATCAGGTGGACCTGTTATACCGGGAACTAAGTTGTCTGGGCTGTATGCGGCTGTCTCGACATCTTTGAATTTATTGTCTACACGACTATTGAGAACCAACCGTCCTACAGGCACGGTACGATAAGTTCCTCGTTTCCATAATCTAGTCATATCAAATGGATCGTAATCAATTCTTGATAAATCGTCCTTTGTCAAAATATCCATTTCTAGTCTCCAAGCTGGGTAATTTTTCGCAGCAATTGCGTTATACAAATCTCTGTTGTAATAGTCAGGATCTTCAATACCTATTGCTGCTGCTTGCGTATTTGTCAGATTAACCATACCTATCTCGGATCTGTAATTGAATTTCACATAGAATCGTTTACCATGTTTGTTGTATACTTCATAGGTGTGCAATGGGAAGTAGTTTGATTTTCTATATCCATCAGGTATACCAAGATCAGATTGTAACCATAGAAGCGCATGTAAGAAGTCAGGTCTTAATGTGATGAAGTCCCATCTTGCTGTGTTATCAACTATTCCAGTGCGAGGGTTTCTTCTAAAGGCGCGGATGAATACAGGGAAATCTATTGGATCTTTGTACAAGAAGACCGGTATATGGAAGGTTATCATGTCTAGATTTCCTTCCTTTGTATAAAACTTAATAGCTACGGCTTTTGTCTCTCTAGATAAGTCATTTCCGCCTAGATTTTGTCTTGCTGTTGAAAACCGAGTTGCTACTGGTGTTCTTTTGCCGATTCCATTGAAGACATCTGATTTAATGTACTTGGAGACGTCATGAGTGACTTCAAAGTATCCAAATGCTCCATAACCTTTGGCATGTACTATTCGTTCAGGTATTCTTTCTCTGTTAAGATGAGAGCCGATCATGAAATTATGTTTATTGTCAAATACATCAGTATTCAAGGTTATTGTGTCTCTTATGTCGATTGGGTCTCCAGTCAGCTTGCTCCATACTCCTACTGTTTTCTGAAATATAAAACCGAAATGGTTTAACGCATGGGAATAAGCTCGTTCTCTATTTTACAGGACTTTTTTTTTTCTGATTGCAAATCATCAAATAACTCCTCCCGCTCTGGGCTGAGCAGGAGGGAGTGTCAGACTTTTACTGACTAAAACCCATCCATGTTCCTTCTTTTGCCCTTTGTGTTCCAGGACCGCGGTATCTCTTTCGAACAGTCCCGCAACCCTGGCAGAACAGGACTTAAACATAACTGTCTAAATTTGGTTGTACAGTAATGTACAGACGCCAGCATATCACAATCTGTCAAATTTCTTTAGTAGATTTTCAACTTTATCGCTACAGCATTAGGTTTAAGTTTGAATGGGTAAATTTTACAGTTTCGGGTAGCTTGATGTGCTGGCGTCTATACTTAGGTCATAATGGAATAAACCGATGCTGTCAAGTGATTACATGCATATTTAAAATAACATTTATACAAATTAGTTCAGTTCACTTCGATTCGAAAAGTATATTTAAATATACATTAATTAATTTATTAGTACACGTCACTTTGTGATCTATAATGTGGGTTTTGTCATTTATTGGAGATAGCCAGTGAATAATATTAATCAAAAACACAAAAGTCTGACAACTAGTCTTACTAAGGGGTATCATTTTACCCAGTAACTGGGCTGCGGAGGATATATATTTGCTCCATCTAAAATTACTGTAATCCAGTCAAACTGGAACATAGGAATAAGTTTTACAAACCACGTTAGGCAATCAAATGCCAAAAGAAATTAGAATTAGATACTTTTACATACCGGGTGTAATCGTCTAAACTCGGTCAGCTGTTGTGCAAAAGCATCTTCCGTCACGTTTTCGTATCGATTGGCATTAACGTATTCTATAATCGCGCACACACAAATATAGACGATAACTTGCCTCATCCTCACTATCATGAGTGAAAACGTTGCATAGTTTCATCAACTTTATATACTTGTGGAGCAATTTGTATTTAAGTATAGGAAAACGTGCGTTATTAAAGCCACTGACGAGTTACATTTTTATTAATAATGTAGTTTTATTGGTTATTGATTGACAGTTTTGTTCAAACCACTGAGAAAAAAGGCCTGCCTCCCGTTTTGCGCCTTGCTTCCCTGGTCTGTGCGAGCCTCTTCTAGGTCTTCTCTATTCTTTGCAGGTTGGCAGATAGTATCAAATATTCGAAGCTGCTGTTATTGTTTTGTTTTTAACAAAATAATACAGATGGCTGTAAACAAAACACAAAAAAAAGTAAATTATGTTTGTGTTTATGTTTGTACATACTATGTTTAATGTGCCGAAATGCAAGTTTGATATGTTTATGACGGATGACTTTTGGCCCGACGGGGTACTATATCGCCGTTATGTTGATTTTAGTCGCAACGCGGACAGACCCACCTTCCGGGAGATTAATGGAGCATTATCGTTAGTTAATGGATAGTACAATTAAGCTTGTTACATTTAACTGCAAGAGTGTCACTAGATCGGTGGAATGTGTGAAGGGTCTCTGTGAGATGGCGGACATTGTAGCACTACAGGAGACTTGGCTTTTGCCTCATGACGTACAGTTCCTAGGCAGCATTGATGACGCATTTTCTTTTACTGGAAAGTCTGCTGTTGATACATCCGCTGGAGTGCTTAGAGGAAGGCCGTATGGTGGGGTGGCTTTGCTGTGGAGGAAGGCGATGTTTCCAACAGTGTCTGTGATCGCGTGTACGAGTGTGCGTCTCACTGCGATAAAGGTAGTACTTCAAGACCGGTCTATACTAGTGATATCAGTGTACATGCCTACTGACTCGATCGAAAACCTGACCGAGTTTACAGAGTGCCTCAGTGAGTTGAACGC
Organism: Eugnorisma glareosa; assembly: GCA_947578425.1. NCBI lineage: Eukaryota > Metazoa > Arthropoda > Insecta > Lepidoptera > Noctuidae > Eugnorisma > Eugnorisma glareosa. The sequence goes on along the minus strand of OX387971.1, from coordinate 4,689,458 downwards.
GATTATTGAAAGTAATGATGTGGAATCTGTGTTCATTCTCGGAGACTTCAACGCACACCCAGGTGAGCTGTTCGCTAATGAATTGTTAGCCTTTTGCACGGAACAATCGTGGTCGTGTTTAGACATTGAGTGGCTGCCTCGCGATACGTATACATTTGTGAGTGACGCGCACGGGTGCCAGCGATGGCTCGATCACTATGTAGTGACAGGTGCGGCGCGGCGCGCGGTCGTGAATGTGTGCGTACTGTACGATACATACTGGTCTGATCACTATCCGTTAATGATTGAATGTAATATGAATAATATTAAACCTAAAGTTACAACCAGTCCAAATACTTTCAATTATATAAAATGGGGACTTAGGAACCATAATCAAATACAAGACTATACTAGTTACTGTAATTTAAGATTTAAGCAGATTGACTTCCTATTTGAGTGTTGTAATTGCGCAGACGGAATGTGTAGTGATCAGAACCATAAAATGACAATAAATGGGATGTATAATAATATTGTAAATATTTTGACTGAAGCCGCTACGAAAAGCTGCATTGCACCTAAGCGCAACAATTTTAGGTATGTTACGGGATGGAACAGGCATGTTAGTGACGCTCACCGGAGGGCCAGGCTTTGTTTTCAGACGTGGGTGTCTTATGGGCGTCCTAGGTCTGGGCATGATTATAATAATATGTGCGAGTCTAGGAAACTATTTAAAGAAAAATTAAAGTACTGCCAAAATAATGAAAGTCAAATAAAGATGGACATCATTGCGGAACATCATAGGAATAAAAAGTTTGGTGATTTTTGGAAAAATACCCATAAACTGAATCCAAGGTCGGGCTCTCCGGCGAGTGTTGGTGGTGCGCATGAGTCGCGGGACATAGCCTGCGCCTTTCAGCGGCATTTTAGTTTGGTATCACCGCTCGGGTCCGCGTCGCAGGTGCTCGCTGCTGAGGATCGCCCTGAGCATGTTCATATTAGATTCTCCGCCAAGGATGTGGCCCAAATTATAAAGAAGATGGTGAGAGGCAAGTCCCCAGGTCACGATAGTCTTAGCATCGAGCACTTGAAGTACGCGGGCGTACACCTGCCAAGAGTCCTTGCACTATTATTTAACTTGTGTGTTAGTCATGGTTATCTACCCGATGATTTAATGCACACAGTCGTAGTGCCAATTGTGAAAGATAAGACGGGTGACTCATCGGATCTGTCTAATTACAGACCGATCTCGCTTGCGACTGTCATAGCTAAGGTGCTGGATAGTTTGCTTGACCGACAGTTGGAGAAGCACCTCAACTTGCATGACGCTCAGTTTGGGTTCAGACCCGGTTTGTCAACTGAAAGTGCTATCCTCTGTCTCAAGCAAACTGTTCAGTACTATACGGACAGAAACACACCAGTGTATGCTTGTTTTTTAGATCTTTCAAAAGCTTTTGATCTGGTGTGTTATGACAAGCTGTGGCAGAAGCTAAAATGTGAAACAAATGTGCCACATGAGATTGTATCCTTGCTGCGGTATTGGTACAGTAAACAGCAGAATACCGTTAGGTGGGCGGATGCACAGTCGGACGTGTATGGGTTGGAATGCGGAGTGAGACAAGGGGGTTTATCCTCCCCTCGCCTCTTTAACCTATACATGAACCGGCTGATCGGTGAGCTCGGCAGCACTAATATTGGATGTTCCATTGACGGAGTGTGTATAAACAATGTTAGTTACGCGGATGATATGGTGTTGCTGAGCCCATCGATCGGTGCGTTACGTAAACTTTTGCGTATTTGTGCGTCATATGCGGAGACCCATGGGCTCAGTTACAATGCTAAAAAGAGTGAATTCATGATGTTTAAAGCCGGTACCAAATGTTACTTATCTGTACCGCCTGTCACTCTCTGCGGCATTCCTTTAAAAAGAGTGCAGTATTTAAAGTACCTGGGCCACTGGGTCTCTGACGACTTGTGTGACAATCTGGATATTCAGAGGGAGCGCAGAGCGCTGTCTGTCCGATGTAATATGTTGGCTCGTAGGTTTGCGCGATGTACTGGACCTGTCAAGGTGACTTTATTTAAGGCATATTGTCAGTCGTTTTACACGTGCAGCCTGTGGACCAACTTTACGCAGCGGGCGTACAGCGCACTGCGCGTGCAGTACAACAATGCTTTCAGGATACTGTTGGGGCTTCCGCGGTGTTGTAGTGCTTCGACTATGTTTGCTGAGGCGCGGACCGATGATTTTTTCGCGATCATGAGGAAGCGGAGCGCTTCACTATTAAGTCGCCTACGAAGCAGCTCGAACAGTCTCCTGAGAGTTGTGTCCGAACGGTGGGACCTGTCCCTGATACAGAGGTGGATGCAGCTTCATGTTAGCGCCTCTCCTCGTTTTATTTGATATGCGTGTATGAATGTTGTTATTGATTATTATTTTAAATGTGTATTATTTTAATTTATATTTAATTTAATTGTATGGGACATTTAACCCTAATGTGTGTGTGTGTGTAATTTTATTTTTATTGATTGTTTTGTATGGACCATGTCTGAATTAAATGTATTATTATTATATATATATATTATTATTAAGCAAGTAATTATGTTTTGTGTTTTAATTTAATAATTTTGTTAGTTTTAATTTTTCTAATTTGGTATTTGTAAGTAAGTTTAGGTCATTAGTTTAAGTTCTTAACTGCATTAGGGTAAACCCTGTAATGATAGTTTAAGTTGTTAAAAATAATTAATAAAATAATAAATAAAACACGATCCAGAGGCCCTAACACGAGCGCATGGTGTAAACGTAACGTAAAGATGTGCGTCGATTTTTGAATCGAATATAGTTCTATCCTTTAGCATTTTTGTTAAATTGTTTGCAATAAATATCAATCAGTACTATCCATAGGCGTGAACAAATTCTTAAAATTATGAAAATAAAGGGTGTCAAACAAGACCCAACGAAACCGAAAGGTACTTGTTCTCCCTATCATTGCGATCTTTTTTTTTGTTCTAGACAATACGTGGGCACCATCTAGTTACGGAAATATTGGGGGTGAAAGGTATAACTTTTTCACAAGTTTTTCTATAAATAATAGATTTTTAATGTAAACACTTCCACGACCCCCGTACTATTAAATCCATCCATCAGCACAATGTTTTGAGTGCGTTACATTGGGTCCTACAGTAAAACATGATTTTTCACCCCAAAAAAAGTCGTTGACCAGCAAAATTTTTTGAGTAAAATTATTTAGTTTGTTGTACATAATGCCTGGTTGAAGGTTTCGTTAAGGTTCTTGTTACACCCTATATAAGTATGTATAAGTGTTGTGTACAGAGGTCGACATTGAAAGCGAATCAACGCTTCAAGATAAACATTACTCTTTTCTCATTGATGCGAAAGCGGTCTGACAGAAGCCAATAATAATATAGTACTGTCCTATGAAAATGTTAGATGGAGAGCGAGAGGAAGACCAAGGAAGACCGATGGATGTATTGTGTGAGGATTGGAATGATAAAAAACGAGTAAATGATAGCTCACGCTATTGCTAGAGGAGAATGGATGAAAAAAACGTGTTGCGCCGACCCTCAGTGACATGGGATAAACGCAAGAAGATGATGATGTCCATTAAAAACTAACCCTGTACATTTTTATACAGATATTAGGTATAAATCGGTTAATTAAGATATTATATAGTAATTCACAAAACAATAAGGCGTTTTAAACTTTCACGGTTTACAACTACACATAAACTGTCACTTACGGGTTATCTTCGTTCGTGATTGTCTTTAATTTTGAGCTCCCGATATTTCGACGCTGTTGCAAGTGCCATGAGTCAACCCGCGATCATAAGGCGTTTACATAATTTCAGGAAACTGTATATTATCGGTAATGCCAACTTTAACACAGTTTCAGTTACATAGTTACGTACCTTCTGGGTTATTCTACAACTGGCTGACAGTCAAGTTTATTGTACAAAAACTTTACATTTTTGTTTAACTTTAATCATATTTTGGCGTGCCTAACTTCCACCATTTTACTTTACTTTTAAAATAGCTGCTACGCATGATACCTGGTGGCCTACCATGACATCTTAAAGCAAGAGTAATTCCAGTGTGGGAAAGAGATGGCGCTAAACGACCTGTATGGCTCTGTCTCTTTCCCACTCTGGCAATACTCCTGCTTTAAGACGTCATAGTAAGCCCCCTGTATTAATCAATCATCATTATCATCACCATTTCAACTGAAAGATGTCCACTGCTGGACATAGGCCTCTTCCCAAGATCGCCACAACGATCGGTCTTGCGCTGCCCACATCCAACAGCTTCCTGCAACCTTCAACAGGTCGTCGGTCCACCTTGTGGGTGGTCTGCCAACGCTGGGTCTTCCGGTACGCGCTCGCTTATATCTCGAAAACGTGACCGCTTTAGAAGACTTTGCTCAAGCAATACGTACTTGTTTGTATTGATACGAGATATTGATTATACAGCCAATATTTAGTAGGTAATATGTTTAAGAGGGGATGTAGCTCTTTGGTTACTAACACAGCCTTATGAATAATTTACAGGGTTGAAAGATCTGACGACTATTGCAACTTTTTCAAATGGACCAACACTGAATTATTTATTAAATATGTGCTGTTTCATTGAGTCATCACCTAACTATTTAATACTTACTGCGATACATACATAATGTGTTTTAAAACTAATCTTATCGTAAGTCAGTCGTAATAAGTCTCAATATTGCTTCATCATCCGAACGGTTCCCACCGTTCGGATGATGAAACAATATTGAGACTTACTTCGTTGATAAATGAATGGTGATGGCAACTGTGGAACTAATGGCATCGTCATTGGTTGAAAATGTGTCAATGTCACAATGGACACGCCATCTACAAGCAGCTTTGAATTGCCTTCCCCATTAATTCAAAGTAAGCCTGTATTCTAGGTCCGTGTCGACGGCGCGTTCGTGTTCCACGCGCGCCTCAAAGAGATGTCAGCAAACAGGAAGGGGTCCGAAAGGACTGATGCCTGCCAGGGTTGCGGGACTGTTCGAAAGAGAAACCGCGGCCCTGGAGCACAAAGGGCAAAAGAAGGAACATGGATGGGTTTTAGTCAGTAAAAGTCTGACACTCCCTCCTGCTCAGCCCAGAGCGGGAGAAGTAATTTGATGATTTCCAATCCGAAAAAGAAAAAAAAAAGCCTGTATTCTAGGTAACTGCTGTTAGGAATATGTATTTACAAACATTTATTATATTAAATAATGTTAAAGACGTGTTGGTGGTCGTAAAGTAACGTAGGAGTGCCTAGACACGTAGCGCAAATGCACCCGGAGAGGTGGGCAAAGATCGGTGCTCACTGGACGCCTAACTGACAAAATCGCAGAAAAAAAAAAAAAAAAAATTGCTGGCAGTATATGCCTTTAGTTCTATGCAACTATTCGTAGGTACTTTTCCACCAATAACAAGTTTAAACATTAAATATATCACAAAGGCTGGCTACTAGTGAATTGAAAAGCCACTACGCAATTCTAAATGGTATGCAAGGTAACACGACGATCTGATCTTGTTTGTGGGACGTACCTGGCCAGATATCACACAAGATAGGGGGGTTTGTAAGGAAACAGGGGAGGCTTTTGCACAGAGCAGTGGGACACATGACAGATTAATAACAAAACAAACACGTGTATAGCCAATTCTTTATTAAAAAATAAAACCATGTTCTTTCACCATCCGAAAGATTGCCAATTATTTTAAAGTTAGCTTGTATCCTAGGCAACAGCTGTTACAAAATATAATATTTATTTCAGAAAAGTAAGTAACAAACACGTGCATCGATGTACACGTGGAAGTTCATTTTCCAATTATTTTCCTAGTTATTTTACCTGTAACATCAACCTTAAGTCAATGAAAATAAAGGTACATTATACTGCAAAATTAGAAGTAAAATAACAAAGACATTAAGAATTATAGATAAGAAAAAATAATGTCGAATAGAACCTCCTTTGAATCTTCCTCCGTTGATTTCAATCATAAACAAACTTTTTAGTTTTTCGTTAGTTATGAATGACAGTGGTTTGACAGATCCTAAAAGTGATTGTGTAAAGTTTTTTGTGTTTATGACGTGTAGCTTCAACGTTTCATTATTGTATGTGATTGATTTAGACGCTAAACAATAGTGTTGTTATGTGGTGTCAATATCTTTATCTTTTTAATCCTCGATGGGTTAGGCAGAGCGGGTGTACCTAATAAGACACCCACATTCGGTCAGTTATGTTTTAAGTCTCATGTATTAGGAGAAACTCTTATTTATTTCTAACTTACCGTTAATACTCAAACAAGGTAGGTACAGAGGTACAGACGCCAGCATATCAAGCTACCCGAAACTATCATCCCAATCAATGAGTAGTAAGTCGTGGGTTCGAACCCAGGCAGGCGCATTACTTTGTGTAATTCATTTCATCACCACTGCTCTCAAAACGGTGAAGGAAAACATCGTGAGGAAACTGGCATGTCCTAAAACCAAAAATTGGAAGACATGTAATTCAAGCCACGCTGGACGCTGGGCCTTTTTGGCGGATTACAGCCCACTCCGCGATAATAGAGGCCTGTTTCCCAGCATTGGGATAATTATAGGATTACTATGCTTATGCTAAAAGAGAGTCGTTTCTTTACTTTTTCGTTTTTACTGCCACTAAGCTACATCTAAATTGTTGCACTGTTGGGATCTCACTTCTCGATGCTAACATTGCGCAGAGAGGCGGTGAGCGCAACTCGTCCGCGCGGTCGGGCGGCGTAAGAGTATTCAGCATCAACAGATTTCATAAAAGCCAATGCGACTGGGGATCCGCTTCGCCGGCCGGTCGCGTGGACGAGCGGTGGCGTGTGAAAACCACCATAGTATTCTGTTGTTACCTTTTGGATATTAATAATTATAGAAACATTATTTTTTTAAATAAAATGTGGGTACACTTCTGCTAAACCCATGGATGAGGATGAGGATGGTGTTATGTTATGTACCAATATTATTACCAGACAGAATAACACTACTGTACATGACACCACCTGAGACTCCACATTACATTTATTCTTTGTATACTATTTATTTGTGTACCTATTCTTTGTATTATAAACTAAGCTGTTCTCATTAATATTGGCTATACACTGTTCAATTTGATTCCGTCGCTCCTGCGGTACCACAGCCCTCGCTGCTGCCAACGCTGTTCTTACATTACGACCCAACTCAATATCCACCAGGGTCAGCAAGCGAAGAGCTTTTCTTTCTACGTCCGGCGGCACATTTACTAGCGTCGTCGCCAAGTTTCTAACAATCCTCTGTCTGTGTGCGTCAGTATCTACTATTTCGTTGTAAAATTCAGCCAATGGTTGCAAATCTATAGCATTTCTATGTAAAATGAGTAGTCTATCTGTCGGTCGATTCTCATCTACGTAAGGCATCGGTCCATTGAAGGAATTCGGGAAATAATTCGGAGCATCCTTCATATTATCAAGAACAGGTGGCATACCATCTCTGTTGTAATTCCTATCGTATAATGGAGCATTAATGCCTGTGTTATCATGATTTACTCCCACTCGATAGTTTTGTGTATCTGAATAGAAAACCTTTCTAGCTTTAAAGACTACATCAGCTGGCCCCAGTATGCCTGGAACTAGATTATCGGGACTAAATGCAGATTGTTCATTGTCCTTGAAATTATTATCAACTAGTTTATTGATAACCAGCCGTCCTACTGGCACTGTCCGATAAGTTCCCCGTCTCCAGACCCTTGTGACGTCAAATGGATCATAATCCAACTTATCCAACTCGTCTTTTGTCAGAATATCCAGTTCTAGTTTCCATGCTGGATAATTTCCCGCAGCGATTGCATTGTACAAATCTCGGGTGTAATAGTCAGGATCATCAATAACGATGGCAGCTGCTTGCTCATTTGTCAGATTAAATAATCCAATCTCCGTTCTGAAGTTAAATTTGACAAAAAATTGTTCACCTTGTTTATTGTAAATCTCATACACATGAATTGGAAAGACATGCATCTTTCTGTATCCATCTGGTAATCCAAAATCTGAGAGCAGCCAAAATATAGTGTGTAAGAATTCTGGTCTTAAATTAATAAAGTCCCATCGCACAATATTATCTAAGGCATCGGTACGAGGGTTTCTTTTAAGAGCATGTGAAAAACTGAGGAAATCCAGTGGATCTCTATACAAAAATATGGGAAGGTGCAGACATAACAGATCCAAGTTTCCTTGTCTTGTGTAAAATTTAATTGATAGAGCTTTTGTCTCCCTGATTAACTCAGTTCCTCCTTGATTTTGTATTGCTGTAGAAAATCTTCCAACTACCGGCGTTCTCTTTCCGATTCCATTGAATAAATCGGCTGTAGTGTACTTGGAAACATCGTGCGTTACTTCGAAGTATCCAAATGCACTGTAACCTTTAGCGTGTACGATTCGCTCGGGTATCCTTTCCCTGTTTACATGAGAACTAGCACGGAAGTGGTTTTTATTGTTAAATATGTCACTGTTCAAGCTTATTGTATCTCTTATGTCTATTGGGTCGCCGGTTGTCTTCGTCCATACTCCGATAGGTCTCTGTAAACCAAAAAAAAACATTAATGTTGAGCCTTGCTGATTGTTTAATTTTGGAGGTTTTATAAAATTCCAGTGAGCGAGAGTTCGTTATTCTTCTCTTAGTAAAAGGTTTGGCAGATTTTGTATTTTTTTTGTATTATGGTATCTCCTGGATGGTTAATAGCTGTAGTTAGACCCACTAGGTGGAGGTGTTGTCCATATCCATAATTCTTGCAGGACAACGCCGGCCTACCAGGTCCGCTTGTATTATATTATTTAAAAGAACGAGAACTAGGAACACTTTAATACAAATGACTGTACTCATGTTTCAGAATTCTTGTAATACATCAAGGTACTCACTGGATGTCGTCGCCGAAAGTCAAGCAACTGTTGTGACACAGCATCTCCCAAAGTCTCATTGTGATATTGGTAGCTCGTCACATGTTCCACGGCTACGCAGACACAAATATAAAACACAAGCTGCCTCATCCTATTCTTGAAAACAAAGTGGAAATCACATAATAGTAGCACCGTTTTATTTAAGGAAACTGCGGGGAAACTGGTGATTACTGCTATTTCATGATAATTAACGAAGCAGACAAAAAAACAATTGTCCTTGGTTTGAAAATAATTGTCCTTGTCAAAAAAAAGATCAGTTTTTCGATCAGATTCATGGGAATAATTAACAGTACCATAGAGTCCTGAGTATCTTTGTTATTTGGCAGCCTTTGTCATGTTAATTACTTTTAACTATATATTAAAAAAAAACTAGTTAATGCCCGCTAACTTCGTCCACGTAAAATTATTACTTGCCTATTTGAATCTGATTTAGTTCACGTGTTGCATAGAACCCTAATCTTTTTCTTAAAATACTCCTATAACATCAGCTATCTGCCAGTACAAGTCCCGTCAAAATCGGCCCAGCTGTTTCGAAGATTAGCCGGAACAAACAAGTAAAAATTTAAATATATATATTATATATACGTACCGTATAAAAGGTGTAACAAGACCCTTAACGAAGCCGGAAGGTACTTGTTCTCCCCGTCATTGCGATCATTAGTTTGATGTACAGAATGCTTGGTTGATGGCTTCGTGAAGGGTCTTGTTACACCCTGTATGCAAGCAATAAATTATTCATTACATAATGCTGTTAATTTGAAATTACAAACAGACATCAATTTTATTAATTTGTATAGATGCCTGTGATTATCATATTATCTGCAACTACTTAAGTATGTATTATATTTTTACGAAATAGAAACTTGTGGAACTAGGATGCTCTAATCATGATGCCAATGAAATGGCGGGTGTTATCATCATGTAATGCGTTCATGCGTTCCTTCCCACATTTGGTTGCAACCTACTACAATGTTTGTACAAGCGATGAAAATTGCACGAAATTCATATTTCTATATCTATACTAATATTGTAAAGAGGTAATTTTTTTAAGTTTGTATGTAGGGGGAAATCTCTGGATCTACTGAACCGATTTTAAAAATTCTTTCACTTATAAGAAGCTACATTATCCCCCACTGCGATAAGCTATATTTACACCATGCCCGTGGGATAATTTCCGACCAGAACGCAAGCGAAGCCGCGGGCAACAGCTAGTTTTTCACAAAGCAGTTGTATTTATCAATAAAATACAGTATCTTTTATCGCCATTTCGAATGTATTTCGCGCCAAATATGTAAAATATGAATAATAAAGCAGAGGTGTACATAATAGTGCACCCACATTTCGTCTGTTATGTTTAAGCTTCATGGCGAGCCTATTGCCTTCAAGCGAGCATACATCCAGGCTCCATGACTGCTGCTGAGAAATTCCTTATGGAAAATGATGATGAGAAATTTCTGACGGAATATAGGTACACGTATTTTGAATTATTTACACTGAATACGAGAGCAGCGGTGCGGTGGCCCAGTGGTGGCGGCCCCGACTTACGAGCAGTAAGTCGTGGGTTCGAACCCAGGCAGGCGCATTACTTTGTGTAATTTATTTCATTACCACTGCTCTCAAAATGGCGAAGGAAAACATCGTGAGTAAACTGGCATGTCCTAGAACCAAAAATTCGAGGACCTGTGACATCTGCTAACCTACACTGGGCCCGCGTGCTGGTTTGTAGCTCATGTCCTTTCATATAGAGGAGGACGTGTGTCCCGAGGACGTGTGTGGGAACATTATAGGCTGATTATAAACTGAATTGATATGCTACAAACTTATCGTCACTTAAAACGGGATATTTACGACGTTTGTTATTTATTTAAGGCGCTTGTAACAGCACCGAAATATTGGGAACTTAATCTAAATAATAAACTGGTTTGTAACCCGTTCCAAATGTTAATGATAATGATATTGAACATGTCAGGTTAAAAACTTATATGCTACAAACTGTCGCACATTGGTTCCTGGTTTCAAGATAAACGTTGACTGCCTGTTTATTTTTTTATTCTCCCTTTCTGTGAACATCCGTTTCCTTATTTCTTTTAAATCGCTATTATTCCGTGAACAATAGTATGTATGGGTTATGCGTTTTTTTCTACTTTTATACCTTTTTTTTGAGTGGGAAATACTCATGGATATCCCCCGTCTGAAGTGAGCGGGGGGTTATGTGCTGAAAATACTCATGGATATCCCCCGTCTGAAGTGAGCGGAGGATTATGTGCTCTAACCGACTAAAAACCCACTGTTCCTACTACTATCACTTGTCGGGGCCCGGGAGATACAAGTACATTTGCTCGCACCCTCGACTGGTATCAGCCCTCCGTTCCCGGCGGGCCCCATCACCAACTGCGGCCTATCCAGCAGCGGCACGTTCTCCATTATGAAGGCGCACTGGAACCACTGCGTGCCACCTCTGGGCCTGGCTGGTCGGGCAACGACTCAGCCCTTCGATGCCCGGCTGTTCTTCTGGTGCGGGCAGAGCGAGAGGCATGCGTAACGTATAACTGATTTTTGTCCCAAATAAATGAATAATGTGTGAAATCTAAAAATTAAAATAACTACATGCAAATAGACTAATCAAATTTTTCATTTCCTTACGAAAGAGTTTACCGAAAATGTAGGTTTCAATTATGCCCCATAATTGACATAGAAGGATAAAATGTTTATGTTAATTAACCAAACCAGTTAATACCTAAATAATTATCATGTAATAAGCCCGATTTGTATACAATTATACATCAGTTAATTTGAAAATTGGTTACTGTGAAATTAGTTTATTGAAAACAAAATAAAATACTAGCTGATATGATCGTCTAATAAATTTTAAATTTTTGTTGCGAATATGTTTCAGTAGGATAGGATATTCAACATTTGTGTTTACCTTAGTGGTAAAGGGGAATGCCACAAAGTTCTAGCTGCTTCTTTACCGTTTCTATGAAAATCTTTTTTTGAATAATTTATTTCTGTGTGAAGCAACTAGGGGCTTAGAAGTTAATTTCTAGTGTATTTTTTCGAAGCTAACAAGCCACCAATTTGTCGCCAAATGATGCCAGTTTATTATATTTTCTTTATAATAATGGGACAAAAGGAATTATTGTAGGGATGAAGCATAAAATTGTAATTGCAATTCATTTTTTTTACCAAAACTATTAGTATAACATTTTTTCTTTTTTATCGAAACTTGTTGTGATTAGAAATAACATACAGTTTTCTTGATCTATCTACACGCTTGCTAAACCTTGATTAACAATCACAAATACAAACATGTGGAAACGACGTTTGAATTTTGCCGTTGATACGATAGTGTTTTTTTTTTTATAAAACCAAAGGAAGCTTAAAATGGGTATAGGTTTTTACGATGTTGGTAACTTAATGTCATATTCAATGTTAATTTGATTGACATAAATGTACAATTCAAGCAATTATGTTTAAAAATAATTGTTTCAAGTTTGACGAACAGCTGCAATTTTTGTTGACAAGTGACGCCACCTTAAACTGCACACTTAAAGGTGTACCTATGTACTATGTGTTGAAATTTTAATTTATTTTGTTTTGTGCCAGACATTTCAAAACAGTAGAATATCTCTACTCTTTCGCCGGTGATTGTAACGCGTCATCACAATAATTGGAAGATTAGAAGTCCGATTCATAAAAATGGCCATCGAATATATTAAAGATTTTTTATTTACATTAGCTGGACTACATTTTCTATATTTTGATGGTGATATAAGTGAGATGCAAGAACAGCCGAACTTGCATACCAAATTGGGCATTGCCCTTTGATATTGATAGTATTTCTGAGAATCACTAGTACTGACGTTAAGGAATACTTAGACATTGCGCTCTGCGATCATATTTCTCTGTCTCTGAGAGGTGTCATTGCTGTAGCCTTTATGATCTTCAACGCTTGTCTCACACGTCTCCCTAAATCTATATCTACTAAATTAAGGAGCCGTAGTGCTTTCTGCTCAATATCACTTGGTACTCCTTCTAGTGAAGCAGAAAATTATAGCTATCCTCTGTCGGTGTGCATCATTCTCCACAACTTCATTATAAAATTCAGACATTGGTTGTAAGTCTACAGCAGTTCTCTCCATAATGAACAGTCTTTCTGTTGGTCTTGCCTCGTCCACATAAGGCATAGGGCCGTTAAAAAAACGACTCTATATTTGAGTCAGTAATGGAAGATGCTTTAGTAAAACTTGCAACTGGTAGTAAATCATTAGTTATCTGTGGTGACTTTCATGTCAATATTTAGACAAAAATTCGAATAGCAGTAGATTCTTACATCTTTTTAAATCATTTAATTTGTCAAACGTGTTTTCGGAACCAACTCGAATTACTACAAATACTGCTACATGTATTGATAATGTTTTTTGTTGCTGCGATTACTTAGATAAATCCATTGTAAACTACCTTCCTTCTGATCACAGCGGGCAAACCGTTGCTTTCGAGTCCTACACACCATTACCAAGAATCCAGGTAAAATCTAGACTAATAACACCCAGTAATTTGAATAAATTAAAAAATAACTTAATTAGTAATTTAGGCGTTCCGAGCCATATTATTGAAAATGTTAATCAATTTTATGAGGATGAATTCTTTTCGGTAGTTCACACAGAGTTCAATAATACATTAAAAATGAAAACCAAATCTATTTGCCCAAAGTTTATGTTCAGTGACTGGGCAACTAAGGGTATCAGGAAAAGTAGGGAACGATTGTTTGAGCTGTACGGCCTTAGCCTTACATCAACTCAGAAACTTTTAATAAATATGTTACAACTTACTCAATTTTTTTTTTAAACTCCTGTAAGGTAGCTAAAGCCTTATTCATTAGCAACAAGATTAAATCCGCCGATAATAAAATAAAGACGGTTTGGAAAATCATCAATAGTGAAACTAACAGAAATAAAAAATATAATAATGATATCACTCTAGAGACTTCACGTGGTCTTCTTAGCTCTAAAAATGAAGTTGCTCAAGAATTTGTAGATTTCTTCACTAGTATCCCACTTAAAACTACTGAAACCTTAAATTCCTCACCCTTGTTTTCTATTGATTTATTAAGAGCGAACGTTTCAGCCTGTCCGGTTGAGTTTCAATTTAAACATATAAACCCCATAGCAGTCATTAAAGCTTTTAAAGAAATCAAAGTCAAATTAACCGAGGATCTATGGGGTATGTCAATTAAAGTTTGTCAAGCCATTATTGAGACTATAGCGCCGTACTTGGCCTTAATATTTAATTTGTGTGTGGACCAAGGAGTCTTCCCGGACCTTATGAAATACAGCAAGGTAATACCACTTTTCAAGTCCGGGGACGGTAAAGACACTAATAACTATAGACCCGTATCCGTATTGCTGGTTTTCAGCAAGGTGTTTGAAAAGGTAATGCTTAATCAAATGCTCAACCACTTTAACACCAATAAAAAAAAATCAAAAGAAATCTTGCATGAGAAACAGTTTGGTTTCACCAAAGGACGTTGTACGACTGACGCCGGTGTCACCTTATTAAAACACATATTTACTGCGTGGGAAGAGGCACAAGATGCCATAGGAATTTTCTGTGACCTCTCGAAAGCATTTGATTGCGTAAACCATGAAACCCTACTCTTAAAACTTGAACATTACGGGTTGAGGAAACTTGCGCTCAGTTTAGTGAAATCGTATTTAAACGATAGACATCAGCAAGTACAAATAAATGGTGTCAATTCAATGGGTTTAAAAGTAAGTATGGGTGTACCACAAGGTTCGATATTAGGCCTTTCCTCTTTTTGGTATATATTAATGATCTACCCCATTTATTTAAAAACCAACCACAAATGGTGTTATTCGCTGACGATACTTCTTTAATATTTAATTTATACAGACGTGCCACAAATCTCGACGACGTAAATAACGCCTTAATGTAGGTCCACAATTGGTTCACCGCTAATAATTTAGTATTAAATGGGAAAAAAAGGAAGTGCATAAGACTTGCTCTACCGAATGTTAAAAGTATTGATAGTGACATAGTATTGAATCAAGAGAAACTGCAATTCGTCGAAAATACTGTTTTCCTGGGGATCACGCTCGACTCAAGGCTACAATGGGGTCCGCATATAACATTTCTTGCAGGACGGCTGAGTTCAGCAGCATATGCTGTTAGAAAAATCCGCCAATTTACTGATGCAGATACCGCGAGGCTAGTCTATTTTAGTTATTTTCATAGTATTATGTCATACGGTATTTTATTATGGGGACGGGCTGCAGACATTGAGTCTATATTTATTCTGCAGAAAAGAGCCATCAGAGCCATATATGATCTACGTAGGCGCGATTCTCTAAGGGGACTGTTTAAGGAAATTAACACCATGACAGTACCTTGTCAATATATCTATGAAAACATCATGTACGTTAGGAAAAATCTGCATTTATTTAGTAAAAGAGGTGACAGACACCACTATAATATTAGAAACAGGGACCAACTAGTACAGCCAGGTTTCAGGCTAGCTAAAGTAGACTCATCTTTCATGGGGTACTGTTTAAAATGTTATAATAAAATACCTCCCCACATTCAACAACTGAATGAGACAAAATTTAAATCTTGTATAAAACGCACACTATGTAGGCAAGCATATTATAAGTTAGGGGATTACATCGATGATAAAAATGCTTGGCTCAATGCTGGTCCTGCTCCACAACCATAGGGGCAAACTAATCAGAAGCTCATGTGAAATTATTGTGGAAGCTGCAGAAGATTGTAAAAATATCTTTGCATTGTATAGATTCAATCTCTTAGTATTATATAACTGCATAGCACATGTGTGAGTACTATGTACTGTAAAGCTACCATTTACATTTAGTTATCCTTTATTGATTCGAATGTGCCCTGGTGGCTGAGAGAATGTCAGGCTCACTCAAATGTCTCGTTGATAGTGGCGGGTGTGTTGGGTCCCGGTCGTTTAGTTCCCTTCAATATGGTTGAGCTGAATGGGGCTGATGCATGCGTCATGTTCGTGAACGGGCGCTGTCAGTTGGGACTGGTCATCTCTTAGCTGCCACGGTTTATTTTAACTACTTTGTTTTTAAATTGCTGATAGTTATAATCTTTTACTCTGGACGCTCTTAATGTGCACGTCTTTCTACATCGTTCTCACATATATGTATAATCTCAACATGAATGATGTAACCAAGATCTTGTAACAATATTTTGATTGAAAAGAGTGTCCATGGAGTTTCTTGCCCATTCTTCTCCATAGAGATCTACGCTTTGGAATGAGCAACTACAGTACTTTCACAAGTTATTATGCCTTGTGTCTGTGACTGTAGCTTCGCCTTTGTTTTTCTGACTTTCAAAAGTGCCTGCTAAGGTCTAATTGAAATAAACGCTTTGAGTTTGAGTTTTGAGTTTGAGTTGAAAGAGTTTGGATAGTAGTTCGGTGCATCTTTCATGTTATCTCGTACAGGCGGCTTTCCATCACGATTGTAATTTCTGTCATACAACGGAGCATTTACTCTTGAGTTTGCATGGTTTGCTCCCAAACGATAGTGTTGAGAATCAGGATAGAATAACTTTCGAGCTTTGAACACAGAGTCAGCTGTACCTACTATTCCTGGAACTAAGTTATCTGGATTAAAAGCAGTTTGCTCAACATCTCAAAAAAAACATTGTCAGTGTGGCGATTAAAAACTTAACGACCAGCTGTTACAGTTTGATAAGTTCCTCTTCGCCACTGTCTTGTTACGTCAAATGGATCATAATCGATTTTTATTAAGTCATCTTTCGTTAAAATATCCATTTCTAATCTCCAGGCTGGATCATTTCCTGCATCGATTGCATTGTACAGATCCCTATTGTAATAGTCCGGATCTTCAGCTCCTATGGCTTGCACTTGGGCATTTGTCAGATTAAACAAGCCGATCTCAGTTCTTAAGTTGAATTTGACATAGAACTTATCACCATGTTTGTTGTATACTTCGTATGTATGAATTGGAAAATTGTTCATCTTTCTGTATCCGTCTGGTAATCCAAGATCGGATAGCAGCCAAAGAACTATATGTAAAAACTCAGGTCTCAAATTTAGAAAATCCCATCTCATTGTGTTATCAAATATTCCAGTACGTGGATTTTTTCTAAAAGCTTGCACAAAAGATAGGAATTCGATAGGGTCTTTATATAAAATTGGTTTATGTAAGCATACTAAATCGAGATTTCCTTCTCTCGTATAAAACTTGACAGCTACTCCTTTCAGTTCTCTGGCCAGATCAGTTTCTCCAAGGTTTTGTGTAGCTGTAGAGAATCATCCTACTATCGGTGTTCTTTTCCCGATACCATTGAATAAGTCTGCTTTCATATATTTGGACACATCATTGGTCACCTCAAAGTATCCAAAAGAACCTATACCTTTAGCGTGAACCACTCGTTAGGTATTCTTTCTCTGTCTAGATGAGAGGTTAGAAGGAAATGGTGTTTGTTATTGAAAATGTCTGTGTTCATTGTGATCGTATCTCTGATGTCTATCGGATCTCCTGTGAGTTTCGTCCACACGCCTATTGGTCTCTGAAACAGAAAAATAGAATATCATTTAGGATTCTATTGCAATTCTGCCGTATCGTAATATGTATAAAGAAATGTGACACATGAGCCAATGAAAAATAAAGAATTTAAATCAACCTAAAGTAAATAAGATCATACTATTCACATAACTGATGCCGCCTTCTAAAATCAACCAACTGCTGTGACACAGCATCAGCGGTTTCATTATAACATTGATATCCCGCCACATACTCTAGAACTATGCAAATACAAGCACACACTACAAGCGATCTCATCTTGAGAGGCAGTAAACAGCTGATTGGTTGCATGCAACCGATTTAAACAATGTAGGAACGGGAAAGTACTTCCCGCTCATCGACTTAATGCCAGGAAATAACAACAATTTTTTTTGGTGTTAATTGAATAAAAAAATATAATATTTCTGGTTGATTGGCAGGTATCCATTTGATACCGGATGTTTATTAACTTTTAGTTAAGCCAGTATTATTTACATTTTTTTGTGCTTGAAGTTTTCATTTCACAGCGGGGATCTGCACGTCAGCTGCTCTAAAAGTGGGGGAATACAAAGATCCAGCAAGTCAAAGTCCCAAAAAGATTCCCTAAGGGATGCTTTTTGGGATCACCTTCAAATATAGTTTCGAATTTAGCCTAATATGCCTTCCAATATCACAACTTCAGTTACGCAGTTTACGTATATCCTTCAAATCCATGCAGATATATTTTTTTTAGGTTTAACGTGCCCCAATAGTCGTCCTATAAAGTTCTGGCGCGGTATAATGAAATTGCTTTATTATCTTTTTTTGTAACAACTTTAACCTTCTGTACTTTGGTTTCTGCGGCAACCGTCTTTCATTTAATTGATCATTGCATACTAAATAACTACTAGCAATAAATTTCATACGGTATAAAATTGCGTGCTGTCTCCAGTGTTTTAACGGATATCTCTGATCATCAAACATTAGGTTCTTGCCTATTATTTATTATGCTATAATTGAAATAACTGAAAACCTCCTAAGGAGTCATTGTAATCGTCATTATAAATATCTTTACCTGTCACATGAAGCCTGAAGTCGCAAAAAAAAATCAACTGCCAAACATAAATGTAAGAAGCAGCTTTTTTTTCGGCTTCTGACCCTCGATATATATTTTATAAATCTGTTATTATCTTCATCCACCTACTTACTTAATCAGCAGGTTCTGTTTGTTAAAGACAATAGACAAAGCAATTACTGAAAAGCCTAATGAATGCAAAATAGACATGAGCAACTTGCTTGGATAGTATCAAGCGGCGTAATCTCAAATTTCGTAAATTTCGTGGCTTGATATGTTTAGACAACAGTGGTTCAATGTTCATTTAGATAGTTATGCTAACTTTATTGTGCCAATGAATAATTCAAGATGAAAACCAAATAATAGACTCCACGATACAATAAATGTCTTAATAAATGAGAACAGTGGTGGCCCTGTGTTATCGGCATCAAATTACGAGTTATAGCTGGTAGGTTCGGTCCTAGACAGGTGCAATGCTCTATCTAACTTATTTCATCACCACTGCTGTCAAAACGGTGAAGAAAAACTTACCTTACTTTAGATAGATAGATTAGACTAGATTAACATAACACCTGCTTGTCTGTTGTGTATCTGTGGTTTCCATGATAAGCTCAAAACGGACTGCAGTTTATGCTAAATTATAATGAATCACGTTTCCGTTGCACGCTATTGCATTTGTTACTAATATGATGAATGGCATAAATAATCCTGATTGGTATACAGTCGAATGGAAAAGCATAAATAAACAAAGAAAATACTTTTATTTTACACCCCAACACATTTTAACCAGGCTAGGAAAAAACAAATAATTTTGATACCGTTGAAAAGCTACACAGAAGATTTTATTTATCAGTCAAACAAAATTAAGTGTCAAAGCAAGTCACCATTTCATGAACAGTTTTTATTTGCAAAAGAAAATCAATTGGTATGGTTTCTGCAAATATTAGGGGTATTTGAATACAATTAATTAAATTCTTTTTTATTTTGAATCAAAGTGGTTGTTACAGAATACGTATGGCCTGTGCCCCTTTTGTTGGAAGATTCTTTGGTGGTCCCTCAGCTGTTGGGAAGTTTCTTATTGGTAGGTTTGGAGGAGGAGTTGCTTGAGCAGCTAGCTCGGCTTGTGCTTGTGCGAGCGCTACTTCATAACCTACTCTCACGCGTCTACCCAAATCACGATCGATGAGCAACAAAAACTTGAGTGCTCTTTGCACCACAGGCGGCGTGACTGGCACAAGGGACGCAACTGTATTGTCAATAAATCTTTGTCTGTGTGCTTCATTTTCAAGAATATAATTGTAGAAATACCACAAGGGCTCCAGGTCGATAGCATTACTTTCCAATACTTGTAACTTCTCTCTCGGTCGCTTCTCGTCCACATAAGGTATAGGGCCGTTGAAGGAATTAGAATAATAGTTTGGTGCATTCTTCATGTTTAGCCTAGTAGGTGGCGTCCCATCACGAACATACGTCTTAGCGTAAAGTGGCATGTTAACGAAAATTTTGTTGTGATTTCTTCCCAAACGATAATTTTGTGCGTCCCTGTAAAACATTCTTCTACCTCTGAACAAAAAGTCAGGTGGCCCTGGAATACCGGGAACCAAATGGCCAGGATTAAACGCTCCTTGCTCTATATCTCTGAATTGATTTTCAACATTTCTATTTAATACTACACGTCCTATCTGTACGGTGAAAAACGTGCCATTCTTCCACAGTCTGGTAACATCGAAAGGATCGTAATCGATTTTTTGTATGTCATGTGGTGTCATCATGTCCATCTCTAATCTCCACGCGGGGAAGTTTCCTTGATCAATAGCATTGTACAAATCTCGGTTAAAGTAATCCGGATCCGTACCTCGTATCACAGCCGCTTGAGCAGACGTAACAGCTGAGAAACCTTGCTCAGTTCTAAAGTTAAACCTTACATAATGTCTGTCCCCATTCTTATTTGAAATTTCATAAGTATGGATGGGGAAAGCATCCATCCTCCTGTACCCATCCGGAATTCCGTAATCAGCAAAAAGCCAAAAGAAGGTATGACTGACAACCGGGCTTCGTGTTATTAAATCCCAACGAGCTGTGAAATCAAAAAGGTTTGTCTGTGGATTTCTTTTGGTTGCATGTACTAGGTCCAAAAAAAATATGGGGTCCCTGTACAGATAGACAGGCGTTTGCAGGCACGTAAGATCTAAATTGCCTTCTTTGGTATAAAATTTAACGGACATGCCCTTTAATTCTCTTTCTAGGTCAGAGCCTCCTATACTTTGTAATACTGTTGAAAACCTAACGACTAATGGGGTTCTCTTGCCAACTCCGTTGAACACATCAGCATACGTGTATTTGGAGACCTCATTTGTAACTTCAAAGTAACCAAAGGCACCAGTCCCCTTGGCATGGACCACTCTCTCGGGTATTCTCTCACCATCGAAAGTCAACATCGTATCGAGGAGTAACTGGTTGTTAAATTGGTCTTGGTTTATCGTTAATGTGTCCCGAACTTCTGTTGGTTCTCCATTATTTTTCGTCCATAGTCCTATCGGTAACTGCAAAGATAACATGAAATTAAATCATGTGTGTTTTATATATGTACTTAAAGCCCTTCTATTTTTTAATCACTGACTCATAATAACTTTACAAAAATTTACATCAGAGTATAGGGAAGAAATTGGATAGCCGTGACACAAAACCGCCAAAAGTGAAGAGATCTAGAAGAGACCTGCACTCAACATTGGGTGGCCAAAGGTTAAAGAAGAAGAGAAGAAGAAGAAGATATCTGAGTAATTCAATAAATAATTTCGAAACTGCTGTTTGTTCCAATATGTCTCTTAAAATAAAATGGTCCATTTAAAAACCAAAAAATGAAAAAAAAAAAAACCACCACCCGAAGTATTTTGCATCTAGATTTCCATACATCTCTATACTAGATTAAAGTAAATCAACAAAATTCTTTATACCCACGGGATGCTCCCGTTTAAAATCCAGCAGCTGTCTTTCCACGGGTTGGTACGTGACATTCAGGTATCTAACACTTTCCACATTGAGTATCACACAAACTAGATACGCAACGATCGCCTTCATGTTGGAAACCGTCTGCGTGTTCCGCACCAGTCCACCGAAACTTATTTAAATAGCCTTTATTAATAACCGATAAAAAGCAATAAACTATAATTAGGTTGTGCATTTAAAAGTAATTTACCACAGTTGTTCTATAAATTGCAAAGTTTATGGTTCTGCTCATCTGTTTTTTTATTTAGTTTTTTAAATATAACATCACGTCTATATTTCTCGAAGTGTTAGGCAGAGGTGTCCCTAATAGTACATCCAGATTTCGACAGATTTGTGAAAGTACTGTATCCTAACGTTCAAAGCTTGTTTTTAATTCTTCATATCGTCCTGTCTGCGTGTTTGTCTGGCTATCACGGTTTGTCCTTGTAAATTCAATGTCTTGATACATTATTAAGAACATTTATCAGAAGTATGTAGAAAATCTGTATGCAAGTGGACTTCATTGCTTATTTACCCGTACATGTTATTATTGTATTATTAATTTCTAGCACTTATCTTTTTCTTTCTGTTAACTGTTTCGTTATTTTTTCCTGAAATTTTACCAGTTTCATTTTTGTTACATTTACTCAGATACAGTCAAGGAGTACATTGTCATCATCTGTCTACCGTTTCCCAAAGTGTTGGAGTTGGTTTCCAGTCTAACCGAATACAGCTGAACATCATTATTTTACATGGAGCGACTGCTTATTTAACCTCTTCAACGAAGTTAGTACTGGGTAATACGATCAGACAGGTTGTCAGACTTTCGGCCACTGACTACCTGTTACGATTGTCAAAGATCTAGATTTAGCTGCCGGAATCAACGGCTTAACCTGCTTTCCGAGCCATGAAGGAAACGCAAATGGAAACAAAAATGAAAATGAAATGAAATATGATGAAGTGGATGGTCACCCATTAACGGACCGAACTTGGCAAGCACGACTTAACCTGAATATCGCCCCGTGCAGCTGTTATTATGTAGCCACGAGCTCCTCGAAAATATTAGAAGGAAAACATTGTAAGGAAAACTAAATCCTTCTTAGTAGGCGTAGGTACATGTACTGAACTGTCTTTATATAGAGAAGGAATGAGAGGTCTTTGCCCTGCCATATTTCAATTACAGACCAATTAGGTAGCATTATGTCTGCCAAAGGAGGAAGCAGCTCATTCTTTTTCGTCTAATTGCATATCTTACTCGTATATATAAAATGCTCGTGTCACAATGTTAGTTACCATACTCCTCCGAAACGGCTTTACCGATTTCTATGAAATTTTATATGCATATTCAGTGGGTCTGAGAATCGGCTACTATCTATTTTTCATACCCCTGGGATAATTTTCGACCAAAACGCGAGCGAAGCCGCGGGCAACAGCTAGTAATCAATAAAAATCTCCATTTAAACTCGAGCCTCCGCCTATTCCTGAAACTCACGGGACTAAAGACTTAGTATTTTTTACGGCAACGCAATTATGCCAATATTTGAGTTTTATTTATTAAGCAGTTTGATGTTGTTTTCGCATGAGGTAAGAAAGGAAATAATTATATCATCCGCACATAGGACACAAGGTTCATTGATGTGATTAGGAAGGTTATTGATGTATACGAGGAATAGAAAACAGCCTTCAACGCTGCCTTGTTTTATTGATGCGTTGATTGGTATATTGTAGGACCAAAATAATTTTATTTCGTTAGTATTGCGTTTAAAACCTCTTTATCCACCCATGTCGAATTGTACTTTATCGTAGGCTTTTGTCATATCAAGTAGTAATCTTCTTGCATTTTTAGGGTTCCGTTGCCGAATGGCAAAAAACAGAACCCTTATAGATTCGTCATGTCTGTTTGTCTCTCTGTCTGTCCGTGTATGCCACAGTCACTTTATTCCGAAACTATTAGGACTACACAGTTGAAACTTGGTAGGTAGATGTATTCTGTAAACCGCTTTAGGTTTATTGTCCAAAAAAAAAAGTTTAAAGAGGGTCTCTGTTGGAAGTGTAACGCTGGCCATCTAGAGAATATACTTCAGATTCAAATGTGGAAGCTGGTGTTCGTTCTGTTTGTCACTCGACAACTATTTTTCCTATGAAAACGAATACTATTGAAAGCAGGTTCTCTAGCAATGGTTCTTAGACATGTTTTATCAAAATCGGTCCAGCCGTTTCAAGGCAATCAGCTCTTTTGTTAGCTGCGGTAAGGATCTTAGAACACATGTGTGACCTAAAATTTGAAACACCCATGTACGCTATATAAATATGCAAGATTATGGAATTCTTGGTTCGATGCTCCAGCACACCTGTACACTCTTGAAAAAATGGTAACAGATATATCGTGTTTGGTCTCGTTTTGATCAGTATTTAATTCTACATACAATACAATGGTGGCAACATGATGGGCTGATGCTGAAGCCAAGATATCCAGCACACTAGTACACTCTTGAAAAAAAAAATAGCAGTTATGCCGTGTTTGGACTTGTTTTGATCAGTATTTAATTCTACATACAATGCAACTGGTAAAACAACAAAAACAACTGGTAAAATGGTAGCAACACGATGAGCTGTTGCCGTAACCAGAATATCCAGCACACTAGTACATTCTTGAAAAAAAAATAGCAGATAATTATGTCATGTTTGGATTTGTTTTGATCAGTATTTAATTCTACATACATTGCAATGGTGGCAACACGATGAGCTGATGCTGCAAGTTTAAAAAGCTTAAAATAAAAATTAAATTCTAAATTTAAAAACCCCCAATGCAAAAAATAAAAGCGAGCATTTAAAAAGTCAAAAATAATGCATATCGTTGAGCCATCAAATTTGATTAAGTAACACCATATATTTTAATTATGTATAGAAATTGATAGATGGCACGATAAGGTTTGCTCGTTGAAATAGCGCTATAATGTCGCGGCGGGATACCGCTAAGCTTAAAGCAATAAAAATATATAAAATAGTAGATTGCATACTCATTACTCATAGCGCTCCCAGACTTAACAATTTAACACCCAACTAGATTTTCTACAAAAAATTGATCGTATCGAAGCAAGTTGGTTGGAAATGCTAGTAATTTAATAGATAATCAATCAAATGAAGGGTCTGGCTTACATAAGCGGCAGTTTCTGCCTGTCATCTGTCAGTCGGTGACCAGTGTTGCCAACTGAAGGCTTAAAGGAACTCAATCGAGTTCCTTTAATTTTATGCACTATGAATCGATTCCACGAAACGGTTGATAAGCACTTGTCACACGGTTTTCATAAATAATTTAATACCAATTTATTCATTATCAATTACTAAGAATTCAGGATTGGTTTAATCGATCATTTGGTGTCATAACTTAATTTAACTTTTCTCGCTTCATAGACAGAAACATGGTTCTGTATTTTGTCATTTCCTTTAGAAAAATATAACGGTTTTTTTAATACACATTTCAACTAGTTATCAGCTGGGCCCAGGATTTCCCTTCTCCTTTCGCGCCTTATCGTTTTGCTGCTGGGTTACCTTGTGGAGTCTATGTGCTGGGGCGGGGCTATATTCATGTGACAATAACTCTTAAAATAATTGGTTTTGAGTCAATATTTTGATATCATTTTGTAGGTTGACTCAAATACTTTTGATTTAACATAAAAACATACGCAACATTCAGAGGAAAATTTACATTTGTACACTGCGATAGGTTCTTATACGCTGATGACCTTAGCCATCCGATAGACTCCGATAGCCAGTGAGCTACTCAAACAAATACATTCGAAGACGCTGAAGAAATCCTAGAAGCAGGCTCGAAAGAAATCTTAGAAGTTCTCGGAAATTACTATAAAGACAACGCCCTCAAACCGAATCCCTCAAAAACACAGGCATGCGCTTTCCACCTCCGGAATAACTCAGCCAGGCGGACCCTGAATATTAAATGGCAAGAAGATACCATCTAACATTGCGGTAACCCTACCTACCTGGGAGTCACCCTCGATAGAGCACTGACATTTTAGGACCATTGCCTGAAAACTAAAAAAAAGGTAGGCACCCGTAACAACCTGCTCAGGCGTCTAACCTCAACCTCCTGGGGCGCTTCTCCCCAGGTACTTCGAACAACTGCCCTAGAACTCTGCTTCTCTGCGGGCGAATATGCATCCCCAGTGTGGCACCGTTCCTCCCTCGCCAAAAAAGTAGATGTCGCCTTGAAAAAAGCTTGCAGAACGATTACAGGCTGCCTTAAACCGACCCCAGTCAGCGCACTATACCCCACAAATGGCATAGCACCTCCACATGTCTGAAGAGAAGTCGAAAGCGCAGTGGAGAAACACAAACAAGAGCCGGACAACAGACACCCATTGTACGGCGCCCAACTGCCTTAGCAACGGCTTACAAGCAGGCACAGTTTTTTTAAAACCGCAGCGTTCCTTTCAGGAGATCCGGCCGACGCCGATGTAAGCTGTGGGAAAATAGCTGTCGCCCTCCTACTCACTACTTACCACCAAGTGAGCATCTACCTGTAGGGTCTAACCTTCCGTGGTCCACCTGGAAGTCCTTGAACCGTCTTCAGACTCAAGTAGGAAGACGTAATTCCAACCTCGTTAAGTGGGGCTACCGCAATGAAACAGCAGGGGGATGTGGCTGTGGAGCTGTGTCACAAACAATGTTCCACCTCCTATCCTGCCCTCTTAGCCCAAAAACATATCGCCCAAGTGATCTCTGCGCTGCCACCGACGACGCGGTGGAAGTAGCGAAGTTCTGGGCTAACAAAATATTAAAATTGTCGTGCCAGCGACACGAAGAAGAAGAGGTAAATTTTGCGGATGAGTTACGTTTGAAATAATAACAAAAGTTCCAATAATCATTTGACCTAATTTCAATCAATATAATTTTATTAAATACTAGCTGACACTAGTATAGATTCAAGTAGTTAACAATTTAATTTCTGGGGGGTATTTTTATTAATCGCAAAAATTTTTTACCGATGGGACATCATCAAATGACCCCTCCCACTATGGGCGGAGCGGAAGGGAGTGTCAGACTTGTACTGACTAAAACCCATCCACGTTTCTTCTTTTGCCCTTTGCGTTCCAGGGCCGCGGTATCTCTTTCGAACAGTCCCGCAACCCTGGCAGGCCTCGATCCTCTCGGACCCCTTCCCGTTTGCAGACATCTCTTTGAGACGCGCGTGGAAAATGAACGCGCCGTCGACACGGTCTGTCGTCATAAGACGGACGGATGGCGAGCTAGCCCATTACTCATCGTCCACAGACCCACGACCCTCAACAGCCTTTTTTTTTTTTCGGTTGGAATTCATCAAATAACTCCTCCTGCTCTGGGCTGAGCAGGAGGGAGTGTCAGACTTTTTCTGACAAAAACCCATCCATGTTCCTTCTTTTGCCCAGTGTGTTCCAGGGCCGCGGTATCTCTTTCGAACAGTCCCGCAACCCTGGCAAGCACCCTACAGCCTTACGTCTTCATCTTTAGACACTCGATGACAGTCATACACCAGCTAGGACGAAAGTTCTCCTTAAAGTTTTTGAAATGAGCCGAGACACGATAAAACTGCTGTAAATTGTTGCAGACATCTTGCAACTGCCTTCCGTCTCCATCGTCAGACCTTTGATGATAGACATACTCCAGGCAGGTCTAAAGTTCTCATCAAGGTGCATGACATCAGCCCAAACACGATATAGATGCTGTAAACTCTTGAGGACCTCTTGCAACTACCTTCCGTCTCCATCGTCAGACCTTCGATGACAGTCATACTCCAGCTAGGTCTAAAGTTCTCATCAAGGAGCATGAAATGAGCCCAAACACGATATAGATGCTGTAAACTCTTGAGAACCTCTTGCAACTGCCTTCCGTCTTTAACGTCAGACCTTTGATGACAGTCATACTCCATGCAGGTCTAAAGTTCGTATCAAGGTGCATGAAATGACAGTCATACTCCATGCAGGTCTAAAGTTCGTATCAAGGTGCATGAAATGAGCCCAAAGACGATATAGATGCTGTAAACTCTTGAGGATCTCTTGCAGCTGCTTTCCTTCTCCATCGTCAGACATTCGATGAAAGTCAAACTCCATGCAGGTCTAAAGTTCTTATCAAGGTGCATGAAACAAGCCCAAAGACGTTATTTTTGCTGCAAACTCTTGAGGACCTCTTGCAACTGCCTTCCGTCTCCATCGTCAGACCTTCGATGACAGTCATACTTCAGCAAGGCCTAAAGTTCTCATCAAGGTGCATGAAATGAGCCCAAACCCGTTATTCTTGCTGCAAACTCTTGAGGACCTTTTGCAACTGCCTTTCATCTCCATCGTTAGACCTTCGATGACGTCATACTCCAGCTAGATCTAAAGTTCTCATCAAGGTGCAGGAAATGAGCACAAACACGATTTCTCAATTTAACAAAAAAATAATCATGCATATCGGACTTCTCTGTAAAAAGTCATGCGTGGTCAGGTCATACATAAAATAAAAAATATAGACGCGTTGAATTGAGAACCTCCTCTTTTTGTTTCGTCAGTTAAAAAACCAAGCTTCAGATGTTTGACACGGGCAAGGGTCATTCTTTCACGGAAAACTTAACACCGCGATTCAGAAAATGCAGTGAAATAAATAGCGCCATCTATCGAGCACGAAATTAAACCGCTAAAATATAATGCATATAAAACGATCTACAGGGTTATAGCGTCATGTATACTAACATAGAGTACTTTTTGCTATAAGAACTTTTTGTAAAGCAGGTCAGCCGATTTAAAAGTTATCTTGTGAGCACAATTTTATCAAGCAGTACCAATTTTGGTGCAATAGATGTCGTTGCATGTATCTTACACAATGATGATAAGACCTTCTTGAACACTTTAAATTCATAAATCTTTTGATAGAGAGCAATGATTACAATGAAACAAAAACTCAAACCTTCTCCAAGTTACGCACAGTATTTTTGCATTGAATCTAATCACGTTGGTTTTCCCAACAACATGACCGCCCGCCTCGAAGCGCGCGCGGGTCGTTATTTTAATGCGGAGTTATTTTAAAACTGTGATTTTTCCCAAGATATTTATTTATTTAAACTTCATGTACAATAGTGGTACATAGGCGGACTTAATAATAATAATAAAAAAAAATATTAAAAAAAACTGGCAACACTAAACGTCAAGACGTCTTGTAAATTTCATTCCATAATTTTCGTTGATAAATAATTATTTTAAACAGTCTGGAACCTAATCTACCTTTTATATATTATATTTTTTCCGTTTCTAAATAGTACACAGTGAAATGAAGCCTTTTTTTTACCAATAAACACCATAGAAAAAAAACTGTGATCAACAATGACGTATGTCATATCTAAAATCGGACTAATAAAAAATGGGATGAGATGAAACAATAATGTTGACGAGATCAGCTGGTCGACGTGCACGCCTACCACCTCCGGACCCGTCGCTCAGCTCCGCCTCGCCGCCGCCGGAATCCAGCCCCGTCGTGAGTGCTGTGATACCGGCCGTGGCAGTCGCGTCGAGCTCGAGCGACGAGTATTTCTCTCCGCCGACGTCGCCAACACCTGTACGTCGGCAGGGGAGAGGCCGGCCACCGAGAAGCTTGGGACTTAGGGGCCATCCGGCCCCGAGCCGGGTCCCCGCTGCCGGTGGTTGTGTGCAGCGCATGAGATGGACTCAATCAATAAACGAGAACGTCATGCGCGCATACTACGGGTCTACAGAGGGGGGAACTAACCTCACTGCGTACCGTGTTAGGATGCTTTCTCTGTTCCAGGAACTGGAACCAACCGTCAACGTCTCGGCCCAACGACTGTCGGATCAGGTGCGGGTCATCCAACGCAATCACATGTTGGACGACGCCGCACTTGATAGGCTGCGCTCAGAGGTACTGAGCAACCGTATCGTCTTAACTCCGGCACAAACCGCGGTGCAAGCGTTAGCTATTGACGCAACCCCACCGCGGTCAAACCCTGCTGTTGTAGAGGAGGATGATAGGGTTGCCACGGTAAGTAGCCAGTGCAACGACCGATTGAGGAGCGCACTGGAGGATGCGCTTCGCGAATATCGATCCACTCCTACCGAACTTAGGCCCCGATTACCACGGTTACCCATGCATAAGAAAAATAGGGCGTTGGTGTGTGCCCTGGACTCGCAACTCAAGAATCTTTTCGAGAGTAGCGAGAACCTCGTTGATGCACACTCGATCCTGTACTGTGGGGCTGTTGCGGCATGTCGTGTAGCTAATGTCAAGTTCCCAAATTGTGACGTAGCTACTCGACCAAAACCAACCGTACCGGCCTGGCAGCGCAGGATCGAGCGCCGTATCGACGGGGCCAGGGTACTCATTGGCAAACTATACTGCTTCAGGGAGGGTAATACACGACCACGTGTGATGCGCTTTGTGAGGCGGGCATTCTCGGGGACTGAAATCAGTCCTCAAGAATTCATGTCTCGTGTTACAGAGCGCATCGACTTCCTGAAGCAGAAAGTTTATGCATGGGCGAGCCGTATTCGGCGGTATAAGCGGCGGGTTGATCGGTACTCGCAGAATCGCATGTTCCAGAGCGATGAGAGGTGGGTGTACAGAGCTTGGGAGCGACCCGAGCAAAGTATGACGGACGTATGCCGCCCGGATGATGCCACCACGAGTTCTTTTTGGCACAGCATCTGGTCGGTGCCCGTCCGTCATACTGAGGCTGACTGGATGCGTGATGTCGAGCAAGTGTGTGAACCTATCCCAGAAATGGAACCAATATTAATAACACCTTTGGATGTAGCCAGAGCAGTTCGTTACCGAACTGGAAATCACCGGGACCGGACGGACTGCACAATTTCTGGCTCAAATGGTTTAGTAGTTCACACACTTGTCTGGCATCTCAATTTCAGTCATCCTTAGAGTCTGGGTCTCTACCGCAGTTTTTAACAACAGGCGTTACCCACCTGCTCCATAAGTCAGGTAGTCCCGCGGAACCCAAGAATTATAGACCGATCACGTGTTTGTCGACGGTCTATAAGCTTCTTACATCCATTTTGAGAGCGAAAATCAATACACACATTGACAAAAACTCCATTATGTCTGCCTCTCAAAATGGATGTAGGAACGGGTCCCGCGGTACTAAGGAGCTACTCCTCATCGACATGGCCATTAGCCAACAGGTTCGTCGATCCCGCAAGGATCTGTCGACATGTTGGATAGATTATAAGAAGGCCTACGACTCGATTCCACATACATGGCTCATGAGGGTGCTGGAGTTGTACAAGGTAGATGCAACTCTACGCGCCTTCCTTGAGTCGTGTATGGGGCAATGGAGGACGGTCCTTCGATATCCAGGATGCCGACAGATTCAGGGGAACGATGAGCCTGTATGGATTAAACGGGGAATATTCCAGGGCGACAGTTTGAGTCCACTTTGGTTCTGTCTAGCCCTGAATCCTCTAAGTACATTGCTGGAGGATTCAGGTCTAGGCTATCGGTTGAGGAGAGATGGTCAGGTCATATCTCACCTTCTTTACATGGATGATCTGAAACTCTTTGCCCCCAACAAATTGCAACTGATGAAGCTACTGAAAGTAACTGAAACTTTTAGTAGCGCCATCAGGATGGAATTTGGTGTGGACAAATGTGCAGTCATGTATGTAAAGCGAGGGGAGATTATGGAATCCGAAGGAATTCAGCTCTCGGATTCCATACACCTGAGATCCCTCTCCTCATCCGAAAGCTATAAATATTTGGGTATGTCGGAAGCGTTAGGCATTAACGTAACTGACATGAAGCAATCGTTGAAGGAGCGCTTCTTCGGTCGCCTGAAGAAGGTATTAAATAGCCTTCTTTCGGGCGGGAACAAGGTGCGCGCCTTCAACGGTTGGGTCATGCCGGTTTTAATGTACTCTTTCGGCATACTCAAATGGACTCAGACCGAACTCGATACCCTGGATAGGAGAGTCCGTACACTGCTGACTGCAAACCGGATGCATCACCCACGATCATCGGTGATGAGACTGTATATCCCGCGGAAGTGCGGGGGTCGAGGCTTTTTAAACGCGAAGACACTCCACAACCGCGAGGTATGCAGTCTCAGAGAATATTTTTTAAAAGCCGAGGTGGGTATGCACCGAGATGTGGTCGCAGTGGACAAGGGCCTCACCCCGCTGTCCATGGCTAAAGAGAACTGGCGCAAACCTGTAGTACTTACTACCGATGACCGCAAGGAAGTATGGCAAGGCAAGGAGCTTCACGGGCGCTTCTACCGGGCTCTTCATGGGCCCGATGTAGATTTTCTAGCATCCGTGTCCTGGCTACGTTTCGGTGACCTCTTTGGGGAAACTGAAGGTTTTGTCTGTGCGATTATGGACGAAGTTATGTTGACGAACAACTACCGGAAACATATTATGAAGGACGGGACGGTTGACGTGTGTCGGGCATGCCACCGTCCGGGTGAGTCCATCAGACATATTATTTCTGGTTGTTCTCGTCTGGCTAACGGCGAGTACTTGCACAGGCATAACCAAGTAGCCAGGATTATCCACCAGCAACTTGCCTTGAAATATAAACTTGTGGAATCAGAGGTACCGTACTACAAGTATGTGCCCGACCCAGTTCTCGAGAAAGACCATGTCACGCTGTACTGGGATCGGTCTATCATCACTGACAGGACTATTGTCGCCAATAAGCCTGACATAGTGGTGATAGACCGATCAGCGCGCCGCGTAATGATAATCGATGTTACCATTCCGCATGACGAGAACCTCGTGAAAGCTGAGAAGGAGAAACAAATAAAATATCTCGACTTGGCACACGAGGTTGTCGACATGTGGAATGTGAACTCGGCTATCATTGTGCCGATTGTCGTGACGGCCAATGGCCTTATGGCCAAGAGCCTCGACGACCACCTTTCGAGGCTCTCCTTAGGCGGTTGGATCAAGGGCCTGATTCAGAAGGCAGTACTCCTCGATACGGCTCGCATTGTGAGGAGGTTCCTGTCTCTGGAGCCCTAACCACCGGTAGCTTGGACCCTGCTCCCGATACCGGCGGACCACTATTTTTTATATTTTTAAATGTTTTTTTAATATTAATTTGTTTAGAAATATTTAAAAATGTAATTTATATGTATATATATGAATAAAGGAAATAATAATAATATTTATTTAATTCAGACAACAATGTTCTTAACCTAGTGTTAGTAAAAATACAAATCCAAAGTAGTTAGTAACAATGTTCTTAGCCTAGTGTTAGTACAGGTACAATGGTTAGACTCTTGCTCTTGCGTGTAGGCCTATCCAGTGCGCCATCAGTACAGAGTCCCAGCGGCCGGCACACGCGGCCAGAATGGCGCTGGGGCTGCCGCGCACCCGTGCCAACATCGATGCACAGCGCTTACGCATGATGGCATGGAAGCCGTCCACCTGCGCCTCTGCGAACATGCCACTCGCGCTACAGTATCGCGGCAGCCCCATCAGCACCCTGAACGCGTTATTATACTGTACACGCAGGGCGTTGTACGTCCCCTGCGTGTATTTAGCCCACAAACTGCACGTGTAGAAGGTCTGACAAAATGCCCTAAATAGTGTGACCTTCACGTGTTCAGTGCAACGAGCGAATCTGCGAGCCAACATATTATTACAGCGGATACACAACGCCCTACGTTCTCTCTCCACATCCATGTTGTCTTTGAGGTCTTCGGTGACCCAGTGGCCCAGATACTTGAAATGAGAGACTCTGTTCAAAAGTGTACCGCAGAGTGAGATGGGTGGTACGTCTGAGAAATGTTTTTTGGGTGCTCTAAAAACCATAACCTCACTCTTCTTCACATTGTATCTGAGCCCATGGGCCTCCGCATACCTTTCACATATACGAAGCAGCTTACGCAACGCGCTGACTGAAGGGCTGAGCAGCACCATGTCATCCGCGTAGATAATATTATTAACGCAGATTCCATCTATATGACATCCGATTCCTGTGCTGCTCAGCTCTCCAATCAGGCGGTCCATATACAAGTTAAAGAGTTTCGGTGAGGTCAACCCCCCCTGCCTTACCCCGCACTCTAACCTGTACTCATCCGATCTACTTTCTGCCCACCTAACAGCATTTTTGTGATTATCGTACCAGTACTCAAATATCGCTACAATCTCAGTGGGCAGACTAGTGTCTTGGCGCAGTTTTGTCCACATTTGGTCGTATGAGACCATATCAAATGCCCGGGACAGGTCTAGGAAACACGCGTATATTGGCGTCTTACGCGCGGTGTAGTAGTGCACGGTCTGCTTGAGGCACAGTATCGCACTTTCCGTGGATAGACCAGTCCGAAAACCGAACTGACCGTCGTGCAGTTTTATATGTTTAGTTAAATGGCCGTCAAGCAGACCGTCCATCACCTTCGCTATAACCGCAGCTAACGAGATAGGCCTATAATTTAATCTATCCGAGACATCACCGGTCTTATTTTTTATAATAGGGACAACAACAGTAAACATGAGATCGTCAGGTAGGTAGGAGTGGCTAACACACAGATTAAATAACAAAGCTAGAACCCTAGGCAAGTGTACCCCAGCGTGCCGCAGGTGCTCAATGCTGAGGCTGTCATGTCCTGGAGACTTTCCTTTTTTCATAGATTTTATGACCAAAGCAACATCCTTTGCAGTGAACCTCACATTGATATCTCCAGATGTAACCACAGCACCGGACACCGACAACAGGTCAGACTGTGCAGGCTTCAAAAACGGTTCAACCCTGAAATGCTGCTGAAACAATCAAGCGATGTCATCCGGCTCGTGTACACCTTCGACGCTCACGGGCCGGCTCGGACTCAGATTCAACTTATTCGTTGATTTCCAAAATTTCGAAAAGTTTTTATTGGCATGGTGTCGTGCTATTATATCCATTTTAATCTGTTGTTGGTTATTCTGACACCACTTCAATTTTACCTTAAATAATCGCCTAGACTCTGCCATTTCATTGTATAACCATCCAGACCTAGGTTTCCCATACAATAGCCAATTCAGATAAAATTGCCGAGCCTTACCGTGAGCCTCTCTCACGTGTCTGTTCCAGCCTATTATGTATTTACCCCTACCGGGAGTTGAAGCCGCACTATATGAACATTCCGCGCCCTCAACCAGTATACGCACTATACTTTTATACATATCATTAATTAATGACTTACGACTTGTACAGTTACACATTTTATCAGCACAAGTAACAAACTCCGCTGGAAAGTCAATATCCCTTAACTTAGTATGACAAAAATTATGATAAGTTTCAATTTGACAAGCCTGCCTCTCTCCCCAAACTACTTTATTTTTACAAACATTTTTCACTATAACTTTAGGTTTTATTATATTTAAATTACAAGTTAACTGCATGGGATAGTGATCAGACCAGTATGTATCGTACGCTATAGTCACGTGTTCGATAGTAGCGCGCGCTGCGCTCGAGACCACACAGTGATCGAGCCACCGACGACATCCGTGTGCCTCACTAACAAAAGTGTGTGAATCGTTAGGTAACATATCGAGATCAACGCATGCCCATGACTGTTCCGCACAAAAGTCTAAAAGTTGATTAGCGAATAACTCACCTGGGTGCGCGTTGAAATCTCCCAACACATATACAGATTCTACATCACTATTTTCAATTATAGAATTTATTTCGCTTAGACACTCCGTAAACTCAATCAAGTTGTCTTTCGAGTCCGTAAGCATGTACACAGATATAACTAGCATAGAACGCTCACGCACCTCAACCTTAATAGCTGCTAAGCGATCACTACTACACTGTAACACTGACACTGAGGGAAACACAGACTTCCTCCATAGCACTGCCACACCTCCATACGGTCGGCCGCGGAGCACACCGGCCGAAGTGTCCACGGCAGACTTGCCAGTGAACGCGAAATGATCGCTGATGCTGCCCAGGACCGGAATATCATGCGGCAACAGCCACGTTTCCTGAAGTGCTATTATGTCAGCTGTTTCACATATTTTTCTTACACATTCCACTGATCTTACAATATTTTTACAGTTAAATGTTACAAGTTTGGCGTAATTATTCATAAAGAAGGTTGCACAGATACAGTTTTTTCCCCACTCTTTATACCATTACTTCTAATCTTGAAGTCAACAAATCGCCGGTATGCGACACCTTCGGGCCAGAAATCATCATTCAGAAAAGTTTCTAATTTATGCTTCGGTACTAATACTTTATACGCATCATACGATTTTGGCGTCTTCATATGCATTTTTTCTAGATAAACAGTAACATCAGTTTTACTCGCAATATAACTCAGAATGTCACACACGGGCACGCCCTTCGCTACATTGTATATGTAAATAGGGATACTTATGTCCGCAGCTTTAAAACTCGCTTCTGGGCTCAAAATTGCCCTTCCTCTATTTGCAACAAAGCCATTAGGCATTCTCTACCAGTCAACCTTTGGGTTCAATAAGAAAACGCTGTGGTAGGGTATAAAATAACTAGGTATCTAAAAAAAAAATATACAAGTGATACTAATACACATAATATATACAAGATAAACTAATAAATATTATAACAAATACCAAAATATAAAACGAAAAAACCTAATAATAATTACGTGACTCGACTTCAAATTGAGAGTTATTTATTCTGACTTAGATAGTGGTTACGAACTTTTCTCATCATCTCTTCTCTCATATTCATCTAAATTAGATGGTGTTAAGAGCAATTTTGGTTACAATTGAACGCTAATATGACTAATATATTTTTTTGGTAAGGATTAATACTATGTCGGTAAAAACACCTTCGCAAGTAAAGCATTATTTTTGACCAAATTTTAAAATCATAAAAATGGTTATCGTTAGTCAACCTTAAAAGATAGGCTGAGTTCCAACTTTTTCTAAAGGTTTTTTTTAAAATTAATGTTTTTAACGTAAGATTTTTACTGTAAACACTTCCACGACCCCCGTACTAATCAAACCATCCATTAGCACAATGTTTCGAGTGCGTTACATTGAGTCCTACCATAAAACGTAATTTTTCTCCACAAAAAAAAAAGTCGTTTTCCAGCAATAATTTTTGCGCAAAGTTACGTAGTTTGATGTACATAATGCTTAGTTGACGGCTTTGTTAAGGGTCTTGTTCAACCCTGTATAATATGCCTTTAAAGTATCGGTAACCGGTAGCCAAACACACTGTATTGGTCATCAACCTATGTCTGAACTTCTGAGGTACTCTACTTAATATCTTTGGCTAGCTTGTGTAAAGGATGTGTCGAACATTATAATTTGTCGATGATTCTAACACATGCTAGTAATCTGTTTTTTCCTGTACAAAAATTACTGCAGCTAAAATGATGTTTCCGTTGCACGCTTTTGCATTTGATAATAATAATTTTATTTATAGCATTGATTATCCTGATGGTTAAAAAGTCGAATATAAAAAGATAACCACTTTAACGGGTTAAAATGAGAGTAAATAAAAAAGACAAACAAAATTAAACATCAAAGAAAGTCTCCATTTCATAAACTGTTTTATTTGCAAAAGATAATTAATTTGTATGGTATTTGCAAATATTAGAACATTTGAATGTACTGAAAATAAAATAGTTTTTATTTTATTATCGAAATGGTTGTTACAGAATACGTATGGCCTGTGCCCCTTTTGTAGGAGGATTCTTTGGAGGTCCCTCAGCTGTTGGGAAGTTTCTTATTGGTAGGTTTGGAGGAGGAGTTGCTTGAGCAGCTAGCTCGGCTTGTGCTAGTGCGAGCGCTACTTCATAACCTACTCTCACCCGTCTACCCAAATCACGATCGATGAGCAACAAAAATTTGAGCGCCCTTTGTACCACAGGCGGCGTGACTGGCACGAGAGATCCGACTATATTGTCAATAAATCTTTGTCTGTGTGCTTCATTTTCAAGAATGTAATTGTAGAAATACCACAGGGGCTCCAGGTCGATAGCATTACTTTCCAATACTTGTAACTTCTCTCTCGGCCGCTTCTCGTCCACATAAGGTATTGGGCCGTTGAAGGAATTAGAATAATAGTTTGGTGCATTCTTCATGTTTAGCCTAGTAGGTGGCGTCCCATCACGAACGTATGTCTTAGCGTACAGAGGCATGTTAACAAAAATGTTGTTGTGATTTCTTCCCAAACGATAATTTTGTGTGTCCCTATAGAACATTCTTCTACCTCGGAACAAAAAGTCAGGTGGCCCAGGAATACCGGGAACCAAATGTCCAGGGTTGAACGCTCCTTGTTCTATATCTCTGAAATGATTTTCAACATTTCTATTTAATACTAAACGTCCTATCTGCACGGTGAAAAACGTGCCATTCTTCCACAGTCTGGTAACATCGAAAGGATCGTAATCGACTTTTTGTATGTCATGTGGTGTCATCATGTCCATCTCTAATCTCCACGCGGGGAAGTTTCCTTGATCAATAGCATTGTACAAATCTCGGTTAAAGTAATCCGGATCCGTACCTTGTATCACAGCCGCTTGAGCAGACGTAACAGCTGAGAAACCTTGCTCAGTTCTAAAGTTAAACCTTACATAATGTCTGTCCCCATTCTTATTTGAAATTTCATAAGTATGGATGGGGAAAGCATCCATCCTCCTGTACCCATCCGGAATTCCGTAATCAGCAAAAAGCCAAAAGAAGGTATGACTGACAACCGGGCTTCGTGTTATTAAATCCCAACGAGCTGTGAAATCAAATAGGTTTGTCTGTGGATTTCTTTTGGATGCATGTACTAGGTTCAAAAAAAATATGGGGTCCCTGTACAGATAGACAGGCGTTTGCAGGCACGTAAGATCTAAATTGCCTTCTTTGGTATAAAATTTAACGGACATGCCCTTTAATTCCCTGTCTAGGTCAGAGCCTCCTATATTTTGTAATGCGGTTGAAAACCTAACAACTAATGGGGTTCTCTTGCCAACTCCGTTGAACACATCAGCATACGTGTATTTGGAGACGTCATTTGTAACTTCAAAGTAACCAAAGGCACCAGTCCCCTTGGCATGGACCACTCTCTCGGGTATTCTCTCACCATCGAAAGTCAACATCGTATCGAGGAGTAACTGGTTGTTAAATTGGTCTTGGTTTATCGTTAATGTGTCCCGAACTTCTGTTGGTTCTCCATTATTTTTCGTCCATAGTCCTATCGGTAACTGCAAAGATAACATGAAATTAAATCATGAATGTTTTATAAAGGGTGTAACAAGACTTGTGTATACTTAAAGCTCTTTTATTTTTTAATCAATGACTCATATGACTTTACTAACATTTACATCAGAGTGTAGGGAAGAAACTGGATAGCCATGACACAAAACCGCCAAAAGTGGAGAGATTTGGAAGAGACCTGCACTCAGCATTGGGGAGCCAAAGGAAGAAGAAGATATCTGAGTAATTCTATAAATGATTTCAAAACTACTGCTTGTTCGAAAATGTCTTTTAAAATAAAATCGCCCAATTAAATAACCAAAAATGAAAAAGAAATGCCGCCCGAAATATTTTGTTTCTAGCTTTCGATACATATGTATAATAAATTAGAGTAAATCAACATAATTCTCTGTACCCACCGGATGCTCCCGTTTAAAATCCAGCAACTGTCTTTCCACGGGTTGGTACGTGACATTCAGGTATCTAACACTTTCCACATTAAGTATCACACAAACTAGATACGCAACGGTTGCCTTCATGTTGGAAACCGTCTGCGTGTTCCGCCCCAGTCCACCGAAACTTACTTATATAGCATTTATTAACAACCGATGAAAAGGCAATTAACTACAATTAGGTTTGTACATTTAAAAGTGATTTGCCGTAGTTGTACTACAGGTTCTGCTCATCAGTGCATTAAAAAAAAAATATATAACATCAGGATTATAATTCTCGAAGGGTTAGGGAGAGGTGTCACTAATCCAGATTTCGCCAGATATGTGGAAGTAGTCTATCTTAGGGTTCAAAGATTGTTTTTAATCCTTATTATCCTCCTGTTTGCGTGTTTGTCTGGCTATCACGGTTTGTCGTTGTGAATTCAATGTCTTGGAACATTATAAAGACCATATATCAGAAGTATGTAGAAAATCTGTATGCATTGCTGTATGTATTGTATTATTTATTTCTAGCACTTATCTTTTTCTTCTTTTTACTGTTTCGTTAATTTTTCATGATGTTTTACCAGTTTCATTTTTGTTATATTTACACAAGTACAGTCAAGGAAAATATTAATAATAATAATAAATATTTTTATTGACACAAAGAAAAATTATACATTTCCTTTTGAAACCCTGACTCCTGTGCTAGGTGAGACCTGTGTTACAGGAGTCAGTGTCTTCACCCGTTTTTGGTGCTAGTGTTCACATCATTTAGCATCAGAAGTTAAAAAAGAAAAACAAAAATTACCATAAAAAATAATGCATACGTGCTCTTGTGTGCTTTGTATGCGAAGGTGTGAATGTGTGAGTGTGTTATGTCTATGTGTGTATGTGTGTGTGTGTGTGTATTTGATGTGTGGTGTGAGTGATCGTGGTTGGTGGTTGGACTTTGGTTGTATATTAAGAGACTTGGTTTGCCTAACTAACTATTAATCATCTCCAGTATTGGTCTTAAATTAAATTTTCCGTCTGTTGGTAGTCTAGTGTTTGAAGCCATGAATTTAATTTTATCTTAATTTTAGATTTTGTTAGTGGGTTGAAGTTGAGGATGTTGTTTATTTTGTTATATAAATAAGTAGATAGGTATAGACGTTGTCGTCGAGCGGATGCGGTCTTACATTTCACTGTGCTACATACATTACTGACAGTTCTCTTATGTTTGATTGCGTGATTTACCGGTGTCTTTTCGTGCTGTTTTAATATGAGATTAAGCAGGTATAGTTGTCTCACTGTAAGTACTTGGCAACTTTCATACAGGGTTCTTGTGGGGAACCGGTACGGCTTGAAGGTCATGACTTTTAACAAAGATCGTTAGGCTCTCTCGAGGCGTATCATGTAGGTTTTACAAGCACCTCCCCAAGCAGTAATGCAGTAACCTACGATTGACTGTGCCAGTGCCAGATTAACCCCACGGAGAAGCTTAAACTCGGCCACTTGTCGTAATTTTTTGAACGCCCATATAAGTTTCCTAATACGGGAGGAGGTCTGTTCAATGTGGGGACGCCAG
The DNA here is from genome assembly GCA_947578425.1 of Eugnorisma glareosa. Classification (NCBI taxonomy): domain Eukaryota; kingdom Metazoa; phylum Arthropoda; class Insecta; order Lepidoptera; family Noctuidae; genus Eugnorisma; species Eugnorisma glareosa. The sequence continues at coordinate 4,648,714 of OX387971.1, read as the reverse complement.
CTAAGTCCGTCGTCCAGTATCACTCCTAGGTACTTCATTGTTTTTTGTTGTGTGATTGGAAAACATGTGCATGGAGTACTACAGCAATTAGCGACGTCACAGGAGTGTGCTTTGAGACTTAATACTTTAGGCTTTGTTTTGGCGAAAGTGAATTGCAAAAAAGAGGTTTTCGAGATGTTAAGGGTTAGCAAGTTAGCTTCCAGCCAGTGGATTATTTTACGTAAGCCTGTCTCGGCAGCTTCCCGTGCTGCATCCCAACACTCACCGTGGAATATTACTACCGTGTCGTCTGCATAGCTGAAGATTTTACCGTTAGTAAGAGACAGCTGGCATAGGTCATTCACATAGAGTAGAAAAAGGCTAGGGGATAGGCAGCTACCTTGAGGGACACCGTATTCAACCCTGGCTTCGTTGCTAATCACCCCACCAATCTTTACTTTTTGTGTCCGGTCGTTGAGGAAGTCCGTAAAAATGCCCAGAGCCTTTCCCCGGATTCCAGCATGCTCTAACTTGGTCACAAGCGTTGAAATACAGACGGTGTCAAATGCCTTGGCTAGGTCCAGGAAAACACCTAGACATTTTTGCTTTGCATCGAGTTTCCCAGTCACGTAATCAACGAGTTGATTAACTGCGTCTGCGGTGCTTTTCCTGGGCCTAAAACCAAATTGTGTGTCCGATATAATTTTGTAGTGCTCAAGGTATTTCATTAATCTGCGGTTTTACAATTTTTCTAATAATTTTGACAGTGCTGACAGAACTGAGATAGGTCTATAATTTTTTACCTCGTCTTGGTTTCCACCCTTATGAACAGGTGTGATTAAGGATTAATTTCTTAAAAATACGAGGAAAAACACCTTGTTCAAAGCAGGCTTCAATAAGTTTTGTAATAGGTGGAACTAGTACTTCTTTGCCCAGCTTGAGGAGTTTAGCCGGAATAGAGTCCCATCCTGTGGCACAATCATTTTTTAGGTTGGTAATGACTGACTCTACTGCAGCGTCGTCCGGAGGAAGTAAGACCATAGAGTCTCGCGTTGGGGGTGTTTCAATGACGTATGGGGCTAGTGGGGATTTTTTGTTTTTAATAATATTGTCTGCCAATACCTTACCGATGTTTGAAAAATAATGGTTTATTTGCTCAATGGTATTTGGCGCGTCCGCAATTTCAGTGGCAGGTAGAAGTTTGTCAGCTGATTGTTGTTTCCCGGTTTGATTGGTAACTGATTTTATAATATTCCAAGTTTCTTTACTGTCCTTTGCTGACTTTAAAGCGGAGCTTTCGTGGGCGTTTCTTAGTTTCCTGAGTAATACATTACAGTGATTACGGTATCTTTTGTATGTTAACTCACCAACTCCGTTTTTGGGGTCTGCCAGGAATTTTCGGTGGATGTTATCCCTGTGTCGAACACATCGTAAGAGGCCAAGAGTGATCTAGGGGTTAAGGACTACTTTACGGTTAGGAACCCTCGTTACTGTGGAGTGTTGGGATATCGTGGCCATAAGACTTTCGACAAATCTTGTAGCGGCTTCGTTTGCATCACAATTTTGTGTAATAAAAGTAAAATCTATGGTTTTTAATTGTTCAACAGCGCTTTCATAGTTTACTTTTGTAATTTGTCTAAGATTCTGGTTTTTAGAGGGGGCGCTACCAAGACATATCATTACGGAGGCGTGGTCACTAACTATGGAGTCAATAACTATAACTGTTGCACAAGTAGTGGTTCTAATCACTATGTGATCGAGGCAGTTATGCAGCCTAGTAGGAAAGGCATGTCCCGGTAAGAGGCCCATCTCTGCAGTTAAATTTAGATAGGACGAACTATTTCTATCTGTATTATTAGGTTTTATGTCTATATTGATATCTCCTACCAACATTATGTTATTTGCTTTTAATTTACTTAAAATAATATTTTCCAGAGAGTTGAGGAAGCCATCAATATATTGATGGTGATCTATAGGAAGCAAGAATACAAGTATCGGAATCGATTTTTAACAGAAGAAAGCTAGCACCTACTGGGTCTGGTTCTTCAACCGTACATTGGAGGTAGCTTTTAACAAATATTACAATACCGTCGTTTTGATTAAGACATTTTTTGCTAGAGTAAGCCACGTAATTTTGCATAGTCGGTATCGGTTTGTCAGCATTTATCCAGCAGTCTGTCAAGATTATGATGTCGATTTCAGACGATAGTCTAGCCAATTGAGCCTGAAAACTATCTAAGTTTTTATAGATACTTCGAATGTTTTGAGTTATAATTTTTAGCGAGGTTTTAGAGTTTTTTATGATTTCGTTACAGGCGTCCGTACTACAGTGATAAGAAGATGCCACTGTAAAGTTATCTATCTGTGTTGATTGTCATCATCTGCGTACCGTTTTCGCAATATGTTGGAGTTGGTTTCCAATCTTACCGGATGCAGCTGAATGTCATTATTTTACATGGAGCGACTGTCTATCTAAACACCACAACCAAGTTAGTACTGAGTAATACGATACCCTTTGGTCAGACAGATTGTCAGACTTTCGGCCATTGACTGCCTGTTACGACTGTCAAAGATCTACATGTAGCAGCCGGGATCAACGGCTTAACCTGCTTCCCGAGGCATGAAGGAAACTCAAATGGAAAAAAATGAAAATGAAATGAAATATGGTGAAATGAATGATCACCTGAATAACCTGAACCTGAATATCGTCACGTGCGTCTGTTATTATTATTTATTTTGTTCATTATCATTATAATACATTTGTTTTAACAGGTAAGACCCAGGCGAACAAAGTAGTAATGAATTGCTAATTGTCCAGTCCCAAGTAACGGGTCTGGGCAGAAGTACAAGTTACCCACTGGACAACATACTAAGTGTCACCCTCTAGAATTTCGCCAAAGAGCAAGAAAATATTTCCAAACGCCGAGAGACACTATTAAGTATTTTTATTGCACGAATCACTGGCGCAAACTTTAATTAAGTTCTCCTCCTGTCTGGAACGAGCAATCCCAACAATTCCAATATGTGTGGATTATTCAGCATACTACAAAAAACATATTTTACAAGAGCGCCTTACTTCCAACTTATAGTACCTAAAAATCCCTATAACAAAGAGAGTTGGATACATAAGTGGTAAGAAAGGGTAGACACCAAACTGCTTCCAGTACAGGTATCGGGTAAATTTGTTCTGCATCTTTCTCTGAGAATCTGAGAATAATTCACTTCATAAACATTCCAGATGATAGCACTAGTTTTCAAGTTGTTCGCACCAACGCATTCTAAAGACCTTTCACTGCTGCCATATTAGTGAAGTCACGGTTTTCACGCATGACAAAACCAAGATTTTTAAACGCTTTTTGCACACTTGCACTACATGAGCACGAAAGGAAAGATCCCCTGTGAAAGTAACACCGAGATCTCACACTAACCCCACCCGCGGTATGACATGACCACCCATGCAATTATCATGGCGTCGGGGTACCACTGCCCGCGTGAATGACATCACGCTTCACTTTGTCACATTGAAGAGTAGTTTATTCTCTGCACTCCACGCTACCACCCGATCGATGACTTGCTGGAGCATTCCACAGTGCGACTCATCTGTGATCTGCAAGAATAGCTTGAGATCGTCAGCAAATAACAAGCAGCTAGCGTCCTTAATAACTTCTGGAAGATCGTTAATCATAAGTAAAAATTCTAAAGGTCCTAAATTTGTCCCCTGACTTACCCCCGTAAGAATGAAATACGAGTCAGAGGTGGAACCTCCATATTCTACCATTTGTTTGCGGTTGCTCAAGTAGCTAGCAAAGAACTCTAGAAGGGCTGGGGTAAAACCGATATGTCATTATCCACACTATCAAATGTCGAAGTAAGCGCGCTTACTTCGACTTCAGGAAGATTCGGATCGTTTTTACCCCGGCCCTTCTAGAGTTCTTTGCTAGCTACTTGGGCAACCGCAAACAAATGGTAGAATATGGAGGTTACACCTCTGACTTGTACCCTTACAGGGGTAAGTCGGGGGACAAATTTAGGACCTTTAGAATTTGTAATTATGATTAATGATCTTCCACTCGGAGACTGGTGCCCAGCTGGACGTCGCGCGACGTCTAGCTGGGGACCAGTCTCCGAGTCCAGCACTGTCATGGCCTGACTTAAAAAACTCATTAAATTAAGCCACGAGGTCCTCGAAAATATTAGAAGGAAAACATTGTAAGGAATTCTAAATCCTTCTCAGTGGGCGTACACGTACTGAACTGACTTGTATTCAGAAGGAACGGGAGGTCTTTACCCCGCCATATTTCAATTACACACCAATTAAGTAGCATTATATCTGCCAAAGGAAGAAGCAGCTTATTCTTTTTCGTCTAATTGTATATAATTAATAAAAATCTCCATTTAAAGTCGAGCTTCCGCCTACGCTTGGAACTCACGGGACTAAAATCTTGACCTATTATTTTTTTAAATAAATGGCAACGCAAGTATGCCAATAGTTAAGTTTTATTTATTATGCAGGTTGATATTTTTTTCACATTAATTCAGAATGGATATAATTATATCATCCACACATACGACACAAGGTTCATTAATGTGATTAGGAAGGTCATTGATGTATACGAGGAATAGAAAACAGCTGGTATATTGTCGGACCAAAATAATATTATTTCGTTAGTATAGCGTTTAAAACCTCTATATCCACTCATTTCGAATTGTACTTTATCGTTGGCTTTTGTCACATCAAGTTGTAATCCTCTGGCATTTCTAAGGTTGCGTAGCCGAATGGCAAACACCGGAACCTTTATAGATTCGTCATGTCTGTCTGTCTGTCTGTCCGTGTATGTCAAAGCCACTTTATTCCGAAACTATTAGGACTACATAGTTGAAACTTGGTAGGTAGATGTATTCTGTAAACCGCTTTACGTGTTTTTGTACAAAAATTTAAAAAAAATAAAGTTAAAGGGTTCAAGGGATCAAAAAAATATTACTCGCACTTGAAATACTGTCTTTAAATGATTTGTTAATTGACTTGTAGAATGGCAGAGTGAGTTCATCTGCGCATTTTCTAAATATGGTAGGTAGCAGCTCGTCAACACTCGCTCGATCGATTTTTGTGCTCGATTTTTTTCGGTTTTTATTAACGCGTTTACCTCTTATGGATCTACTGGACTACCTGTCGGCTTGCTGCTAGTTGTGCTTTTGCTAATTTCTTCGATAGAAAGAAAGACATGGTTAAACATGTTAGATACCTCCTTGGGCTCTAAAGTTATATTTGTATTTATTTGTTTGTAGACTTATGTTATTTTTATCGTTTTTTTTTTTGTTTCTTCGATGATTCCCCAAATTGTATATCTTATTTTATTATAATTACACTGTTCGGTGGATCCAAAATTGTGGATCTAAGAATAGAAAGCTGAAATTTTGCACAGAGGTTCCCTTTATAATGTAGACAAGGAATAAGGAAGGATTTTTCAAAATTCAAACCCTAAGAGAGTGAAATGACTCTAAAATTGGTGTATACACTTTTCAATTAAAATTATGAGAGTCGTGTATCACGGTTTTTCCAAAATCGTCCCCCAACAGTGTCAAATAGGGCTTCGAAACTGACGTATACGGGCACATAGCGCGCTGTGTGGCGCAGGGCGTGTGGGTTGGAGAGTGTATTCTTTGTGAAAAGTAGGTATCCACTAAGAAAGGGTTTTCTAAATTCCACCCCTTTTTTTTTTTTTACCGATGGGAAATCATCAAAAAACCCCTCCCGCTCTGGGCTGAGCAGGAGGGAGTGTCAGACTTTTACTAACTAAAACCCATCCATGTTACTTCCTTTGCCCTTTGTATTCCAGGGCCGCGGTATCTCTTTCGAACAGTCCCGCAACCCTGGCAGGCGTCGGTCCTTACGGACCCCTCCCTGTTTGCTGACTCTCCTTGAGGCGCGCGTGGAACACGAACGCGCCGTCGACACGGCCTGTCGTCATAAGACGGACGGACGGCGAGCTAGCCCATAGCTCACCGTCCACAGGCCCGCGCCTACGGTGGCCGGGGGCCACCACGTGGCCCCCGACGCCCGGTGCGTCTCCCGCGGCGGCTGGGACGTGAGGTTCTCTCCCTCTCACGTTCCGCCACCTCCTTCGCTAGCATAACTGCTTCGCAGAAGGAGGTGACGGCGTCCCATTCCGTCTCGCTCTGGACCATGGATTGAACCAAGGCCGGAAGCGAGAGGTCGCCGCCGATCGTCGCTACGAGGACACGGCGGTGCTCCGCCCACGCGGGGCAGATCTCCACCGTGTGCTCCACCGTGTCCTCCGGTCGATCCTCACAATGGTAGCACCCGGGCGTTTCCTCCCGCCCGATTCGGTGCAGGAACCTCCCGAAACAACCGTGTCCGGTGAGGACCTGCGTCAGGCGGAAGGTGAGGGCGCCGTGGCGCCTCTCTAGCCACTCCTCAAAGAGGGGACTTATCGCCACTATTGTGGCGTGCCCTGCACGGGGTTGCGACAGTGGCTCTCTCCATGTCGCCATGAGATCGCGCCGGAGGTCTGTCCGCTGAGCGACAATTTGCCGCGGCAGCGGAGTTACCCCCCGGCGTAGTGCCTCCACGCGCCATTCGTGTAGGCGCGCGAGGACTATCGCCTCCAGATCCCATGGCGGCAATCTGGCAAGGAGGCTCGCCGCCTCGCCGGAGATCGTGCGGTATCCTCGGACCAGCCTTACGGCTACCACCTTTTGGGGCGCGTTCAGGTAGTGGGCGGCTCGCCGCCTCAAGGAACGCGCCCACACCGGGGCCCCGTAAAGGGCCATGGACCGCACGACCCCCGCGTAGAGCCTCCGGCAGGAGGCGTTTGGACCCCCCAGGTTGGGCAAGAGCCGCTTGAAGGCAGCCCCGACCCGTTCCAGTTTGGGGGCCAAACGTCGGAAGTGCTCCACGAAATTCCACCGGCTGTCGAGGACGAGACCTAGGTACTTCAACGTCGGCTCGACGCCGATGGAAACCCCTCCTACCGTGAGCATGGATCCCGACGGTGGCGCATTCCGAGGCCCATGAAAGCACATGGCCTCGGACTTGTGCAATGCCACCTCGAGACCCAATTGCCGGATCCTCTCCACGACCATCGCAACCCTGCGTGTCATTAGCTCGGCCGCCGCCTCGTGCGACCTCCCTTGTGCCAGCACCAGCGTGTCGTCTGCGTAGCAAACTACGCTGACGCCGTCAGGGAGGTCGGCGCGCAGCACCCAGTCGTACCCGATGTTCCACAAAGGCGGCCCTAGAACCGATCCCTGTGGAACACCGCACGACATCTCTAACCGGTTCCATTCTCCGCTGTGACCAGGGTAAATGACAAACCTGTCCGACAGGTAGTCCCCGACCACAAGACGAAGGTAGGTCGGCACCCGGTTATACCGGAGTGCCTCCCTAATGCAGGGCTTTCACGCGCATGATGGCGTCCACCGTCGAGCGCCCCCTGCGGAAACCAAACTGGTGTTCCGCAAGATCCGGCCCAATCCCCGCCAGGTGCCCGGCGAGGCGATTGGCAATGACTCTTTCAAAGAGTTTGCCCACCTCGTCGAGCAACACGATGGGCCGGTATGCGGACGGAGAGTCCGCAGGGCGCCCCGGCTTCCGTATGACGACCAGCTTCCCCGTCTTCCAACGAAGCGGGAACTGGCCTCTCTCCAAGCATGCGCTTAGGAGCCCCTCCAGTCGGGGCCCGAGAGCCTCCAAGGCCAGGACCCAGGCTTTGCCAGGTAAGCTATCGGGTCCCGGGGCGGCAGTTTTGGCCTTAAGCCTGCCTACCGCCACTCTCAGGTCTACCCCGGTCACTTCCGGAATGTCGTCATCGTCCTCTGGGTGGTCCGCTTCCAGCACCGCAAGCGGCGGAGCCATAGGCGGGGGAGTGTGCTCCCCTCGCGAAGGGAACAGAGCGCTCACCACGTCCTCCACAAGCTCAGGCCGGAGACTCTGCGTCAGCGGAGGGGCCCTGGTGCGGAGTTTATCCCGCACCATCTTATAAGGGCGCCCCCACGGATCTCTGTCGAGAGTCTCCAGCATCTCCTCGCGGGCCACATCCTTGGCCCGCAGGACAGCCTCTTGGAGGGCGGTCTTCGCCGCTCTGCATCGCAGGCTCCGCATCCGGAGGGCGGATGCGGAGCCTGCGATGCCTGGCGTACAGGTGCCGCGCATCGACGCACGCCTCGCGCAGAGACGTCAGCTCTCGCGACCACCAGTACACCTGACGCCGGGCGCTTTCTGACCAAATTCGGGGCATTGCTACGTCACATATATCGGACATGGCCTCCTGGAACCAACCCGCCTCATTGTTGACGTCGGCAGGCCTGTCCGGTGATGTCACCCAGGCCTGCACGATCGAGGCTTCCAGGAGGAGCTCCCGGTCCAGCTGTTTCAGCGCCCAACGCGGACCACTCGGGGCCTGTAGGACCGGCGCGCTTGGGGTCTGGGCGGAGACGTCAAACCGGATATACCGGTGGTCGGAATAGGTCTCCACCCCCTCCATGACGCGCCAGTCAACGACACGCGGTGACAGAGCGGGGCTAGCGAGCGAGATGTCCACCACCGACTCGCCCCGCATCCGCACACACGTGGGAACAGAGCCCCTATTTAGGACGACCAGGCCTGCCTCCAGAGCCCAGTCCTCCACCATCCTTCCCCGCACGTCTGTGCAACGAGAACCCCAAGCCAAGTTCTTGGCATTGAAGTCCCCGAGCACAAGCACGGGGAGGGAATGGCTTCCGATGACGACACTCAACTCCCTGAGGGAGTTGTGGAACTCGGCGAGAGTATGGTTCGGGGACAAGTAGACTCCCGCTACAACGATCTCCGCGAACCGTGCTGCTACGCACCCCCGACCCTTCCTGACACTTTCATGGGTCGGGGTACCGGCGGCGGCCGACGAAATTATGGCCACTGAGCCGCTAAGGTCCTCTACCCAGTCGTCCCTGGGCGGGACAAAGTAGGGCTCAGAGACCACGGCGACATTGATCGACCACTGCGCCATGCTCTGGAGCAACAGATCCTGAGCGCAGGCACAGTGGTTGATGTTCGCCTGAAGGAGGCCTAATGGGGCCGTTATTGGCACTCCATCACGGTCTCCACTCGGGCCCCCTGCGAGGGCCCCGCTGCGGGAGGAGCAGCGACGGCGGTGGCGGTGGCAGCGGCGGCGACACTGGCGGCGGCTGTGGCGGTGGCGACGGTGGGGGCGGTGGCTGAGGGCCTTCCTTTGCCCCTGGCCTTGGCGGGTGGAGCGCAGGCCTTGCTCCCTGCCCGGTGCTCAGCCGGCCCGCCAGTCGCCGCACATGAGACGCAGTGCGGCGTGGCGAAGCAGGCCGCGGCCTTGTGACCGGGCTGACCGCAGCGGACCACCTCCGAGGTGCATTTCACTGACACGTGGTGCCCCACATGGCAGCGGAAGCACCTCAGAGGTCTGGGCTCCAGCAGCTTCACCTGCGCAGACACCCATCCCACCAGGAGCCTTCGGCCCTCCACAATATTTTTCGCCGCCGTCACCGGGCAGCTTACCGTGATGGTTCGCATGCCCGATAGGTCCGGATGTAAGTGCCTGCCTTCACTTGCTCGGCAGGGCACCCACCAGTCCTAGCGGCCACTACCACTAACACTAGCGGCGGTCTTCAGTTAAAATTATGAGAAACGTGTATCACAGTTTTTCCAAAATCATCCCTCAATACAAACTTCAAAGTCCTGACTGACTGACTGATATATCAACGTACGGCCTAAACCGCTGGTTCTAGAGACTTGAAATTTGTGGAGAGTATGTATCAATGAAAGGGTTTTCCGAAATTCCACATTTAGGAGGATGAAATGGGGGGTTGAATTCTAGAGGTTAATAAAATAAATAAATTAAAATGATGAAAATCATCTACTCCTGTTTAGGGTTCCGTACCCGAAGGTAACCAACGGGACCTTTTAACGGCGGATATAACGAAGCCTCCGTTCCGTCCGTCCGTCTGTCTGTCAGCGAGCCATTCCATGTTAGTCTCAGAAAAAACAGTTGTGGTTCAAGGGTTTCTCCTTGCAGAACCCCTAAATCACTCACACTACATCTCTTCTGTAAAGTAAAATAATTGTTGATTCTGTGTTGAATAAATATACTAGCTTTATGAAATATTTACTGCTATGAACAATATTGGTCATCAACCTATGTCTGAAGTAGGTACACTACTTGATATCTTTGGCTAGCGTGTGTAAAGGATATGTCGAACATTATAATTTGTCAATGACTTTCCGTTTCCGCAGCATATATAATCCTGATGGTTATACAGTCGAATTGAAAAAGATAACTACTATAACGGGTTCCTTATAATCAGGGTAAATAAAAAAGAAACATAATTTTTATTTTAAACACTGACACATTTACCAGGACATTAGGATCATTACAAATAATTTTCATATCGTTGACAAGCTAAAAAGAAAACGATAGAGCACAGAGCATTATATACATATATACTGGCGGAAGAGTTTATTTACCTGTCAAACAAAATTAACCGTCAAAGAAAGTCTTCATTATATAAACAGTTTTATTTGCAAAAGATAATCAATTTGTATGGTTTTTACAACATTTGAATGCAGTGAAAACTAAAAGGTCTTTATTTTAAATCAAAATAGTTGTTACAGAATACGTATGGCCTGTGCCCCTTTTGTTGGAGGATTCTTTGGTGGTCCCTCAGCTGTAGGGAAGTTTCTTATTGGTAGGTTTGGGGGAGGAGTTGTTTGAGCAGCTAGCTCGGCTTGTGCTAGTGCGAGCGCTACTTCATATTCTTCTCTCACCCGTTTACCCAAATCACGATCTATGAGCAACAAAAACTTGAGCGCTCTTTGCACCACAGGCGGCGTGACTGGCACAAGCGACGCAACTATATTGTCAATAAATCTTTGTCTGTGTGCTTCATTTTCAAGAATGTAATTGTAGAAATACGACAAGGGTTCCAGGTCAATAGCATTACTTTCCAATACTTGTAACTTCTCTCTCGGTCGCTTCTCGTCCACATAAGGTATTGGGCCGTTAAATGAATTAGAATAATAGTTCGGTGCATTCTTCATGTTTAGCCTAGTAGGTGGCGTCCCATCACGAACGTATGTCTTAGCGTACAGTGGCATGTTAACGAAAATTTTGTTGTGATTTCTTCCCAAACGATAATTTTGTGTGTCCCTATAGAACATTCTTCTACCTCTGAACAAAAAGTCAGGTGGCCCAGGAATACCAGGCACCAAATGGCCAGGATTGAACGCTCCTTGTTCTATATCTCTGAATTGATTTTCAACATTTCTATTTAATACTAAACGTCCTATCTGCACGGTGAAAAACGTGCCATTCTTCCACAGTCTGGTAACATCGAAAGGATCGTAATCGACTTTTTGTATGTCATGTGGTGTCATCATGTCCATCTCTAATCTCCACGCGGGGAAGTTTCCTTGATCAATAGCATTGTACAAATCTCGGTTAAAGTAATCCGGATCCGTACCTTGTATCACAGCCGCTTGAGCAGACGTAACAGCTGAGAAACCTTGCTCAGTTCTAAAGTTAAACCTTACATAATGTCTGTCCCCATTCTTATTTGAAATTTCATAAGTATGGATGGGGAAAGCATCCATCCTCCTGTACCCATCCGGAATTCCGTAATCAGAAAAAATCCAAAAGAAGTTATGAGTGACAACCGGTTTTTGTGTTATTAAATCCCAACGGGCAGTTAAATCAAATAGATTTGTCTGTGGATTTCTTTTGGATGCATGTATTAGGCTAAAAAATGTTATGGGGTCCCTGAACAGAAAAATAGGCGTTTGCAAACCTAAAAGATCTAAATTGCCTTCTTTGGTATAAAATTTAACTGCCATGCACTTTAAGTCTCTGCTGAGGTCAGAGCCTCCTATATTTTGTAATGCGGTTGAAAACCTAACAACTAATGGCGTTTTCTTGCCAACTTCGTTAAACACATCAGCATACGTGTAATTGGAGACGTCATTTGTAACTTCAAAATAACCAAAGGCACCAGTCCCCTTGGCGGTAACAACTCTCTCGGGTATTCTCTCACCATCGAAAGTCAACATCGTATCGAGGAGTAACTGGTTGTTAAATTGGTCTTGGTTTATCGTTAATGTGTCCCGAACTTCTGTTGGTTCTCCATTATTTTTCGTCCATAGTCCTATCGGTAACTGCAAAAACAACATCAAAATTTATAAAATTATAACTCATATATATGACTTTACTAATGTTTACATTTAAATAATTCATTAAATAATTTCGAAACTACTGCTTCTTCCAAAATGTATTTCCAAAGAACATGGCCCAATTAAATATCAAAAAATGAAAAAACTACCGGAGATTTATCGTGAAGAACGGCATGGTTGACATAATGTCGGGCATGCCAACGTCCTGGCGAATCATTCCGTCACATTATCTACGAGTGTTCTCGTCTTGCTGAGACGAGAACACCCGAACACGGAGAGTACTTGCATAGACACAAGATTTTAGCCAGGATTATCCATTAGCAACTTGCTCTTAAATACAGCCTTGTGGAATTGGAAGTGCTGTACTTTAGGTATGGTTGTGCCCTACCCAGCTCACCAGTGGGATCAATGCATCATCACTGACAAGACTATTGCAGCCAATAAGCCTAATATAGTGGCACGCGAGGTTGTCGACGTGTGGTTGTGGACTCAGCAAGCATTGTGCCGATAGTCGTTTCAGCCAATGACTTAATTGACAAGAGCTTCGACCAATAACCAATTAATTGCAATACTAGATGAAAATTTACAATGTAATAATATAATATTAGTGCATGTGGTGTTAGCCTATAAGTAATTGTTGCACTTATAAATGTATATTGTGTACTTATAAATTGTATGTAACGTGTAAACAATTGTTGGTTAACCTAAATAAATAAATAAATAAAAAATAACTGAGGATGCTCTCGTTAGGCAGCTGGATTATTATCTATTTATTACACTGCTCGTATAATTAGGAGGTCCCCTTCCCTGGAGCCCTGACCGCTGGTAGCTTGGACCCTGTTCCCGATACCGGTGAGTTACTATTATTTTTAAATTTTCTGCAACTCCAAGTCCAAGCGCGTATTTTGCGTACGGCTTTTTAAATTGTTGTTTTTCTTTTAATATTGAGTTTTATAGGAATATGTAAAAAAGTGTGAGTAAAAAAAAAAAAAACAAAAAAAAAACGGAATTCGGTCGTGGACGTGCTTCATCTGTGTGGACCACGGGCACTTTTTCTTGCCAGTGAATCACGTAAATGTAAGGAATATGCAAATCAAAAATGTCTATAGGCCATGGTCCACCTAAAATTAATTCCACGGAAATTAAATCCTGATGATCGTAATATTATATCAATAATATATATATAATATTATATTATCTCCTTTATTTATTTCTATACAAATCTAACACATTTTTAAATATTCCTTAAAATGGAAACAATCTAAAAAACATTTAAAAGTATAAAAATAAGTAATAAGTTCCACCACCACTATATCAGGCTTATTGGCTACAATAGTCCTGTCAGTGATGATGGATTGATCCCGAATTGATTCAGCGTGACATGGTCTTTCTCAAGAACTGGATCTGACACATTTTCTATCTAGCTTTCGATACGTTTGTCTACTAAATTAAAGTAAATCAACACAATTCTTTGTACCCACCGGATGCTCCCGTTTAAAATCCAGTAGCTGTCTTTCCACGGGTTGGTACGTGACATTCAGGTATCTAACACTTTCCACATTGAGTATCACACAAAGCAGGCACGCAACGATCGCCTTCATGTTGGAAACCGTCTGCGTGTTCCGCACTAGGCCAACGAAACATGCTTATATAGCCTTTGTTAACAACCGCTGAAAGATCAATAAACTACAAATAGGTTTGTGCATTTTAGTTGTGCTCATCAAAATTTTTTACTGACTGTTTTTGATCCTTCAATTCTCAATTCTATTTGACGCTGTTGATTTGATTTCATTGCTTATTTAAAAGTAAATCCAAGAGCGAAAGAATCACAATTTTGTATGTATTGAATACGTATTTAGATAATTTACAAACTATAAACAATACAAATCTTAAAAGAATATTAAAACATGAGCACTTATAATAGCAAAAAGTAATTAAAGGGCGACAAAAAATACGTCCGCATCACTGTCAACGAGAATAGTGCCCAGTAGGCTGGCACCATTGCCACGTCAAATGGCAACGCTGATTCTTTGACCAAAAATAGGCCAGCCCTCACAACACGTCAAAAGCCGATCAACCGCCTGGTGATATCCCGGAAGACTAGGTGCAAGTTGAACCACAAACGGCTCAAACACCAATACCAATGAGGTTTTGTATTTGGGCCATTTGAGGTTTTCTGCACCTGCAGCAGCCGCCCCAATACAGCCCACCGTACTAGGAAGATGGGATGGCGCAAGGGTGTCGACATACGTTGCATACTACAACAAAAGTCTACCCAACTTCCAAGGCATTATGGTGAGGAAGTAGGACAAATCATAACTAAAATGATTATCGTCTTTTTTGTGTAAGAATCAGACTCGTGTGAGTCTCGATATTTGTGTGAGATACCACAGCTAAAATGGGTAAAATAATATTTTTATTACACTTACACTTTTTAACAGTTAAAAAAAAATAGTAGGTGTAAAAGTCACTAAAACAAACTACAGTTACCGACTTCCGAAAGCAAAGTTATTTTCAGTATTTAGATTTTTTTTGGAAGTCGGTTATTTTTAGTGTTTTCGATTTTTTTAAATGTTTTATGTACCTATTGTTGTGTTTTTTGTAATGTTTTTTAGTGTTTTACCAATTTCATTATTTTAACATTTATTCAAGTTTATCTCGGATGCCACTATCTAACACAGATACAGTCTAGGAAAATGTTGTAAGAAATCCTGAATCCTTCACGATGTTTCAATTACAGACCGATTAAATAGCATTTCACCTGTTAATGGAGGAAGTAACCCATTCTTTTTCGTGTCATCGTCATCAGCCTACAACAGTCCACTGCTGGGCATGGACCTCTTCAATTGCACGCCAAGTAACTCGATTCGGCAACTCTCATCCAGTTGCTACCAGCCACCCTGCGAAGATCGCCGCTCCAACGAGTCTGGGGGCATTCGCGGTCTCCACTTTAGAACACGTCTACCCCAACGGTCATCGGTTCCACGGCTAATATGGCTGGCCCAGTGCCACTTCAGTAATTACTTATTCTGTGGGCTATGTGGACAACTTTGGTTCTCTGTCGGATCACCTCGTCCCGGATGCGATCCCTTAGAGTGACTCAAAGCATAGCCCTTTCCATAGCTCGCTGAGCGACGTTGAGTTTATGGACCAACCCTTTATCACCTAATTGTATATTATAATCTTCACTTAAACTCGAACTTTCGCCTACTCCTGCAATTCACGGGATTAAAAACTTAACCTTGTATTTTTTATAATAAATGGCAACGCAATTATGCTAATAATGATTTCTTGGAAGAAGATGCGTGTTAAACTCGATTCGACTATTATGCAGATGCACCCATAATGGCTAGTAGATACAAAGTAAATCAGTCAATCAACTTTGTACCTCCATTAAGTAATTATCGACTTGGAACACAAAACTGTTAAGATAATCGACTCCTAGACGTTAATCAGATGATTGCGATCTTTTTCAAAACTCGTTCTTAGATACCTAAATAAAAAGTATAGGGTTACTTAGAAACAAAACCACTTTTTATCTGGCCACTTTTTTTTTTAAATACGGGGTAGAAAGGACACCGACGCAAAAACGTCCACGTATTCAGTACATCATTTTGAGCCCCCCCCCCCCTCCCACAGAAATTTTTCATCGCTTATTAAAAAAAAACAACTGTTTCACACATTTTGACCGTGTAGGTATTGTACTTTTGTAGGAAACTGCAGCTTTTGTTTTTTTTTTTAAACCGATGAAAGTTTCTATGTGGGACCCTTTTTTTCGTATCGGAAATCATAAATAACCCCTCCCGCTCTGGGCGGAGCAGGAGTGAGTGTCAGACTTTTACTGACTAAAACCCATCCATGTTCCTTCTTTTGCCCTTTGTGTTCCAGGGCCGCGGTATCTCTTTCGAACGGTCCCGCAGCCCTGGCAGGCATCGGTCCTTTCGGACCCCTTCCCGTTTGCTGACATCTCTCTGAGGCGCGCGTGGAAAACGAACGCGCCGTCGACACATGTGGAACATAGAAATTTTTGCTCAGAATGATGTACTGTACGTTTTAACCATTTCGCGTCGGTGTCTCTTCCACCCCGAATTGTAATCATTCATAAAATATCATTATCATCATTCTCCTAACCTTATCCCAATTTATTTGGGGTTGGCGAAGCATGTCTCCGTCTTTCATATGTTTTTTTTTTTTTTTCTATAACTCGCCACCTCAGCAGTCACCTCCTCCGTTCTCAATAGTTAATAAAATTTGTTTTTCAAATTATGTAGAACAATAATCCGGAAAAAAACTGGTCCTAAAATAAAACCTTGCGTTAACTCATAGTCACCGCAGAGTTTTATTTCAACATTCATTCATTGCTTCTGGTGTCCATTTGAGGCTGCTCGACCCTTGTTGAAGTTAATTTACGAACAAATTCTGTGATTTCTTATCCTTTAATATAATTAAATTCATGCATTCCATTTTTTTTCTATATCTGCAGTTCTACATTTAAAATTATCGTAACGCTAGTACCGTTTGTAGGCTGGTACGCACTTATATTGGTACACTATTTGCTTTTCTGAGGCCCTAACACGAGCGCGCTCTTTAAACGTTACGTAAATACGTCGATTTTTTAATCGAAAACACACATCCTATAGCATTTTTTTTTGCAACAAACTCTTTCTTTTCCATACAAACAGATAATTCTCAAAATTATGAATTTACTGGGACAGCCCTCCACAAACTGACAACCGGTGCACTCAGCTTCTTATTTTGAATCATATTCGACCGGAATTTTTCTCCAGAGAATTTTCATTCTTTTTAACCATTTCTTCAGTAACGATTCCTCATTTCAATGTAAAACTACATTGCCTGTACGCAGCAGTCCGTTTATGTACATAATACGGCTAAAATCAGAAATCCAACAATGGATGTTGAAATACTCTAATGAACGACGCGTGTTGCGTGCGATGTTCACTTTCTGCCTAATTACAGAGTTCATCGAACTCGTCGTTGCGCTTGCCATTCGCTACGTGCGTTTTGCCACGGTAACGATACATTGCGTATAAGGAAATAAAACAAATCGAAATTGGATTCCCATAACATTCCTGAAATAATTTCTTGTACCGGTCATCTTAGTATGATATACTGAATTCACCCCATTAGTCTGTGGAGGGCTGTTTCTTACACCCTGTATTACGTGTGAAACGAGTATTTTTAATTAAAATTAAAATATTTTCTTTACGTTTACATCGCTTTCTCGTGCTTAATTGTTACCAAATTAACATTCTACTAACAGGCGCCTAGCGTTGGGGGTTTAAATAGTAGATGCTGTAAAATCAAAGACACATCAAGACTTGTAGATGTCTACAGTAGAAAACCACTTTTTTCACATAGGTCTTAGGAGTGTCAAAGTCGTGCAGAAAAAAAGGAAGGGGAATACAGAAAACCAAACAATAGTTGATCACAATACTTTATGCTCCATCATTACACATTAATCAACAAAGTAATCCTTTTTATTATATCTGCCAAAACCGATATAAACTATTCTTGATTGTTTTCTGCTGGTCCAATCTGCTAGTATTCAATTATGATTATCTTGTGCATTTTTTGCATATAAATGTGTTTTAGGAGCAGGTTCTGCAGTTGGTACGTTCCTAATAGGAAGGTTAGGCGGAGGAGTTGCTGCAGCTGCTTCTTGTTGGGCTGTCCTCTGTTGCAGAGCTACTTCGAGCCCTAAACTTGCCCGTTCACCTAAGTCGCGATCAATAAGATAGAATATCTTTATAACTTGTTGCACAACCGGCGGTGTGACTGGCACAAGAGACAAAACTATAGTTTCAATAAACCGCTGCCTATGAGCCTCATTTTCAAGAACGTTATTGTAAAAATACCGCAACGGCTCCAAATCAATAGCATTTCTTTCCAATACCTGTAACTTCTCAATCGGTCGCTTCTCGTCCACATAAGGTATTGGACCGTTGAAGGAATTAGAATAATAATTTGGTGCATTCTTCATGTTTAACCTGGTGGGTGGCTTCCCATCGCGAACATATGTACTTGTGTACAATGGCGTGTTTATGAAAATTTTGTTGTGGTTTCTTCCCAAACGATAATTTTGTGTGTCCCTGTAGAACATTCTTCTACCTCTGAACAAAAAGTCTGGTGGTCCTGGAATACCGGGCACCAAATTTGCAGGATTGAACGCGCCTTGTTCTACATCTCTGAATTGGTTTTCAACATTTTTGTTTAATATTAAACGTCCTATCTGTACTGTGGTAAAAGTGCCATTCTTCCACAATCTAGTAACATCGAAAGGATCGTAATCAACTTTTTGTATGTCATGAGGCGTCATCACATCCATTTCTAATCTCCATGCAGGATAGTTTCTTAGTTCGATAGCATTGTACAAATCTCGATTAAAGTAATCCGGATCCGTACCTTGAATCACAACCGCTTGAGCGTTCGTTATATAATTGAAACCTTGCTCTGTTCTAAAGTTAAACCTTACATAATGTGTCTCACCATTTTCGTTAGAAATTTCATAAGTGTGGATGGGGAAAGCATCCATTCTTCTGTACCCATCTGGACGTCCATAATCGGATGTTGTCCAAAAGAAGGTGTGCAAGGCACTTGGTTGTCTAGTCACGAAATCCCAACGGGCCGTTAAATCTACCAATATGTTAGTCTGCGGGTTTCGTTTGAAGGCATGAACAAGAGACCAGAACATAATAGGATCTCTGTACAGATATACGGGGGTCTGTAGGCACAAAAGATCTAAATTGCCTTCTTTGGTGTAAAATTTGACTGACATGCCTCTTAATTCTTTACTGACGTCAGTTCCTCCAAGGCTTTGAGCTGCATTTGAGAACCTGACTACTAATGGTGTTCTCTTGCCAACTCCGTTGAATACATCTGCATAAGTATATTTGGAGACGTCGTTTGTAACTTCAAAATAACCAAAGGCACCAGTTCCCTTGGCGTGGACCACTCTCTCGGGTATTCTCTCTCCATCAAATGTCAGCATTGTATCGAGAAGTAACTGATTGTTAAATTGATCGGAGTTAATCGTTAAGGTGTCTCGAACTTCTGTTGGATCTCCACTATTTTTAGTCCATAATCCTATTGGTAACTGCAAAGATGGAAAGAGATTTATTAAACAAATAATTTTAAATACATTGTTTTATAATCTACATCCTGAACTGACTTAATACTAAGTGTATAACTGTACTTATTTTGATTATCGTAAGACTTTCAGCATCCATTCTGCCGTATCCTTTCTTTCTTTTTGCTTGTTCAACCATATTATATTATTAAATAATAATTATATTACTAAAATAAGGTGGACTTACCGGATGATCTCGTTTAAAGTCCAAGAGCTGCCTATCCGCAGGTTGGTAGGTGACATTCTCGTATCTTACACTTTCCACATTTAGTATTGCGTAAAACAAACACGCAACGATCGCCTTCATGTTGGGAATCGTCTGCGTGTTTCGATGATTTTCAGCGAAACTTGTTTATATAGCCTTGAGTTAATCTCTTTGTCTGCATTTGGATGCATTCTGATTCAATAAAACTGTAATTTGATACGAGTGGGTAATAGCTTCTTCCTATAGTGTTGCATGATACTCTTTATAATTTAGGGTTCTGTTGAACTTGTTAGTTTTAAGTAAGTTATCTATTTATTTTTGTAGGAGCGTTAGGTTCTTCTGATTCTTCCGTACCTCTGTATTTATCAACTAAATCTTTTACGTAATCTTTATATTTAATTTCTAAGTTATTCAACTGTTTACTATAAAGAATCCACTAAATACTATCAACAACCCTAAATAAAACTAAAAATAAATTAGGACTAAAAGTAATTAAAGGGTGCAACAAGCTACAAGACCCTTAGCGATGCCGAAAGGTACTTATTCTCCCCGTCATTGCGATATTTTTTTGTTCTAGTCCACACCTGGGAACCTTCTACTTATGGAGATATTGGGGGTCAAAGTTCCAACTTTTTCACAAGTTTTTTTTTTAATTACCTACATATTTCTAATGTAAGATTTTTACTATAAAGACCTCCACGACCCCCGTACTATTCAATCCATCCACTAGTACAATGTTTTGAGTCCGTTACAATGAGTCCTACCGAAAACGTGATTTTTCACCAAAAAAAGTCGTTTCTCAGCAATAATTTTTGCGTATAGATACTTAGTTTGATGTACAGAATGCTTGGTTCAAGGCTTCGTTAAAGGTCTTGTTACACCCTGTACATTAACTACATCTACAAACACGAAAATAGGACAGTTAGAAATCAAAGTACTCCTCCCCATCGCTGTCATCCGGGAACGTGTCCAGAAGACTGGCAGCATTGCCACATTGAATGGCAATGCTAATTCTTTGGCTAAAGAAGGAGCCAGCCCTTCTGGTCACGTTACGTCAAAGTTAAATATTTCTTTGAATCCTTGTTTTTGTGTGAATACTTTAATGTTATCATTATTCTAATAATGTGTGTTCGATTCAAAACTGTTTCGACTAAACTTTTTTATATTTATCTGTACTCGTTGGTTCCATAGTTCATAGAGTCAGTCTTATAGTCTTATGAGTCAGTCTCAAATACAGCATGGCACAAACCACACGTGTTTTATTATCAAAATCAATATCAAAGCATTTTCAACCTTAACACCCAAACAATGTCGTACATCAATTTGATTTACATTATATCTGAATGACTTACGATACACATACAGTCTGTCTATAGAGTCACGAAAATTATGTTTGATATTAAAAATAATAAGATCTACGGATTTTATGACTTTACTTTCCTAAAAAGCGTCTACGAGTAAAAATTTTTTATAAAAATTCATTAAATCCAGGTTTCCTTCTAATACAAAATATGTGCTAGTATCAAAATCAATTTGGTCACACTATACAGGGTTGCTACATGCACGACCGCAGTGCCCTCATTTTTTTCATGACTTTATATACGGATTGTACGCGGTTGTATAACTGTTTAGTTAGTAATTACAAATATTATGTGTAGCCAAAAATCAATCAGTTCAGTCTTCGATTTCGATAATGGCAGGAAGTGCGTGTTATAGCCACTCCTGCTATTATGAAAATAAAAACTAGCGTTGAAGTTTTTATTATCAGTTACAAACAACAAAAAATAAAGAACATATCCGGCTGGATGCATATTTTTTAAATTTCTGCAGAGACTGACTTTTAATTGACTTAACATATTTTTAAGAATGCTCAACATTTCTGGTCTCTGCCCACTACACCGTACCATACCACGACCGTGCCTCCAGGAAAAAATATTTTCTTTGTATGAAAAGTATAACCATGACCAACACCATCGCCTGCAATGCACATACCGTAAAAATCATTGGTAAAATATTCTCTCTGTGTCTCTGTTTTTGTGAAATTGTATAGTAGAAACAAGATAGCAGTGCGCGGAATTAGTACCGACTATGACCACTCGCTTAAAAAACAATAGTAGCTCTGTGCAACATACTACGACCCTCTTTAATAAACAGTAAACAATATTTATAAAAAAAAACATGGCGGCACAATATGGCAGACGCCTATGTGAATTTGTCGCCAGTAACAACGATTGGAAATAAACTACAAGATAACCTTGACAGAGAACTTTATTCGTTTCTTTACGATGCCGTAAATAAGGACTAAGGATGTCAAAGACATTGAGTCTCGGAAAACCTGAAGTTAAATCTTCTGACTCATGTTTTATAGTTCGAATTCAGTAAAGAAATATAGAAATCTAGACGTAAAGTCATAATGGTAGAAAAAGCTCGGTAATAAATAAAAAACCAACAGGATTGCTACCAGTATAATATTTTATAGATACTCTGATCTAGAAATGTCTGGCATATCACTACTGTTAAACCCACGGGGCCACGATGGTTTGTGTGGTATTCTTAATTTTCTTAAAAAAAATGTAAAAATGTGTATTGAATAACGAAAGTTAGAAAAATAAAGATATTTTCGTACAAACTGCTGATTAAAAAAATAAACTCATCGGCCATACCCGTAATTATTTTTAAGGGCTTGAAATGCGAGATGCTTGACGCATGCTTGGTAAGAGACGAAAATGTAACTTTTCATGTTCCATTTTTGTCTCTTACCATACATTCCATATTAATTACGCCCGTGACACAATCATACCAAAAAACAGATTCCGCAGACTTAGTCAAAGGTTCCAATACGCACGTTTTATAAACGGAACTTTAGAAAAGGCAAATAAATTAAAATTCCTGGAGAACCACCAACTCGTCATCTACCACCCCTAGCTGATTGACTGAACACAAACAAATGGGACGTCCCTCCATTGGCGTTTTATTTATTTTTAGATCTTTACCTTTTATGTAGATCTTGTCATATCTGTTTATGTATTTATTCGAAGGCAGTTGAAATGTATGTGGCCCTTTTGGATTGTAATTTGATTTGTGGGTCACTGTTGATATAGCATGTCTTGCCTCTGGGCGTGCAAATATTTATGTGTTAGTGTAGAATGTTTTACTGACTTTCGTATACTTTGTTTTTGTTTTCGTGTATTTCATAATATTTCGTTTATTTTGAAAACAAGCATATTACGAGGGTGACACTAAAAGTTCTCAGAAAATCAAAAACTGAACCAATTAGCAAGTTATTAGATTTATTATAGCTTTTCCAAATATCCATTTACATCAATACATCGCTGCATCCGATGGAACCACTGAGAAAAGCACTTTGCCCACTCGTCCTCAGGGGTCTCTTCGACGGCATTTTGAAACGCAGCCACAACTTCCTCGGCGTCCATAAAACGTTTTCCTATTTT
Source organism: Eugnorisma glareosa (assembly GCA_947578425.1). Classification (NCBI taxonomy): domain Eukaryota; kingdom Metazoa; phylum Arthropoda; class Insecta; order Lepidoptera; family Noctuidae; genus Eugnorisma; species Eugnorisma glareosa. The sequence continues at coordinate 4,625,741 of OX387971.1, read as the reverse complement.
AGGGAATAAATAAAAATCGCAAGGTGTGAGGTCGGGGCTATAGGGCGGATGACACAGTAATTCCACGTCTGACGTCGCCAAGTAGTCGATTGTTTGCTTGGCGGTGTACGACAAGGCGTTGTCGTAGTGAAGGAGGATCCTACTGCGAGGTCGTTTCTCCCGAACTTTTTCCAAGACAAGCATTCTGCAGTAACTGTTTTCCTAACAATTGTTGCGTAATGACCTGTCCTTTCGAAGAACGAGGCCACCATCTTTTTCCCCACGCTTCGACCTCTCTTCACTTTAGTTGGCAACTCCTCGGAAGGAAACACCCAGACAGCAGACTGTCTCTTAGTTTCAGGATCATAACAATAAATCAAGCTTTCGTCACCCGTAAGTATGTCGAACACAGCATTTGAGTCACCTCCGTTAAACCTTTGAACTATTTCACGACAACCAAACAACGCGACGGAGTTTTTAGGCCTCTTTCAAATTATGAGGTATCCACCGGGCACAAAGCTTCCTGACCGCTAAATGTTCATGGAGGATTTTGTGCACTTGACTCATATCGATGCCTAAGCTTGTCCGAATCTGCTGATAAGTCACTCTTTTGTCAGTCTCTACCATACGCCGCACAACACTGATGTTATCTTCAGTCGTCGCCGTAGAAGGCCGTCCCTCACGCAGATCATCAGATTAATGCGACCACGTTTAAACTCATTAAACCAGTTGTAAACAGTGGCACGGGATGGGGCTTCATCGTGAAAGGCCAATCGAAGTCTATCATAACTTTCTTGTTGACTTAAATGACATCGAAAGTCATAAAAAATCATTGTACGAAAATTTTCTCGCCTTAAATTCATGCTGACACAGACAATTTTCAATTTGCCGCCAAATCGTAAACAAATGAATAAAATACATAGGTACACAATAATATTGGCAGAGTTCCATTTTCAAAATTTGAACTTCTTTTTTTATTATATCGTTTACAAGTGGCCAGTTCTATAAACTTTCAGTTTCACCCTCGTATCGTTTAAGGAAAAGTAGAATACATATTATGTTTACTTCTATACAAACTTTATTTTTTTAAGCCTCTGAAAAGTGGAATGGCCCAGCAATCAAGAAGAAATTGGTGTACATACATAAAAAAACATACACACGAACACAGAACCTCCTCCTTTTTTGAAGTTGTTTGAAAAAAGAACAAGATAGCGAAATGCATTTTTCAAATAAGTCTATTAGGATAGCCACTGCTGGCTGCTAAGAATGACTACTGTTCTAATGCTTAAAAGTTCCAAGTTTTACTTAGTTTTTTCCGCTTCTCATTTCAACTAACCTGCAGCAGAATCCATAGCAACGTGGATGACCGTTACATTCAAACTAATCCATCAATGCCGACATTTGAATGTGATTGATTGGACGAACTGAATGCGTTTCCGATCGATTGTTTTGTTGGTATGTGTCTGTTGTTGTCTTACGCAATGGGCATTCACATTAAAGTACCTACACAGCAATTCATTATTATACATTTTGCAGAGAGCCTAATAAGTAGCAATTACTTTCAAAGCATTTCGTATTTCTTAACCCAAAACATCGTGCAATTGAAGTGTTACAAACTATACTAACACAAATGTTATTACTATGTATATTGAGGTTATATATGGGTCTTTCTTACGTGAAAATAAATGGATTACTATTATTAACTTCAACAATATTGACGTTAGTCGTTGGGTAGCTTATAAATGTCGTTCACTGACTTGATTTTGTAGTGGACAGTAAAAAAAATACTACAGCGCCATCTATAACACAAAAGAGGAACTGACATCAGATTCTGAATCACGCTGTTAAAGTTATCTGTGACTAGACCTGTCTTGCAGTAGACCACCAGACGCAGCACCCGCCTGGTTGGAGGATCATCCCTCTTCCATGGGGGATGAAGAACTTTACACCCTGTTCTTCAAAATTCTATAACTTTTCTTGCGAGGAAGACTAATTAGGCGATAGTATACCTAATTACTTATACTATAACGATATACGTCTGCCTCATTGGTGTAGTGGTCGCAAGTGGGACTGCCGAGCATGAGGTTCTGGGTTCGAATCCCAGGTCGGGCCAAGTGTTACTGGGTTGGGTTTTTCTATTAGGAATTTCTCAGTAGCAGCCATGGAGTTTGGACTTGCACCCGGTTGATGGCAATAGGCTCGCGCCCTATTACATGGGAATTAAACATAACTGGCGAAATGTGGGTGTACTATTAGGTACACCGCTGCCTAACACTTCGGGGATTATAGGCGTGGTGTTATGTGTCGTAGGGTAAGTATATCATAGTGCAAAATCTATTAAATAATTGATTCAAGTTCAATCAATTCAATTCTGCCATATGAATAGAGCTGAGTCAACGGATGATAGCATAAAAGAATCGATTAACGTTGACCTATTAAATGAAATCTACATTTTATAAATGAATCGGATAGATAGGAATTAAAACACGAATAAAAATGTTGGCGAAGCTAATTTTATTCCTTAAGCTTTTTAACGTAATTACGTAGATAGTCCAAATCTACCGTAATTACCGATAAAATTGTGATATTAGTCTAACACCTGTCTTAATTAGCTCTTCCAAAACATCTTACTTTTAAAGCCACAAATCTATTTTTAAATTTGTGGCTTTAAAAGTAAGATGTTAAGTAAAAAGTAAGATAAAATTGTGATAATAGTCCAATATCTGTCTTTATTAGCTCTTCCAAAACAGCTTACTTTTAAAGCCACAAATCTAAAAATTACCCACAAGCATTCTTTATGGGGCACTAAGAACGCTTTATCCTCAAAGCCACTAATATCTCATATAATGCGGATGCCATTAATTTTATATCACCTGCGACCTGCATAGAATAATCGATATAGAATGTCTCGCGATTCTATTTTAAGAACAAAGACAAACGACACAATACTTAACTGTAATGCTCGTGACATAAAGTTGAAATTTAAATAGAAACCTACATACATATTGACCTGAGTCAGATCGGGAGCAGAAATAGGTCAGGCGGGGTCGCTGTCTCATTCCAGTTCTTTTTAATTGCTAGGTACCTATGTACTTAGGTAGGATGTTGATTTCACCTGTGGATTGGACCGCTTTGATCGAATGTGAATGTTTGTTTTTCTGTCGTTGTATTGAAGGGTCACGGTAAAAGATGAGTATATATTATAGTTTAAGTTGAAAAGGTCATGTAGGTATCTCTTTATTCTGTACACCATGCAAATAACAGGTATGATAAAACACAATGAACAGGTACAGGTCATATATGGTGTACAAAAGCATTCTGTACATCAAATTAAGTAATTCTATGCAATTTTACTCAATGTAACTCACTCAGAACATTGTGTTGACGGATGCATTGACTATTACGAGGGATATGGAGGTATTTAAAATAAAGATATTACATTAAAAACTTACATCTATAAAAACTTGTGAAAAAGTTGGAACTTTGACCCTAATATTATGTCCGTATCTAGAGGGTTCATAGGTATAGTTCAGAATAAATAAACGATCGCAATGACGGGGAGAAGCAGTGCCTTTCGGCTTCTTTAAGTGTATTTCTACACCCATGTCGGACATAATGTATCATATCGGGGCTTAGTGTGAGTTCACTGGAATCAATTCTATGGTCCTGACGTTTTAATGTTCAGGTCAAATTTTTATTTTTTTAAAAAGGTTGCCCCACACTAGGAATTTCTCCTCTATCGTGGGTGCGTTTACAAACATTTAAACTCACATACACAAACAGCCAGACCCGGAACAACTACCTGTAGAGCATACAAATATTTGTTCCGTGCGGGGATCGAACCCGCGATACGCAGCGCAGCAGCCAATTGCTCAGCCACTGCGCCAACCGTGCCGTCAAATCAATTTTGTGGAAGACTCGTAATTATCATTGTAATTGGATGGCTTCTTCAGTATCAGTAAACAAAATGTTTTCTTTAACGTAATTGAATAGGGAATAGGTATGAAAACTCCCTGGGGACTTAGGTCACAGAACATAGTCTAGGAGATAGTTAAAAAGGGTTTTCTCTCAACCTCAGAGACCATTTAATATAGCTCTGTTTAGTATATCTATAAAACTAGTCGAAACTGTAATAATAAAGATCATAAAGTTTTTGTAACACAATTTGCCACAATCATGGACCAGTGATGATAGAATAACGAAGCTTAGCAAAGCGCATATCTTTTTTTGTTTAACTGTACCTAAATTGGAACATAGTCCATCTATGGTTTAGCGATCTCACCCTGATGTATCAACACAGGCTTATTGAAAGTTGGTACCGAGCTAATTGATCGATGAAGCTCATAACAGGCAGGCTCTACCTTAATATCAGCAATATTGGCTTGCCAGAACCTATGTTCTCAGCATACTCACAACGTACCATATACCTTAGGCATGTAAAACGTAGGTAATCGGATAATTAGCGAAGGAGGTGGCGGGACGTGAGAGGGAGAGAGCCTCACGTCTCAGCCGCCGCGGGAGACGAACCGGGCGTCGGGGGCCACGTGGTGGCCCCCGGCCACCGTAGGCGCGGGCCTGTGGACGGTGAGCTATGGGCTAGCTCGCCGTCCGTCCGTCTTATGACGACAAGCCGTGTCGACGGCGCGTTCGTGTTCCACGCGCGCCTCAAAGAGAGTCAGCAAACAGGAAGGGGTCCGTAAGGACCGACGCCTGCCAGGGTTGCGGGACTGTTCGAAAGAGATACCGCGGCCCTGGAACACAAAAGGCAAAGGAAGGAACATGGATGGGTTTTAGTCAGTAAAAGTCTGACACTCCCTCCTGCTCAGCCCAGAGCGGGAGGGGTTATTTGATGATTTCCCATCCGTAAAAAAAAGGTAATCGGATAATATTAAAAGGGTGAAATTGGATAATCCTAGTAGCAGTGACAAAGGTGCCGTTAGGTGAGTCTTCATCTTACCTTTTTAAGACAGTCAATAGCTTGCTAATTATTTCTTTACACAGAAAAATGGAAGATGTTCTAGCGCTCGCATGCACTATTGGTAAACAATTCAGTGATTTTTTGCGAAATATATTCTTACTAATATTATAAAGCGGTTTTGTTTGTAGTTTTGTATGTAGGGGTAATCTCCGGAATCAATGATCCAATTCTAAAAAATCTTTCACTGGCAGAAAGCTATATTATTCGTGGGTGCTATAGGGCAATAAATTATATTTATATCATGCAAGTTAGCTAAGTTATCACAATTTTTGCGGAAGAAATCGCGGGCGAAGTGCTAGAATAAAAATAAGTTGGTGGCTTTAGTTACGGGAATAGGCTACATAGGTTTAAGTAACATTAAATGCCAATAAGGGAAATATCAAAGCATTGACTGGACAATCAAAACCCGCGGAAGAAAATCAGACAAAACTAATTGAATAAAGAAAATTCTATACGAATAAGTCAAGATGAATACTGCATTTAAATAGAAAAACGAGCTCTTCGGGGTCGTTGATATTTCACTGAATTGTTCCGTTCCTAAGGAAAAACGATTTCAGTTGTAAGACATTTGCATTTTAATGAAAGGCAAATAAATTTCAATTCACAATTTGAACTCGGGAACTTAAATACCTCTCCATTTCCGATGTGTTTTCGTTCAGAAGGAACCTGACATTTCTTTCGGAAATAAATTGAAACTGTATGGATTAAGTGCATTGACTTTAAAAGTCTCGTTCTGTTTGTTTTTTTTTTTTGTATTTTTAGCCTAGCTTGTACCACTCTGCAGGGAAAACGCATCCCACGTTCTATTTTTCTTTTATTGATTAAGAAATGTTTTAAATTAAGTTCCGTTTAGCAATTTTTCAAAAATAAAAAAAAATTCAACGGACTGCCTCGTTGGTCTAGTGGTCGCAATCGCGACTGCTGAGCATGAGGTCCTGGGTTCGATTCCCAGGTCGGGCAAAAGTTATTAGATTTTTTCATTAGCAATTTCTTAGTAGCAGCCACGGACGTTGTGCCCGGTTGATGGTAATAGGTTCGCTCCCTATTACATTTGCCTCAAACGTAACTGGCTGTGTACTGTTAGGTACACTTCTGCCTGATCCTTCGGGGACTACACGCGTTATTTTATGATATGTATATGTTAAAAAAAAAGTAAATGAACATTTGCAACATATTATCAAGTAAAATGTCTTATCGAAGCTACTAAAATACTAAACAACAGAAACTGATCCTCATTTATCACCAAAGTAACAACTGTACTTAAGCATTCCATAATTACAACAAGGAGATACTTAGCCTCTTTGAAGCCCCGTACTAAACTTAGAATAAGCACCTGCCATCAGAATTTCAGCACAAAAAAATAGCATTCGGAAACCCAATACGAAAATGTAAACGCTGCTTCTAAAATAAGACTGTTGCCATCTAAAATTTCAAAAGCCGACGGATCACTAGGTATCCAGTACATAAAGGCCTTCCTCCCTATCCCCTTGCAAAGCAAATAGAACGTAACAGGGGGTAGATAATAAGTTCGCACGGTTCAAGTTTTAATGGTCTAACGTCACGTTTGTGTAGCCAAGTCGTAAAGACAGACTGCTTTTACACCGTGACTACATTTTATTATACAACGAAGTCGAGTTAATAATAATTATTATGAAGTTTTATGGTTAGCCTAAAGGTTTCTGGATTCTGCTAGGGACAGTTAACAATTAAATGCTATCTAACGACTTTGTACTAATCATTCTTATGATACTTAACTACCTATCTGTTATTGTCATTGGAAAACTCCAATACCTATCAGGGGTTCTAAAATGGCCGTTGTCATGGATAATAATATGAATCACGTTAAAATTTTAATATGATCACAGTTGCATTTAATGTTAAAAATTGTCAATTAGTGACCATTTTCCAAATTTTATTTCAATTCATATTATTATCCTATGTATTATAATTCTGCATATGCGTCCATTTTAGGCCCTCTGATCTGCATTTCTGACAGCTGTCATCGTGTCCTCGAAAATGTGCATCTGATCTGTTGCTTAGGATGAACATATTATTTTTCTCTTCTTATTTTAGCTCACAGTTTAAGTACTCGAATTTTGTACAGCACAGAAAAGTCATATAAACTAAATAATACCAGCCTATTACTGTCCCACTGCTGGGCAAAGGCCTCTTCTCAACAGAGAAGGCACGAGCATTGATCACCACGCTTTCTCAAGACGGGTGGCCGATTTCAGACTTTTGTCCAGGTTTCCTCACGATGTTTTCCTTCACCGAAGTCTGAGATGTCCAAGATACATCTGAATTGAAAAATTCACATTGGTACTTGCCCGCATTTGAACCCGCAACCTCATGCATGAGAGGTGACGCCTTAACCTCTGGGCCATCACGACATACTAAGAAGAGTCATAAGTAACTTTATTACGCAACGGTGTAATAGTCAGCCGATTTAACGAGAACTTTACAGCTACAAATGTCGGGGCTCACTTTTGCGATGTCTATTTAAATGTCACTCACAATGCGCTTTTATCTTTCAATTGAACCCATTATTTGTTTATGTTAAGGAGGTATAATATTCTCTTACCGATATAACCTCTAAGTATTTACCATAAAATGATAATCTGAGGTTTTAGTTTAGGATTACTAGGATTTAGGATAGGAAACGCTTTCTATGGCGTTGATTTTTTGGTTAGCCTTTAAAATATGAATGTAGACAGATCTAACAGGGGGCCTTATTGCATTATTTGGAAAGGGAACGTTATTTCTACGAATAAACCTGATTTTCGCAACATGTATGAAAGCAATTATTTTAGGGTTTCTTACGCAAAAGTTTGATTCACGGAACCAGCTACTCAATTGTTTGTTCATCCACCCCCCCAGGTCGCTATGAAAGGGTTATTTTTGTTTCCCCCTTTAAAATACTTACATAATAATCGAGCAGTAGTGAAGTTTAAAAAATATGCTCATACTTCATTTAAGTTAACATGTGCTTACAAATATGATTTAATTGAACTAAGTGTATCTATATTTAGTAACTAGCTGTTGCCCGTCCACGTGAACTTATTAACTCTTCAATTCCCAGTGTCACCTGGCGACACAACTTAATTTTTTTTTTTACCATACAGATATTTAATTTTTGAATCTTATCATGATTGATGCAAAGCCAATTAGTGACACTATTCATATTTATTTTTTGGAAACATTATCCATACATCATTTTTCAAATACATTCATTTCTTTCATGAGTAATTGAAGTAATCTGAGTTTCTGTAATCTCTTGCAATATAAAGTGAATTACAAATGCCTAAACCGTAAGTATGTTTTTTTTTCTTATTACATATTATAAGTGAATACATAAAGTATAGTGTAAACATAATTTAGAACAAAAATTACTTATAGTTTGTTTACTACAACTCTGGAAATTTGCCGTGTCACCTGTGGGTGACACTGGGCATAGTAAGTGTTATGAATTGAACACGAATATTGGTTACCTTTCGTATTATCGCTATGTGGTGATGGGATTTTCGGTCTTGTTTAGGTATTTCAGGTTGACGTTAGATGAGATTGCTGAGGAGTTGCAGGTCGGGGAAGACCCAGGCGATATTATTTTATTTTTTTCCCTGATGATGGTGTGGCAACTAGCGAAGAATGTGAAGATGGAAACGAAACTAACGTAGCATGGCTAGCCTCTAACGCGAAATACCTCCTACTTGTGATGTTCCGGTGCAGATGAGAGTACCTACTGAGATGAGAACTGCGGGAAATGTAAATGTACAGTCACAAATCGACTGTTATATACTACGGACATTATCACCAACTCGTAAAGTGTGAAGTATTGGTACAGTCACGAGCATACACTAATGCTAAATTCAAAACCAATTTTCTTGTGAAATAGTTATTGTAACATCGTGAAAAGAAAAGTATTTTATAATCGAATGGTTTCCAAAGTGCTATGTTCGTAAAAACATTTGATCATAGCTTTAGGAGGAAATCGCATACAATATTTATCATGCGAAATTGTTAGGTACTATAATGCTCGTGACTGTACATGTTTTACAATAAATACTAAGTGTTCAGTTAACACCTTTTTATATTCCTTTTTTACATAAATAAATACTACACTGTTATAAATAAAAACTGATGTCTTATTTCTACAGAATGTATAGGAATACCGCATGAGCTATGCAGGGTTTTACTATACACAATGCCCAGTGTCACCTGCAGGTGACACCCCCCATATAAAAAAATGGGGGTAGTTGGATTTTTAAAAATATTTTTTTTTGGTGTTCTTCAATGTATTCAAACTAATTTCACAAAAAATATTTTCATATTTTTTAATAATACAGTCATGGGAATTGAAGAGTTAATAATACTATTTTCCCCGTTTTTTGCAACATTTTTCATTGATGCTCAGCTCCTATTCGTTGTAACGTGATGTTATATAGTCTATAGCCTTCCTCGATAAATGGTCTATCCAATACTAAAAGAATTTTTCATTTCAAACCAGTAGTTCCTGAGATTAGCGCGTTCAACCAAACAAACTCTTCAGCTTTATAATATTAGTTTAGATTTGCTGTGCACGCGGACCGTAGACAATTATGATTTCTTTATTCATCTACTCGGTTCCGATTAAATTCAGCAAACAAAGCAATTATTTTTCTTTTATATTGAAAGAAGATAGGTAGGTACATAATAAAACCTTGTTATTTCCATCTCGTGTGCCCCGATCAAAAGTGAACACTTATAATAAAACAGATACCAATCTCCGAAGAACAGTGCGAGGGAAAATTCGTCAATTTATAGGATCTACCTTTTTATAGCTCAATAAAATCTCAAGTTACGGCGTATTCTTACTTAATGACGTTTTCGCTTTATTTTTATGACATAACATGGGATGTTAAACTTAGTTTAGCCGAATCAAATACAATGGAATGAGTTGTAAACCTGTGACTAACAGAATTATGTTAGTATTTCTATTTAAGACCATCAGGAAAAATAGTTATTTAGTATTTTTTTTCGAAACCAAATCGTTAAACTTAAGATGCTCTTCACAAGGCATAGATACAAACCACGAGTGATACCGTACCTTATTGACAGGTTGTAACGACAGGAGTAGTTTAAGAAAGGAAACATTCCTTTATTTAAAAAAATAAAAGAATGTTTCCTTTGAGTAAAATTTTCTATATCCAGTACTAGCTGACCCGCGCAACTTCGTCTGCGTGCGTGTGCACATAAAAGAAAGAGAGGTTAGAGACAGTGTGCGTCATCCTTAAAAGTTAGACATATGGCCATTGCGGATATTTTTTTAGAGCTTTTTAAGAGGGACAATTCCGACATACATGATAATTGCGTAACTTTAACCGTTCACGCACAACGGAAGCTCTCAAAAGGAGTAAATCCCTATTATATACTATTACCGATGGATAATCATCAAATGACCCCTCCCACTCTGGACGGAGCGGAAGGGATTGTCAGACTTGTACTGACTAAAATCCATCCACGTTTCTTCTATTTCCCTTTGCGTTCCAGGGCCGCGGTATCTCTTTCGAACAGTCCCGCAACCCTGGCAGGCCTCGCTCCTCTCGGATCCGTTCCCGTTTGCTGACATCTCTTCGAGACGCGTGTGGAACACGAACACGCCATCACCACGGCCTGTCGTCATAAGACGGACAGATGGCGAGCTAGCCCATTACTCACCGTCCACGGGCCCGCGACCCTCGACAGCCTTACGTCTTCATCTTTAGACACTCGATGACAATCATACACCAGCTAGAACGAAAGTTCTCATCAAAGTTCTTGAAATGAGCCGAGACACGATAAAACTGCTGTAAACTGTTGCGGACCTGTTGCAACTGCCTTCCGTCTCCATCGTCAGACCTTTGATGATAGACATACTCCAGGCAGGTCTAAAGTTCTCATCAAGGTGCATGAAATGAGCCCAGACACGATACAGATGCTGTAAACTCTTGAGGACCTCTTGCAACTGTTTTCCTTCTCCATCGTCAGACATTCGATGAAAGTCATACTGAGTTAGGTTTAAAGTTTTCATCAAAGCGAATGCAATGAGCCCAATAACATTATACCTGCTGCAAACTGTTTAGGACCGCTTGCAACTGCCATTTGTCTCTATCGTTTGATCGTCGATGACAGTCATACTTCAGCAAGGCCTAAAGTTCTTATCAAGGTGCATGAAATGAACCCAAACACTTTATTGTTGCTGCAAACTCTTGAGGACCTCTTGCAAGTGCCTTCCGTCTCCATAGTCAGACCTTCGATGACGTCATACTCCAGCTAGATCTAAAGTTCTCATCAAGAAAAATAAGGAAATGAGCTCAAACACGATTTTTCAATTTAAAAAACAAAAGATCATGCATATCGGACTTCTCTGTAAAAAGTTAAGCGTGGTCAGGTCACACATAAAATAAAAAAATATCGACGCGTCGAATTGAGAACCTCCTCTTTTTGTTTCGTTGGTTAATAAACCAAGCTTCAGACATTTGACACGGGCGAGGGTCATTCTGTCACGGAAAACTTAACACCGCGACTCAGAAAATGGAGTGAAATTAATAGCGCCATCTATCGAGCACGAAATTAAACCGTTAAAATATAATGCATGTAAAGCGATCGAACACACACTCTACAGGGTTATAGCGTCATGTAGACTAATCTAGAGTACTTTTTGCTACCAGAACTTTTTTGTAAAGCTGGTCAGCCGATTTAAAAGTTATCTTGTGAGCACATTTTTATTAATTAGTACCATTTTGGTGCAATAGATGTATGCATGTATCTTACACAATGATGGTAAGTTCTTGTTGAACACTTTAAATTCATAAATCTTTTGATAGAGAGCACTGATTACAATGAAACAAAAACTAAAACCTTCTCTAAGTTCTCCACAATATTTGTCCATTGAATCTAATCACATTGGTTTTCCCAACAACATGAAGCCCGCCTCGCAGCGCGCGCAGTTTATTATTTTGATGCGGAGTTATTTTAAAACTGTGATATCTCCTAAGATATTCATCTAAATTGAATGGTGTAAAGGGCAATTTTGGTCACAATTGAATGCTAAAGATGACTAACATATTTATTTTGATAAGGATTAATACTAGGGCATGTAATATCGGATGGTTTTTAATTCCGATACTGATTTCCGATATTAGATTTCAATATCGGAATTCCGATATTAATATCGGAATTTCGCTATTTCGTTAGAAATTGCACATTTTATTTATAAATTGCACAAAATCGATATGCGGTTGGATTGAGTACAGTAAAAAACATTTTTTAATCGTATTCTTTAATTTGGTTCATAAATTGGTTGTTTTTTAAGTACCTATATCCACTGTATTTATTAAATCACACATTTCTAATTATTTTCCTATACTTCCTCAAGAAAGATATTAAATTTGGCAAGGTGCTCGCGCATTATCGACAGAGCTGCTGTAGCTAGAGATGGGTACTAGCCGAAATTCCAATAGCTTAGCTGCAGCTATTCGGCTACTTGGCTATTGAACAATAACGACTAGCGCTCGCTAGAGGTGCAGCGGCATCGAGTTCGATCCTCGCCGCGGCAACAAGTCTAGATGTTAATAATAAGTTAGGAAATGTCATGAGATCGTTTTTCATTTACTTTTTATTTCATATTCTTTTGAAAAGAAATGCCTTCCCCTCGTAGGTCGTACGTATTATTATTAAAAGAAAACGAAAATCTACAATAGCGCCATCTCTTTAAACCTATCGTATTTCATAAATTCATGCACTAAATGAACGAAATTACTAATCAATTTTGTGAGTATTGTGAGAAAGAGATGTGCGATGCGAATGAAGTTCGAGCGCGCACACAGCTAGTCAGCTATCGGCTACTCCGGCTAGCCGGCTACTGAATACCGGGACGGCCGCAAAATTTAATAGCTATATTATACTCTGTGGCGACTATCGACTGTGCCGTATTCTAGCCAGCCAGTAGCCAACAGCTGGTTATCGTGTTGACGGATATCATAGCCATGGCTATTTTGTTAATAGCCGCTATTTAGCTAGTTATTGGATTAGCTACCCATCTCTAGCTGTAGCTAGCATGGACCCCGTTATTTTGACGAGTCCAAGATTCTTGAATTCAAAACCTCCATAAGCTCTGCAAGGAAGGTTAATATTCATATACCTCCTGTTTTGAAGTGAGATTCACTCGTCGAGATTTATTGTAAATCTTTCTGCATTTTCCTTCATGAGCGTCATGTAAGCTTTACTTAAGATATACATAATTATACTTATGGACAGAAGACCGAAGACCTGCCTTTCTGTTTAGCGTTTGTGGACTACGAGAAAGCCTTCGATCCGATCGAGACTTGGGCTATACTGCAGTCTCTCCAACGGTGCCAAATCGACTATCGGTACATCGAGGTGTTGAAGTGTTTGTACAAAAACGCCACCATAAATAAATAAATATCGCTAGACATTACACACAGCGCCATCTAGGTGCCACACTAAGCAACGAGGCTTGTGTCGTGGACACCAGATAGTTGATATTACTACATAGATACTTTTTGTTTGTAAATACATACTTATTATACATATAAACATCCATGACTCGAAAACAAATGTCCATGCTCATCACACAAACATTTGCTCCTACCGGGATTCGAACCCGGAACCCTAAGAACGTAAAGCAGCCTCACTACCGCTGCGCCATTCGGGTCGTCAAAACATGTCAGTCCGACTTCAGGACCAGACCTCGGAACCTATCCTTCTGCAACGAGGTGTGAGCCAGGGAGACGTCATATCTCCGAAACTGTTCACCGCTGCACTGGAGGATGTCTTCAAGGTTCTGGACTGGAGAGAGCTAGGCATCAATGTCAATGGCGAGTACATCACTCACCTTCGGTTTGCCGACCATATAGTGGTCATGGCTGAGACCATGGAGGACCTCAGTACAATGCTCGATGACCTCACTAGAGCCTCCGAAAGAGTGTCTTAAAATGAACATGGATAAAACCAAGGTCATGTTAAATGCCCATGTAACACGCACTCCTATCAAGATCGGAGACTCTATACTCGAAGTTGTAGACGATAATGTCTACCTGGGACAAACGGTCTAGCTCGGTAGGTCTAACTTCAAGAAAGAGGTCAACCATCGAATCCGACTCGGCTGGGCAGCGTTCGGGAAGCTGCGCGGTATCTTCTCGTCCAACTTACCGCAGTGTCTCAAGACGAAAGTCTATGACAAGTGTTTTTGTTGTCAGTTGCCAGTGATTACATACGGGACCGAAACTTGGTCGCTCACAATGGGCCTCATTCGAAGGCCCATTGCTTAAAGCTTTGCTTTGCTTAAAGTCATCCAAAGGGCAATGGAGAGGGCTATGCTCGGAGTTTCCTTGCGGGATCGAATCAGAAATGAAGACATCCGCAAGAGAATCAAGGTTACCGACGTAGCCCGAAGAATTGCCAAACTGAAGTGGCAGTGGGCAGGGCACATTGCTCGCAGAACGGATGGCCGATGGGGCCGAAAAGTTCTGGAGTGGCGACCACGAACCGGAAGACATTGCGTTGGAAGGCCTCCCACTAGGTGGACCAATGACCTGGTGAAGGTTGCGGGAATCCGCTGGATGCGAGTCGCACGGGACCGGCCAATGTGGCGACACTTGGGGGAGGCCTATATCCAGCAGTGGACGTCTTTCGGCTGAAATTATGACTTAGGATATATTGTACACAGAAGCTGTTGGTAGACCTTTATTAATAAATAAATAAATGCTTAGCGAGCTGGCAACAGGAATACGGTTAAGCGCGCTGTCGCGCTCGGTGCTACACAAGAAGCTAAAATATAGGTTTAATTTAAAACTCAAATAGAAAAATTTGTCCGATTTCGATATTGGATCATCCAGTATCGGAATTGTAATATCGGAACTTGCGTTCCGAGATTCCGATATTGCGATATTCCGAGATTCCGAGATTCATGCCCTAATTAATACTATGTCGGTAAAAATACCTATGCAAATAAAACACTATTTTTGACCAAATTTTAAAATCATAAAAATGGTTATTGTTAGTCAACCTTAAAAGATAGGCATGTGCTCTCGCGGACTTTTTTTTAGTCATTTTTAAGAGGAATAATTCCCTCATACATTATTTTTGTGCAACTTTAACCGGTTAACCAGCGCACGCAACGGAAGCATTCAAAGATAATACATTTTCCCCGTTTTTGCAACATTTTTCGTTGATGCTCAGCTCCTATTGATTGTAGCGTGATGATATATAGCCTATAGCCTTCCTCGATATGTAAGCTATCTAACACTAACAGATTTTTTCAATTCGAACCAGTAGTTCCTCAGATTAGCGCGTTCAAACAAACAAACAAACAAACAAACAAACTCTTCAGCTTTATAATATTAGTATAGATTTAGAGTACTTTCCCTCCAGGTGGCTTTGAAAAATTCGACCCTGTATAAAAATAAACGTTTTTACACCCATAATAATTAGAATTGAGTTTTAAAATATTCGATCTCATTAAGCACATGTATAAAAACAACTAGATTTCAGTAACAGTTACTACACAATACACTAAACATATACTAAAACATATCTGGCTAAATGTGGGTATACTATTAAGTACACCTCTGCCTAAGCCTTTGGGGATTACTGATTACTGATACTGGCGTGATGTTATGTTAATACACAATAGTTTTATGTACGTAACAAGTTGTAACAAAAGTAATTGCTTTCTTCTAACCAGCATTACTTACAGAGAAACACTATTCACACATCATTTATATAGTGTTTCGTGAAAGAAATAAATCACAGTGTTGCTGATATTGATTACTAGGGCAAGTCACCAAGAAAGGCACTTCATCAACGTAAGAAAACTCTAGGGAAAAAATATCGTAGAAAAACCTCGTCAGATGTGATTTAAGTATGTACTATTATTCAAAAAGGAAATAAAAAAATTAAAAACCCGACTGAAAAGCAAAAAACAAGTACATTTTCAATTAAACAAAAGTTGAAAACAGGCGGCGCTATATTAATTTTTGTATACACCTTTTAAAACCCTTCAGTTTGGTACATGATGATCATTGGTTGTCGATGGTTTTGGAAGGACAAAAAAACGTTCTCCACAATATGGCACCCCAAATCCAGAATTTTTCTTTGTTTTTAATTGTATGTATGCAGTTAGTGCCACTTGCGCCACCTAGACGAATCTAACAAAGTATTTAATTATTTATACAAATCCGTTCAACCGTTTAGAAGTTACGACGGAACAAAGAAATGAACACACACATAACCCTCCTTTTGAACTTCACCGTAGTCGGGTAAAAACACATAACCCTACTTTAGGGGGCTTCGCCGCAGTCGGGTAAGACAGGGTTTTTGGTATGAGTGACCTTCACAATTAGTACTATAAATTTCGTTGACAACGAAACAAAAACGTCCATTTTCTTTTTGATGTCTAGTTTATGTATGTTTAACAATTTAAATCTTTGAAAAAAATATGTTTCAAGAAGTTTACGTAATTTTAAACGTGGTGGCAAGTTTTTTAGATAAAATTGAACGGTGACTGACAGTGATTAAGTTACAATACGATGGTTTGAAGAGTTCTTTGAAAGTGGAAAAAGTTATGCCTGAAAAATGGTATTACTTTAGGAATAATATCGTCTTCTTGTAATCCAGCTGTGAAGTATAGTTTGCCACTTACCGAATTAACTTAAGGCACATTACGATCATGTAATAGGCGAATTGGGAGGTACAGGAATAAACATTTACTATAGGGATTTTCAAAAACTGTATTCATGAGAACTAAATAACATAACATCGCTCCTGTTAACTCAGAAGGGTTAGGCAGGCACCTATTACCCATTGCACACCCACATTTCGCCATCTTTTGAGTTCTATGTAATAGAGAGCTTAAGGTCATCAACCATCCTGACTCCAGGTCGATGCTGAAAAATTCCTAACAAAATATAAATGTAAACTAGCCACAGTATCACAAAGAGGGCTAAAATCCTTGCTTAACTATAAGTCCGATCCGAGACCCACATTTGACGCGATTGATTTTCACTACTTAGCCCAAAATAAATAAATCTAAATAACTAGTAGGAATGCTACAAAAATATCCGGCACAATAAATGTTAGATCCCCAAAAGGATCCTATCAATTCTGCCAAAGGATATAAATTACCATTTAGAGCAGCAGGAAGCTTGCCAAGAAAACTATTCGTTCGCACTTCAATATAACGGAATACCGAATTCAGCTATTGTCTGTGGTAAGCTTAGTATAGAGGTTAGATCATACTGAACGCGGATCAGAAGCCGCAAGCGTAGTAATGGAGACGATATAGAAACTCATTTGCATTAACTCATTTGCAAAATAACTTTACTTCCGGAAGTCGGTGGCAAAAAAGATACAAACAAAGACACCGACTTCCGAAAGTAAAGTTATTTTAGACTTTTTTAGTGTTTTTTTAGAAGTCGGTTTTGTTTTCGCAGAAAGTTTTTTTAGTTTACCCTTTTTAGTTGTAGTATACCACACAAATTCTTGTCATGAATTAGTTTTTACATTGTAACTAGAAGTTAGTTAAAGTACTCGTTAAGACGAATCATACGAGTCCAAACTTGTTGAGGTTTTGTCGTTTTATAACGGTGTTCCTATGGTCACCGTCCAGCTCCATCATCAGACACTGGATACCATTTAGGACCAAAGTACTTGTCAAGACGAATCATACGAGCCCAAACTCGATGGGATTGTGTCATTTTATTACGGACTACCTGTGACCACCTTCCAGCTCCATCACCAGACCCTGGGTACCATCTAGAGACAAAGTACTCGACAAGATGAATTATATGAACCCAAACTCGATGGGGTTATGTCGTTTTAATAGAGTTCCTATGGACCCCTTCCAGCTCCATCATCAGACCCTGGTTACCATTTAGGACTACAGTACTTGTCAAAACAAATCAAACGAGTCCAAACCCGACGGCGTTGCGTCGTTTTATTACGTGAGGAAAACAACCAAATTCCTAAACCGATTTTGATGAAATTTCTATGGGACCAATCGGGAAGCATATCCTTTCAGATGAAAAAAGAATTTTTCAAATCGGTTTACAAATGACGGAGTTCTGAGGTAACAAACATTAAAAAGAACTACCGGTACATTATTTTGTATAGTTTACCCATACTTTACTCATTAGGTGAACCAGGGGTACAGAAAGTTAACCATGGTACACCTTGGTGAACCACTGTGGTGTTCCACGGGTCAGTAATGGTACCATCATAGTAGGCGAGGCCCTTTAATTTATAATTTATTATTTGTTGTTATAGCTTTCTTATAGGTTTTCCTGTAATCTGTAGAAAAAGAACCATTTTTTTTGTATTATTTTCAAAATTTTCGGTCCTGTAGTTTCTTCATTTGATATGTAACACGTCAGAGTTTGCAAAACTTATTTTTCTAATTTATTCCCAAAAAGTGGTCCCCATGTTTAAAATTCATTAACTTTAGCCCGTCTTTGGGTCACCGATTTGCACCAATATGTATATCAAATTTCAACTCAATCGGTCCAGACGTTACGAGTATAAATTGGCTGTGACAGACGGACAGATAGACACGCGAGTGATCAGGGTTCCGTTTTATTCCTTTTGAGGTACTGAACCCTAAAAATACGTAAACAAATATTATGCACTAACCTAGTGGCAGAAAACTACTGAAACGAGATAAATTTATAATACTTACCGTAATAGCTAAAGGATTTACGTTAGCAATCACTGAATTACATACTCGTATCTAAACTACGCTCAAGAGATTTCAGGGCCTTATTTATCCTAAAACTCAGATCTTACACCGCCACACCGCGGTGACTGCAAACCCACCCACACGGCCATCACTCGCGCCCCACTTTTACCCTGACACCAACCTTACTATAAGCTTGTCTTTAAACTCTGGGACGTGGGCGTCGAGGGTGGAACACCCCGTTTATGACGTCACTGCAAGATCAAGGCCAGACTAGACGTCACCATTTTTTGTCTCAACTTAATTGCACGGCCAAAGGAAAATTTCCAAGTTTTTTTAATGATCCTTTTAAGGTCAAGCGCTCACGTAATTTGTGCTGTGTCTTTTAGCAACTTTTGTGTTAATTAAAGGACGAACTAGCTACTTGTATAATAGAAACATAATATCACGGCTGCAACCCCCGAAGGGTTAGGCTGAAATGCATCTAATAGTACACCCACTTTTCGCCAATTATATCTAAGTCACATGTGATAGGGGGCGAACCTATTGCCATCAACCGGGCGCAATTCCAAACTCCGTGGCTACTACTGAGAAATTCCTGATGGAAAAACCCAATATCTCTTAGCCCGACCCGGAGATCGAATCTAGGACCTGTTGATCAGTAGTCGTGCTTGCGACCACTAGACCAACGAGGCAGTCGTATCATACAAGCGATGGAGAAATTATTTGTAAGGAAGGTCTGCCAACGTGCAATGGCACGCAACACGACACTGCGCTCCAAAACACAAATTACTGACGTTGCTCAAAAAGCCGCTAAACTGAAGTGGGACTGGACTGGCCACGTCTGCCGCATGCCCAATGAGCTGTGGGCCAAAATAACCACTTTCTGGAGCCCTGACACAGCCAGAAGGCGTCGTGGCAGACCTCGCAGAAGATGGTGGGACGAGCTGGATAAAACCAACGAACAGTGGCTCACATTAACCCTGGATCGAAACAACTTGGCGACCCGAATGGCGCAGCGGTAGTGAGGCTGCCTTACGTTCTTAGGGTCCCGGGTTCGAATCCCGGAGCAAATGTTTGTGTGATGAGCATGGACATTTGTTTCCGAGTCATGGATGTTTATTATGTATAATAAGTATGTATTTACAAAAAAAAAGTATCTATGTAGTATTATCTGGTGTCCACAACACAAGCCTCGTTGCTTAGTATGGCACCTAGATAGCGCTGTGTGTAACGTCCAGCGATATTTATTTATTAAAAAAACTGGAAGTCATGGGGAGATGCCTTTGCCCAGCAGTGGGATGACACATGCTAACAGAATCAGTATCAGTCATAGAACCTTATTATACCCTTATTACCCTTATTTACCTTATTATATCTTATTATTATTATACGTGAAACTTTTCTATTGAACAAAACCCTAGTTAAGAATCAGTTAAACTGCCACAGAGAAATTACGGCACCCAACACGGACAAATACTCCAGAAATTTGTATTTCTGGATTATTATTTTCTGGATTTGTATTTATATTTGTATTTCTGTATTTTTGGTGTCCGTTTCTGTAGCCGCTCGTGGTTACATAATAACAGCTGAATGGATTGAGGTCTCTGGATGGGTGACCATCTATTACATACCGAGTTTCCTCCGTGCCTCAGAAAGCACGTAAAGCCGTTGGTCGCGGCTGTCATTTTAAGAGCCTTGATAGTCGTTACAGGTATATAGTCAGTGGACGGAAAGTCTGACAACCAGTCTTACCAAGGGGCATCGGATTACCCAGTACTAACTGGGTTGTGGAGGTCAGATAGGCAGTCGCTCCGTGTAACATACTGGTACTCAGATGCATCCGGTTAGACTGGAAGCCAACCCCAACATAGTTGCGTAAAGGCTAGGCAGATGATGTTTCTGGAGCCGCGTCCGTACTGGTTTGACAAAACCTTTAAGCATTTTAATCACTTTTCACAGTCTGGCATTTTGCTGAACTGTACTGATTTGGCGCAGTCATGAGGCACACAATTTTATCATTCTTGTTTAGATTTAAGTTTGATTCTATTTTAGGCGCGAATAATACACAAACGGCGTTAGGTGACGGCGCGGCGCAGGCATGATGCCGCTTCAAAAAGTTTTCATGCAAAATGTACATAAGCGACGTGTCGTGAATTACACTCAAGCGGCGCGGCGCGGGTACGCCGTTCTTTTTTTCGTGATACTTTCCACGCCTGCGTCGCGCCGTCACCTAACGCCATTTGTGTACGCCTTAGTGCACACATGTGTCAAATAAATGTATTGTCTTTCTTTCACTTGCCTAACTATCTCGTTATTCACTCGTATCATTACAAAGTCGTTGTACGAAAATAATTTGACGATTTTATTTAAAACACTAGTTTTTCGCCCGTATTTCTTCGCTTTAAGATTTCATTCGTTTACTGATTGTGTGTGTCGCTCAGATTCAAACCAAAATTCTATAAGATAGTATTTTCGATTCGAATTTACGTTACGTATGTACATAATTATACTCTGTGCGTTTATGCTAGGCCCACAGGCAAGGTTGACCGGCAGGGCGCGGTCACGGCCCAAAAATATCGTCATTCGTGGAGGTTCTTTTATTGCACCCCGTTCGACGATTGTTATTGTACTTAATAGGACAACGACCTCGAAGTTATTTAGGTTTAACGCAAAATGAATGACGTCATTTCCGACTGCGTATTTCGGGAAATGAGTTGGGCTTTTTTCCGTAATATCGTTGTAACGCGATAATAACCTGCTTTAATATGTATATTGAAAATATTGCGCAATTTATTTATTTATGTACATTAAGATAGAAGAGCGCAAATGTGCCGCTTTTTTCAGAAGAAGTTTCATTTCGATTTTTTCGTTTATTGTAAAGATGAGTTTTTTTTCCATCTTCATCGCATCAGCTTATTTATCGACGTCTTAGAAAATTAAGAAATAATAATGGTAAGTAAGAGCCCTATGGTAGGAAAAACCGGGATAATAAAAGTCTATTAAACATATTATCCCGAATTTTATCCAAGTACATAGCATAAAACATAGTCCCTTTTTTAGTCTGTATTTGTGACACCAGCTTAAAACTAAACGACCTAATGGAATCGATAGATTAGTTTTAGCACAGACATCTCGTTAATTTGTCTCTAATAATACGTTGTCTTTTTATAACCTTTCGTTTTTAGGGTTCCGTAGCCGAATGGCAAAAAACGGAAACCTTATAGATTCGTCATGTCTGTCTGTCTGTCCGTGTATGTCACAGCCACTTTATTCCGAAACTATTAGGACTACACAGTTGAGACTGAGTAGGTAGATGTATTCTGTGAACCGCTTTACGATTTTTATACAAAAATAAAAATAAATAAAAGATTAAGAGAACATACATAAAACTGAAACTAAAAAAAATTTTTTTTCATCAAACCTATACGTGCCGGGTGTTTATACAACGTGTAACAGAGAGGGTATAGTCAAATGGAAGACTGTGGTACGGACCATCAAACTGAACAACTTTCTCTGTGGGACCACCATCGTAATCACATAAAAATCGTAAAGCGGTTCACAGAATACATCTACCTACTCAGTCTCAACTGTGTAGTCCTAATAGTTTAGTGTAGTCAGTAACTTTGTTTTTCATTAATATACTATGAAAAACAAATTTATTTTGCTATTGAATGTAATACAATACATGTGAATGAGCCTTCAAAATATTTTGATTATATTGTTTGCTGCTACGATGTGAGTACGACTCGCACTTGGCCAGTATTTTTAAAATCAATATTGTAAGTAGTTAAGCCAAATATCTTATTAAAGAAATTAATACCAAGATATAAGATTTTAAATTGACATGTTGATTATCACTATTATTAATAGGTACTAGAAACGGGATATTTACCATGTTTTTACTATTTGCATCAATAACAAATATAACAAACGGCTTGATTCAGAAAGTGGTACAGCTGGACACGGCTCGTATTGTTAGGAGGTTCCTCTCTCTGGAGCCGCCGCGCCTGTTGCTTCGACCCTGTGCCCGATACCGGTGGGCTACAATTTTTTATATTTTTTAAAGGAATATTTAAAGAAAATAAACAAGGAAAATAACAAATATGTATAACAATGTAAAGTAACAGTGTTAATGGTAGTATCATAACCAAGACTTTTATTTAGCACCTAAATAATGTAATTGAGACTCTCCACTCCTTTATATAACAAATGTTCTGAACCAAAACACTTTGCTAAAAGAATAGCTATTCCAACTTCAGTTTTAAATAGGTCCTAACTAAAACAATTCCAAGTAATCAAGTTTGTGTAGTTAACTCGTGGACCGGGACCTAATGGCGACTGAAAGCGTTGAATCAGCGAACTGTCGGTCGATGCAGTGTCGTGAACTGTGGGCGGAGTGAGGCCCGGACTCCACCAAACCGGAGACGAGCGGAGAAAATCTACGGTGAACCTAGATCCACCGATGCTGTGAATCCACCGCTCACAGCACACCACTCACCGCACGCCGCTCACAGCAAGCCGCTAGCAGAACGCCGCTCACCACACGCCGTTCACGGCAAACCGCTCGCAGCACGCCGCTCACCACATGCCGCTAGCAGCACGCCGCTCACATCAACCCGGCTAGCAGCACGCCGTCCGCCACACGCCGCTCACAGCAACCCGCTAGCAGCACGCCGCTCACCACATGCCGCTAGCAGCACGCCGTTCACCACACGCCGCTCACAGCAACCCGCTAGCAGCACACCGTTCACCACACGCCGCTCACAGCAACCCGCTAGCAGCACAGTACTTTCACAGTTTTTATGCCTTGTGACTGAGACTGTAGCTACATTTCATTGTTATCTTTGTTTCGACAGTTCAAAAGTGCCTGTAACTGGCCAACTTGAAATAAATGCTTTGATTTTGATTTTGCAGCTCACAGCACACCGTTCACAGCACACTGTTCACCGCACGCCGCTCACGTCCCTTCTCGTCTCCGCTGGCCTAAACAATGAAGAGACATCTCCTCTCCTCTCAACTCAACCGTTTCCACTAAAGCTAAGCGAATACGAGAAGTGTAAATAAAGAAATTCTATTGGTGGTTTACAACACATCTCTCTTCTCGTATCCGGTTCGGTGGAGTCCGGCCCTGAACTGTGTGTTTACAATTTTGGGAAGTTATTTTCCTATAGACTCAAAATCAATCAAAATCAAAATATTTTTACTTCACATAGGCCTAGATGGGCACTTATAAAAAGTCGACAAAAAGGTGCACGGTTCGGGTTGGTCGTTTCCTATGGAGAAGACCCGGCAAGAAACTCCATGGTTACTCTTTACAAATCATTTGGTGTTACAATATTATCATGTTACACCATTAGTACTTAAGTATCCGGACAGCATAGGCCCGAAAATAAGTCGTTGCTTACTACACAAAAAATTTAAAACAAGATAAAAAGTTAACAAGCATCTGGGAATCTATAAAGCCTAAAAATAGAACTAAAAATACGAATTAAAGACTTGATTTGGTATAATGACAAAAATAGTCATTTTTTTTAGATTGGGATCAAAGTTCGAACAATTTAATTGCAGATTGAGTTACAAAATACAACGGGTCAACCTTTATTTTGCGCCGGAGTAGTAATTAATTTCATCAATCGAAGAATGTTAATATAATACAAAATAATCTTCTATCCCTTTAAATTAGTACCCTAAGAAGAAAATTTCTTGGGAATTCAAATTCTCCGTTTGTAAGTCAAAGATGATAATACTGCCTACTCTTTTGAATTTTTAACTTCTCCATGCCCAGAGGCGAGAGTTGGACTCCTGAGAAAGTTGGACTCTTGGAGTTGGAAAGTTGGACAAAAAGAATCGTTTTTTACACAACTACTTTAATAGCCTAGTGGTGTAACCGTTGGACTGCCAATTCATAGGTCTCGAGTTCCATCCCAGGGCACGCACCTCTAATTTTTCGGATTCGTGTGCATATTGTATAATTATCACTTGCTCTGGTGAATAAGAACATCGTGAGGAAACCAGCATGCCTGAGAGATATTTCTTGACGGCATGTAAAGCCAAGACTATGGGTAGAATAAAAACTCTGACACTAGGTTAGGCACTAACCACACGATAAAGAAGAAGACACGACTGCTGCGGAATCTAAAAGGAGACTAATGTTTTTACCCCAATGTATGAGATATCGACTGTTGATAAAAATTCATACACAAACTGCTAATACCTACCTACTACCACAAACACACGATCCAATTTAAATCTGGCTCTAACTCAAAGTAAATCTTTTTCAGAGGTTCCACAAACGTTTAGGTACTGAATTACCTTATTACATAGGTACTTAAACAACGGTCCAATCCTCCGGGTATAGAAGGAAGACGGCAAAAGGGATTTATGAAGCCAAACTTTTTAATGGATTTCAAAGACGAGCCTATTGATATTATTTAACTAACTGGTAGTGTATCTGTTTTAATGAAATATGTTTTTGACTCAATCACTACATAGTATAAAACAAAGTCGCTTCCCGCTGTCTGTCCCTATATATGCTTAGATCTTTAAAACTACGCAACAGATTTTTATGCGGTTTTTTTAAATACACACATCAAAAGTGTCTAGGGATCAAGCATTTTTATGTGGATTTCTTGAGATTGAGATGTGGCTTTGTAATAAATTTATGATTTTATAAATTTATATGGATCCTTTTTGGTGCATTTCATAATTTGAATCAGGAACTGTGAATCAAATTCGAGTAAAAGATGAAAATCAGCTGTCAATATTTTCCCTATAAAAACATACAACGCATTGAAGACATTATTAGTGCTACTGTTTCCCTACTACTGATTAAAACCAACGTTATTATGGAGCGGCGACGTCATTTAAGCAGGGAAGAAATGCTCAGAGCCGTGGGAATGATAGAAGCTGGTTCCCGGCAACGTACTGTGGCTTTAGCTCTGAATACAAGTCAGAGTGTTATCAGTCGACTTTGGACACGTTACCGAAGCACTGGTACCGTGGCTGAGCGCCATGGAGGACGGTATCGCTGCACCACACGGAGACAAGACCGATACATTCAAATCTTAACTCGAAGAGCTCCAACAATAACCGCCATGATGTTAGCCGTGAGGCTTCATCACTCTTCAGGGAACTTAATTAGCGACCAAACAGTCAGAAACCGCTTGCATGAAGTGAACCTTCATTCCCGAAGACCGCTACGGGTACCACCTATAGCAATGCACAATCGTAGGATACGATATCAATGGGCTCTTGAACACAGAAATTGGGCAGAAGAACAATGGCGTTTCGTGTGCTTTTCTGATGAGTCTCGTTTTGGTATGAGACCGGATACAAGACGTATACGACACTGGAGAACCCCTGGACGCCAACAGCGATTAAAATCCTGCCAGGAAGTCCATCCTTATAGTGGTGGAACCATCATGGTATGGGCGGGTATTTGGATCGGCGGAAGAACTGAGTTGATTTGGATCAGAGGCAACCTCAACGCTCAAATTTATGCTGAGACGATTGTATCAGACGTCATCGTTCCTCTACAAGTGCAAATCGGTCCCTTATTTCAGTTAATGCATGATAATGCACGACCGCACACCGCAAGAGTTGTAAGACAGACTCTCGCCGCAGCTAACATCAATGTCCTGCCCTGGCCTGCTCAGTCGCCAGACTTGAATCCGATTGAGCATGCATGGGATATGCTACAGAGAAGAGCTCTGCCGAATATGGAGGGTATCCAGTCGCAAGAAGACCTTTTTTTGTTGTTGCAACGAACATGGGCGGCCATTCCACAGCGTGATTTGGATGAACTCATTTTGAGTATGCCAAACCGATGTTCTTGTGTTGTTAGTGTTCGCGGTAGAAACACGGATTATTAATTGTTTAAGTTACCCAATAAAATTTTAAAGAAAACTGTTATTTCAGTCTTTTTTTCGAACTTTTGTGTTAGTGGTTCAAATGTCAAAAATCCCTTTATTAGGAAAATGGCAAATTTCTTTATTAATGCAAAGGTGACTTGGTTTATCGTTACTGTGACAAACGAAAACACTTTATTTGATGAATCCTTAAAGAAAATTTTAATTAATATCAATCAGGAGAAAAGTTATTGCAAAAATATATGTTGATCCCTAGACACTTTTGATGTGTGTAGATAGAGTGATTCAAGAGGAAGGTTTAATGTAAAATATTGCACCCGTGCGAAGCCGGGGCGGGTCGCTAGTATTTTATATTATTTGTAACATAACATAACATTACGCCCGTAATGCCTGAAGGTTTAGGCAGAGGTGTACCTAATGTTACACCCACATTTCGTCAGTTATGTTTAAACCCCATGTAATAGGGGGCGGGCCTATTGCATTTAACCGGGAACAACTCCAGACCGTGGCCGCTACTGAGAAATTAAATAAAAAACTAAATAATACATTGCCCGATCTGAGAATCGAACCTAGGACCTCATGCTTGTCGCACTTGCGACCACCAACTAACGAGGCATATTTCTGAGTGCGTTTAAAATGTAACGACAGGAATTTCAGCATTTATCAAAATCAAAATTGATACACACGTTAGTAGCCTTTATTATTGCAAAACGTGAGCACGTTTTCATAAAAAAATAATAATAATAATAATGGCTTCATTAAAGTCTTATTCAAACAGTATTTTACTGAAATCGTTAAATTGCTTTGCTCCATGACTCACGACTATTTTGTTGTTGTTTTGTTTCGCGTGATTTCAAAAGCATATTTATGAACATTCCTTGAAACTCATCACGTCAAAGCATTCTTCATGTAACCTTTCTCTCACATTCGTGTCATAATTGTAATTTACTATGTAAATACTGGAGTGGAGACCACGCATTGGAAAGCGCCGCGTGGGACGGCCACCTGCCAGATGGACCGACGACCTTGTTAAATGTGCAGGGAGTCGCTGGATGCAGGTGGCATTGGACCGGACACTTTGGAAGTCGATTGGGGAGGCCTATGTTCAGCAGTGGACAGCAACGGGCTGAAATGATGATGATATAAATACAGCATTATAAATAACCTCTGGTAGCCCTTACGAGTCTATTAATAGTTATGACTGAGTACGAATTATATCGTGTTAACTTAACATTATACAAGGTGTAAACAAACCCTTAACGAAGCCGTCAACCAAGCATTCTGTACATCAAACTAAGTAACTCTACGCAAAAAATATGCTGGGATTAGACTTTTTTTTAAATTATGTTTTACAGTTGTTTAGGACACAGTGTAACGCACTCAAAACATTATACTGATGGATGCACTGAATTGTACGGGGGCTGTTGAGGTATTTACAGTAAAGTTACAACATTAAAAATTTGAATAATTAAAAAACAAAAACTTGTTAAAACGATGGAACTTTGACCCCCAATATCTCCGTACAGGTAGAAGGTTTCCAGGCATGGTCTAGAACAAAAAAAAAAAATAGCAATGCAGAGGAAAGCCAGTACGCTTCGGTTTTATTATGTGTATTTTTACGCCCATTATTTATACCTAATACTTATTACGAGGCTTAGGTACTAACTTTAAGAATTTTGTTAAAAATATACCTTGTAGGTAAATCATTCAATGCCAGGTATAGACATACTGCTTATGAACCAGTACAAGTGAATAAATCTGGTTGAGTCTCGTATAACAGCCTGAATCGATTTTTAGTAAAAATACGAAAATATATCCGTTTGTCTTTTACCTTTTCACGTCTTATTTTTTTGTAACACGGAGAGACCATCACCTGGATTAGGATATACGACAATTTTTATCCCCGTTATACGTTCCTTTGGATAATTTTCGTCCTCCATGGATGAAGTCACGGGAAGACGCTAGTAATAAATAAATAAATCTCTAGTAGAAAAACAGACAACACGTAGGTACACACAGCGACACATTAAGCTATACATTTCCAGTATAACATAACCTCGGTTTGTATAGCTTTCCCGTACAATAAGAGTTCCGCTTAAACTGGATTTGTATAGCTTGATTGGTCGCCGTGTGTACGAGTACTATATTCACTTATCAAGATCCCCATTAATCTTTCCTCCCTTTTCCAAATAGATAGCAAAACAAGATGTCTCACGCGAAGTCAAGGTCACAGTAACCACTTAATGTATACGAAAATATTTTTCTTGTAATATTGACGAATTATATCCATTATTTTATGAATCAAAGCTGGCAGCTGAATATAAAAACATGTGTTTTCGCACAATGTTTGTGAGATAATGAATCTTCAGGCATGATACCACAGAGTAGATAGGTAACAACAGAGACTAAACTATGCAAGCGTGCCGTCATGAATAAATTCAACTGCAGAATGGAAAGACTACTAAACCAATATCATGTACATTATCAGCTTACAGCAGTCCACTGCTGGACATAGGCCTCCTCAATCTCACGCCACTCAAATCGATTCTCAGGAATTCTCATCCAGTTGCTACCGGCCACCCTTCAGAGATCGTCGACCCTCCGAGCCTGAGCATCTGCATGCGACAGTAATATTATTATTGTAAGGGTAGTGTTTAGGTACCAGATGTAAAAAAGCCAATCAGCCGTAAACCGTAATCTAAGCAT
This sequence comes from Eugnorisma glareosa, assembly GCA_947578425.1. Lineage (NCBI taxonomy): Eukaryota > Metazoa > Arthropoda > Insecta > Lepidoptera > Noctuidae > Eugnorisma > Eugnorisma glareosa. The sequence continues at coordinate 4,596,499 of OX387971.1, read as the reverse complement.
TCTGTACATCAAACTTTGCGTTCTTTGATATACCTAATAGCACAGAAATAATTTCTGAGAAATAACTTTTATTTCTGGCGTGTTTTAGTAACGCGCAATGTAATGCACGGAAATCCTCCAATGTGTCCGGAACCAGAAGGTTCCTGGATAAGGTCTTACTCCAAAAATTATCGCAACGACTTTTAAAATTACTATACCAAAAACAAAAACACAAAAAAAACGGAAAATAACTTTTCTTTCGGAAGTTCGTAATTTTTGTTTTTTTCATTGTCTTTTTTTCCATCGAAGGCAGATGATGGTGGAATACATAACCTTCTCCTTTTTTAGAACTTGGCTAAAAAGAACATGCGTTTCGGCTTCGTTCAGTGGGTCTTACTCCCGTTATGTTCTGTACAAACGGTAGTGTAGCAAAAAATCTATTATTACGAAGCTCAGTCTCTGTTCGTTACTTACTCAATAAGTCTTTCTTGCATATAGTCACAATGTCTGTATAAAAACAAACACCTACAGCCACGCAAAAGTGAGTGAATATATCAGTCAATTTATACACGTCCCTCCCCAGAGAAACGTAGGCAAAGAATCTGATATTCAAACTGTTCTAGACTTATAACTTTTCGCACGGTCCAAGTTTATTGATGTTAGTCAACAAAGAGGTGCCTGTTCTCCTAAACTATTGTTCGGATTTCGGTGCCAGAGTTGTAGAAGTATATTTTATCTCCTAACTTCTGAGAAACCGTCTCTATGGTTAGCTTTGTCAACATATAATAGTATTGTTTTGGTTACTGGTTAGTAATGATTTCTGAAAGATTCTTTTGATTTGGTTTCTTGTGTTTAATGTAGGAGAGACAATAATTGCATTCACCGCATACAAACCGCATTCAAGAGCTATCACTGTCACTTGAACGCAATTTAATTGTTCTGATCTTGTTTATTTTTAATGGAGTTAAGGCATATAATTTTTCTCAAGTTTTTTTTATACAAGTTGCCGAAATCATAACTTTACTTTAAATACTCCCCCCTATGACCCCTGTCAATGCGGGATGCATTGACAGGGGTCTCAATGCATCCATCAGCACAATGTTTTGAGTGCGCTACATTGAGCCATATTGTAAACCGTGATTTTCACCCCAAAAAAAGGTAGTTTTCCAGAAATATTTTTTGCGTAGTTACTTAGTTTGATGTACGGAATGCTTGGTTGACGGCTTCGTGAAGGGTTAATTTACTATACCTTGTCTATAGCTAGATAAGTTCATAATTAATACGTTGTGTAACATACTTTAAGAAATAATGAGGTCGACTGAAGATCATATTTCAGATCGGGTTTTCTCTACTTATTTATCTAACATGGATACTTTTATCCTACGCCATAAAATAAAATAAAAACATAAAAAATACAACCAGCATGAAAAACAACTTATTATGACCTTGGTGTTTCGCCGACGCCGTAAAAAATACTATAAATAAACAAAGGTATTAAAAATGTTATGGGATGTAACTCGAATGTATTTCCAAGGCACTCCCAGTACCAAACAAATAAAATTTTTCATGTCTATTCCTGAAAATACAAAACATTAAATCAAACTGTTGCTGTTTTTTAAGCAAAATGCGATGTTTTTCGCCGAACTGTAAAGTGAGTACAGCGAAAGATATTTCAGCGTCAATGTACTGCAAAGTTTATCATTAGTCATAATTTGGAAATCTCCTAAATTTTCACGGGTGTGTGTATATGTGTGTGTGTACGTGTGTGTTGATGTGTGCGTAACAGTTGTGTCAATAATCATCAGTAAGTTCCACAAATATGATGATTACTGTACGGTTCATAAAAAAATGCCACTTTCCACCAGTAAGATGCAAAGTAGACATAGCATTATCTTTTATTATTCAACAGGGTTTAATCTTTTATTATTCAGAAACTACAGAGTAAAAGTAAAGTTATCAAATAATCTATACTAATAGTAGAAAGAGGTAAAATTTGTTTGTAAGTTTGTATGAAGGGGTTAATCTCTGGATCTGCTGAACCGATTTTGAAAATTCTTTCACTAATACTACTACATTATCCCTGAGTGCTATAGGCTATATTTACGTGCCCGTGGAATAATTTCCGTACCCAAACGCGAGCGAAGCCGCGGGCAATAGCTAGTATAAATCATAATACTCAAGACGGAAACCAATAAAAATTGCAATCGCCGGTAGCCTGTACTTGAAGAATTGGAAAAGTTAAGCTATAAATTCCTGTCATGTCTCATGGATACTAAGTAACTGACTTTCAAGTTTAACTTCCATTATACAGAAAAAGTAGTCATCGCACATAATCTGTATTAAATCCCCCAAATGTTGAACGCATATAAGTTAAAGGGGCGCACGAAAATCAAAGCTGAAATACGTCATTTATATGTAAGACTAATTAACATTAATCTTGGCAATCTTCGGCCTTACCTAGCTCAATCACATCTGGCGTAACCATTACGAAATAGACTGGATCTTTCTCGAAGATTTAGACACAAATCTAAAAGGATAGACAATTAGACGCAGACCCACTTAAGCTACAGATTTTACTAGTAAGAATACTGGATCTTATATAGCTTGTACATTAACTTAAGTCAAATAAAAATAGAGTTGGTTAATGCTTAGTAGTATTTGTAATGACTGTCTTAAAGCTAGTATTTAAATCGTTAAACTATGATATAAAGTATTACCTTTTTTTCCTTTACATGTCTAAATATTTCTTATAAAAAAAACACTATAACAACATTTAAAAATATAAAAAATTAGCCCACCGGTATCGGGTACAGGGTCCAAGCTACCGGCGGTCAGGGCTCTAGAGAGAGGAACCTCCTAACAATACTAGCCGTGTCCAGGAGTACCGCTTTCTGATTCAAGTCCTTGATCCAGCTGCCTAACGAGAGCCTCCTCGACTATCGGCACAATGATCTCACCTCGCGAGCCAAGTCAAGATACTTTATTTCCTTATCTTTTTCGGTTTTTACCTTTTTTATTGTTATTGACAGATTTTGTCTTGGCTAATAATCATATTAAGCTCATTTCGAGTACAAATCTAAAACATATCTACTCTTAAATACAGATGTAAACCTATGTATGTAGTATCTTCCTATTTGTTTTTACTTTAAACCCGCCTACTGAAAAGTATTCATTTCAATTTAATTGTTGAAATTCGTCTTTAGTTCTCTATTTTATCGAAGGCTAAGGTTGTTAATTATTTCGTTTTGAATACGATGGCGAAGGTATAACAATAATTCCATACCTTTTGTTAAAACATAGGTACTGAGGATCTTCAAAACCTTCTCTGTATGTTTTGTCATTACTGACACACAAATACAAAATTACAATTAAAATACAAATCAGGACAAAAAAAAAAAATCTATACAAAAAAATAATCTTTTAAATATTCATCTACACTGTACTACGAAATTATTCTTCTGTCTATCGAAAACACGCACCTACAACCCAATTTCTTCCCCCAAAACCCAAGTTACACCTCACATTGTATAGTAATATGCAAGTAACAAAATGTGAAGTGTGCCTATCGATCTCGCCCTTCACCTTGACGCGAGGGATCAACAAAAACGTGGCCATTACGCAAGCAACGTTCCTTACGTTGATGAAAATGTACCTGGAATTAAATGGAGCAGGAATGGCTTACTTGTTATTCACATGGTTTTGTTTAGTAGTCTGAGATTCAAGTAATAACTATTATAAGGTTTCTCGTAAATTTGAATTCTTTGTATTTATTAGTTTATTTTATCAGTAAGTATATACACACATCAAAAGTGTCTAGGGATCAAGCATTTTTATGTGGATTTCTTGAGATTGAGATGTGGCTTTGTAATAAATTTATGATTTTATAAATTTATATGGATCCTTTTTGGTGCATTTCATAATTTGAATCAGGAACTGTGAATCAAATTCGAGTAAAAGATGAAAATCAGCTGTCAATATTTTCCCTATAAAAACATACAACGCATTGAAGACATTATTAGTGCTACTGTTTCCCTACTACTGATTAAAACCAACGTTATTATGGAGCGGCGACGTCATTTAAGCAGGGAAGAAATGCTCAGAGCCGTGGGAATGATAGAAGCTGGTTCCCGGCAACGTACTGTGGCTTTAGCTCTGAATACAAGTCAGAGTGTTATCAGTCGACTTTGGACACGTTACCGAAGCACTGGTACCGTGGCTGAGCGCCATGGAGGACGGTATCGCTGCACCACACGGAGACAAGACCGATACATTCAAATCTTAACTCGAAGAGCTCCAACAATAACCGCCATGATGTTATAGCCGTGAGGCTTCATCACTCTTCAGGGAACTTAATTAGCGACCAAACAGTCAGAAACCGCTTGCATGAAGTGAACCTTCATTCCCGAAGACCGCTACGGGTACCACCTATAGCAATGCACAATCGTAGGATACGATATCAATGGGCTTTTGAACACAGAAATTGGGCAGAAGAACAATGGCGTTTCGTGTGCTTTTCTGATGAGTCTCGTTTTGGTATGAGACCGGATACAAGACGTATACGACACTGGAGAACCCCTGGACGCCAACAGCGATTAAAATCCTGCCAGGAAGTCCATCCTTATAGTGGTGGAACCATCATGGTATGGGCGGGTATTTGGATCGGCGGAAGAACTGAGTTGATTTGGATCAGAGGCAACCTCAACGCTCAAATTTATGCTGAGACGATTGTATCAGACGTCATCGTTCCTCTACAAGTGCAAATCGGTCCCTTATTTCAGTTAATGCATGATAATGCACGACCGCACACCGCAAGAGTTGTAAGACAGACTCTCGCCGCAGCTAACATCAATGTCCTGCCCTGGCCTGCTCAGTCGCCAGACTTGAATCCGATTGAGCATGCATGGGATATGCTACAGAGAAGAGCTCTGCCGAATATGGAGGGTATCCAGTCGCAAGAAGACCTTTTTTTGTTGTTGCAACGAACATGGGCGGCCATTCCACAGCGTGATTTGGATGAACTCATTTTGAGTATGCCAAACCGATGTTCTTGTGTTGTTAGTGTTCGCGGTAGAAACACGGATTATTAATTGTTTAAGTTACCCAATAAAATTTTAAAGAAAACTGTTATTTCAGTCTTTTTTTCGAACTTTTGTGTTAGTGGTTCAAATGTCAAAAATCCCTTTATTAGGAAAATGGCAAATTTCTTTATTAATGCAAAGGTGACTTGGTTTATCGTTACTGTGACAAACGAAAACACTTTATTTGATGAATCCTTAAAGAAAATTTTAATTAATATCAATCAGGAGAAAAGTTATTGCAAAAATATATGTTGATCCCTAGACACTTTTGATGTGTGTAGTTATGTATTACTATATACATGACTGCCCTTGGTCTAGTCTTCACAAGCGCGACTGTTTACTATGAGGTCCTGGATTCGGTCCCCACGTCGGGCAAAGTGTAATGGGTGGTTCAATTAGGAATTTTTCAGTAGCAGCCACGGAGTTTGGATTTGTGCCCGGTTGATTGTAATTGGCTCGACCCCTATTAAATACGACTTATTTGCCGATTTGTGTTGATGAAAATGTAACGTAAGAGTTTTATTTAAATAGAGCTACAGTCATGCTACCATTATTACAATGTTTCGGAGATGACTTCTAATCATAGTATTATTCCTCACGCATTTTTTTCACCAGGAACATCAATTCAATTGTATTCTTCTTAGTAAGAATCTTATGTATATTCTCACCACAAAGGCAAAAATCCGTTCAATACTAAATTCAACAAGTTCACGACTACATTACGTATTCGTGGAAAACGCGTATTTAGTAACTACGGTTCGGCCTCGCGCCTCGGTAGACACCGCCCTCTCAATTACTAAGAAAGTACTACGCAGTACGCAATATTTTACAACTCAACTCCTGAAACTCGAACCGAATCCGCGGGAATAATAAACATCATTATAATAAATGAAATTCTGAACTTACTGCCTACGCTGTTTGCTACGACGCTACGAGGGACCTACGAGCTACGCAAGTGGCTACGAAAGTCAAAAAGTGAATGGTGATTTAACATTGCTTTTCTTGTATGTGGTTAGGGTTTGCACACCACGTTTTTATGCACTGAAGACGTGCGTGAACGCAATCAACAAACACAGCAAACGTAAGACTGAAAACCGTTGTGCCTTTGGTTAAACATGGTGTGCAAGGCTCTTTTATCTCATCATTGTTAGTAGAATTTTAAAGTTATTTACAAACTTACTATGATTTCTACGAGGCTACGAAGGCTTTACGTAACTACTACTACGAACTCAAACTCAAACTCAAATTATTTATTTGTGTGACGAGTTCGAAAAAAGTATGATAATTTCATCAGTAAAGTTTAAAAAAAAAATATTACAATTCTTGGCTTACTACAAAGGCGCTACGAGTCACGAATATGAGTCTAGTTGCTTGGCGATTAGTGATCAAATTACTTTTCATGTGTTATCTAAATAGCAAGTTAAACCTTTGTTTATGAATATAATAGGATGTACACAAATGTGTATAGCAAAAAGGCGAACTGCCAATACACCCCAACTGTTTAGCGATTGAGAGTTTGTGAATTTATCAGCCGTCCCTCGTATTGATCTGGACCCACTCCGGGCATTAGCATATTTAACTTAGTTGGGTAGGCACTTAGATAGGTATGGAAGGTATCTATACCCACTAACTAACTACAAAAATAAGGTACCTTTACAATAACGATAAATAACTTACTACCGAAATAACAAGTATTGTTTAACACTACACTACTTAAACTAACGACTTTGGGGGTAGGCAGAAACCGCAGAACGCCACCTTTTATGAACCTTTTTTTTTTTTTTTACCGAGGGGTGTCTTTTACGACCCTTACATACTCCTTTTGTTTCGAACACGTTCATACACACTTTTTTCATATTTTAATTATAGAAGTTAGCTCTCGGCCTTATGTTCGTTCCTTGAGTTGCAAACAAGGTTACTTTCTATAATACGAGTGTAAAATGACGCTTAACGAAGTCGAAATTCACTTGATCTCCAAGTCATTTTTTTTTGTACTCGACCATACCTGGGAACTTTCTGGTGGAAGATACTGAAGGTTTTTGACTTTTTTCCAAGTTTTTTTATGAATACAAGATTTAAATTATATTACTTAACTATAAATACCCATAAGACCTTCTTAACTGTTACATGTATTCATTAACACAATGATTTGCGCGATACATTATGTGCTACCGTAAACAGTGATTTTTCTCACCAAAATTCGTTTCCCAGCAAAAAATGTTACTAGGTATGACGTACAGAATGCCTTGATAACGGCTAGGTGGTGGGCCTTTATGTGAATACATGTCCAGGTTTTCGGCCTTTCGTCTTTACTTTGTCCGGCTTAGTCATGTGTAAGGTTGTTACGACTTAAGGGGATTTTCAAGGAAAATAGTAAAAGTTTGTACTGAAAAAGATTGTAAAAGGTTCGTCGAGGCCTTTTATGATATGGTAATTTCACCCTACGTACTACCCACCTAGTATTTTGGGACATCGCCAAGCGTTCGATGGTCACATCGACTATCATTACGCGGCGTGCTTATAGGTCTATCACCACTATATTATCAGGTTTAGTGGCTACAATAGTCCTGTCACTGACGATAGACCGATCCCAGTACAGCATGACATGGTCTTTCTCGAGAACATTATATTTCAAGGCAAGTTGCTGGTGAATAATCTTGGCCACTTGGTTGTTCCTAAGCGAGTACTCGCCAGAGGGCTGGTATATTTCTTGGCCAATGAATCAGCATTGCTATCCAACGTGGTGATGCTGCCAGTCTTCTGGGCACTTTCCCCGTTGACAGCAATTGATAGCGAACTGTTTGAAGCCCTTTAATTCTTTTCTGCTTTTGATACATGTACATATTTTTAAATAATGTATACATATATTGTAAAAATGCTTTGAAATGAAATGAAATTATTTATTTTGCAAATAGGATATTAAAATCACTTTTACATGTCAATATTTTGTTTTTAAAAGAACGTTGGCGCCGGCATTTCCTAACTGACTACCCCTGAGAAGAAATGCCGAAACAAACTCAGGGATCGTGGTCTCTTTTAAAGTCCAGACACTATTATTCGAAATTATATCATCGTGAGTGTGAGTGTGATCATGTAGGCATTGTCTGGTATGGTCTTTTGAGGAAAGAGCCATAGCAGGTTTGAGTTGACCTGTCCCGACAGACGGCACGCATGCATCAGTCATCGTGTAGCTCAACCAACATTTTAGGGAGCTCAACGACCCGTCACACGACAATACCAGATCTGCAGAACATTTGAGTAGGCCACTTACAAAATACTCAAACCCGTCAGACTGTCCGGTGTCACTTTGATATTAGAATGACGTATCCTACGTACTAAAATGTTTTGTTTTATAATTATGCATAAAGTTCTCATGTTATTTCAAGCTTTTGAGCTAAAATAGGATCTAGTGTTTATCTACTACGTTGTACTGGAGATAGTAATTTATGCAAAAGGGACTAATGCCCGCATGGTTCTAAAAATAGATTTGAATACCCCTTTCTCTGTGAATAATATTAATATCTTTGTCTTTCTTGAATGGCTTGTTTAGCAATAATCTCTTGTCTCAATAAAAATCAACCAATTTTATTTTTTTAAAGGTACTCGTATTTTCGTAAAAAATTAAGGAAATAATATTTTTTTTGTTGTCTTTACATGAAATAAAATATGTAAAACTATCTGCGAAAACAAAACCGACTTCCAAAAAAACACTAATTAAGTCTAAAATAACTTGACTTTCGGAAGTCGGTGGCAAAAAAGATACAAACAAAGAGACCGACTTCCGAAAGTCTGAATGAAGCCCCAAATCGGCAATTTTGTGTGAAGAGGTAATGGAAAAACGTTTTTACGATATCAAATACCAAAATTTCAAACCAAAAATTGTACATCATTTGGAGATCAAGAAGTAATCTATTTGTGGCAATTGTTAGTTTCGTTTGATTTAGTTCCATTTCATCGCAAACTCTACCGAAAAATAGCTTATTTTTGTCGGATTTGAGAACACGTTTGCACACTTCCCAATTTCTAATTGAGCTGAAAGTTTGTACGCATGTGTATATCGCGAGACAATGCAATATTATGATGACATGGAGCTGATCTGATGATGGAGCTGGTGTCAGAGTTTTTATGCCACCCATTGACTTGGCTTCACAAGCCGTCGAGAAGTATATGTACATGTTGGTTTTACTCACGATGTTTTCCTTCACCGAAGCAAGTGATAATTATACAATACGCACATGAATCCGAAAAATCAACGTAAAGTAAGTACATCCACCTTTTACCATATATTTCAAGAGAAAAATAAATACTCTTCTAAAATACCCGACGCGTGTATATTCTCTCACGTAAGGAAAACTCTGTGAAATAAATTGCAGAGGTTTTCATATAAAAGTTATTTTCGTACTCGAACCTCCGACACTGTTCGCGCTTATTCGGCATTGAAATCTAATTATCTTGTAAGGGAAAATGCGCCAACGATACATAACTGGTATATAGAAGTATGTGTTGGATATAATGAAGGGCGTAATTATTATATCGGAATTTTGGAATACAGGAATTTGGAGAGTAAATTATATTTTATATCTGTACCTAGGCAAGAATTTTGTCTTAGGACATAAAATACCAAAAAATTGCTTAAAGCTTACATTAGTTAAACATGAGTTAAACATATCAGATTAAGTACTACCGTCAGTGAACTCTTTAGTACATAATCTGATATGTTCCAACCACTTTTCAATCTTATTACTTAGGGCGTAAGGGTAAAAACTAGGGCACGCCACATTAGAGGCGATAAATCCCCGTTTTGAAGAGTGGCTAGAGAGGCGCCCTCACCTTCCACCTGACGCAGGTACTCACCGGACATGGTTGTTTCGGGGGGTTCCTGCACCTAATCGGGCGGGAGGAAACGCCCGGGTGTCACTGCGAGGATCGACCGGAGGACACGGTGGAGCCCACTGTGGAGGTCTGCTCCGCTTGGGCCGAGCACCGCCGTATCCTCGCAGCGGCGATCGGCGACGGCGACCTCTCGCGTCCGGCCCTGGTTCGGTACATTAAGCACACACACGATAACGCATACATACATGTACATATTTCAACACATTTTAATCACGAATTTTATTTTTTCAGGCGAGCAGAACCGGGCAAAAAGCCAGTACCGTACAAATGACAGAATCAGACAAAATTTCATTAAAAGGAAATTCTTTTAAGCGAAATTTTTCGCAGCCGTGGGTGTATCAGCATTTTCTCTGCCCCATTAGAGGTCGCCTATTCATAATGGACAGTGTTTTTTATTCCATGCTTTTAACAGCACAATATTATAATTTTGTTTGGATAATAATCTCTTCGGAATCGTTTTTCCTTTGGTATGGGCACCATTCCAGTCGGCGATACGGTGTGGGGATATTTAGGTCGTTGTATGTTATTATTTGGCTACGAAATGGTTTGAATATTGTTGTGTTACCAACAGTAGGTTTCTTTGCAGTGCCAAGCATTCTAAAAGTAAATTCAATCGAATTCCCGGTTTTACTATCAGTAAGCATCATTACCACCCGCCTAGCCTTTTCCCAACTATGTTAGAGTCAGCTTCCAGTAAAGGATGTAGCTGCTATCAGTATTTTACATGGAGCCACCGCCTATCTGACCTCCAGAAACCAGTTAGTACTGGGTATTACGATACCCCTTGGTAAGACTCTCGGGCCAATGATTACCAGCAACGACTGTCAAAAACATAAAATGACATCTGGAACCAACGGCTTAACGTGCTTTCCGAGACACGGAGGATACTCATTATGTTATGTATATATGGTAACCCATCCTCGGTCCGCGTACCTTGGCAAGTGAGGCTTAACTTTGAAGATCGACCTGAGTGGCTGTTATTATTATTATTCCTATTATTTAACACTAAGCAATTACCTATTTCAGAACTGTAAAAAGTACCAGGCTGGCATGAATTCACGGTGGTATTTTAACAGTTCTGCTGGCCTACCATGACGTCTTAAAGCAAGAGTAATTCCAGTGTGGGAAAGAGATGGCGCTAGTCGACCTGTATAGCTCTGTCTCTTCCCCACGCTGGAATAACTCCTGCTTTAAGACGTCATAGTAACCTCCCTGGATCTTAATCATAATTTCAGCGCAACTTTCTTAATTTTTTCTTTCATAATAACCTTCTGACAGTAAAAGACACAGAACAAAAAAAGAATTTCTCAACTATCACTGCAAAAATAAAATATAAAGGGTGTAACAAGACCCTTAACGAAGTCGAAAGGCACTTGTTTTTCCCGTCCCTGCGATAATTTTTTTGTTCTAGACCTGACCTGACCTGGGAACCTTCTAGTTACGAGGAGGAGATGTTGGGGGTTCCAACGTTTTCACAAGTTTTTTTTTTAAATCCAAGTTTTAATGTATTTTTTTACTTTAAACACCTCCACAACCCACTTACTATTCAATCCATCCATCAGCACAATGTTTTAAGTGCGTTACATTGAGTCCCACAATAAAACGTGATTTTTCACCCCCAAAAAAAAGTCGTTTCCCAGCAATACGAGTTTTGCGTAAAGTTACTTGGTTTGATGTACATAATACTTGGTTGACGGCTTCGTGAAGGATCGTGTTACACCCTGTAGATACTAGATTCTAAGAACCATGCGTACGAAGTCGCGGACAAAAGTTAGTGTGTAATAAATGTTTTAGTATCACTTATTGTCAGTCCAAACGGGCATTAGTATAGTAAGTACAATGGAAAGGGGATGCCTGAAAATGATATCCACTCAGGTGCTTACGGTAATGGGAGATCTAGTTTCATTCTGAGGGTATTTTCATAAATAGCTTTTGTCTTTGGAAGCTAGTCCATTAACTGTGCCTTCAGTTTTCAAAAGAGTTGTAACTTTATATGCTCAGCATACACAAACAACGTGGTGATGACCCGAGATCGGGATAGTCGAGTTTATTTGCTGAAAGTTCAAGGAAGAGACATGTCGATAAAATAAAATGATGGATATGTCGGATCCGGTAGATAAAATCAATCGCAAGTGCGCCATTGGTATAACATCACGCGATCTACTTACCAGTCTACCCACACTCTTCCACTCTACCTACACGCGACGTCGCGTGAAGGCGCTTTGATGTACATCACGCGACGTCGCGTGATACTTGCTAGTTAAATTTGACACACTTCCCGATTTCTGATTGAGCTGAAATTTTGTACGCATGTGTATATCGCGAGACAATGCAATATTATGATGACATGGAGCTGATCTGATGATGGAGCTGGAAGGTGGTCACAGGTAGTCCGTAATAAAATGACACAATCCCATCGAGTTAAGGCTCGTATGATTCGTCTTGACAAGTGCTTTGGTCCTAAAGGGTATCCAGTGTCTGATGATAGAGCTGGACGGTGGCCATAGGAACGACAAAACCTCATCGAGTTTGGGCTGGTATGATTCGTCTTGACGAGTTACGTACTTTAACTAACTTCTAGTTACAATGTAAAAATTGATTCATGACAAGAATTTGTGTAGTATACTACAACTAAAAAGGGTAAAAAAAACTTTCTGCGAAAACAAAACCGACTTCCAAAAAAACTCTAAAATAACTTGGCTTTCGGAAGTCGGTGGCAAAAAAAGATACAAACAAAGACACCGACTTCCGAAAGTCAAGTTATTTTAGACTTTTTTAGTGTTTTTTTTTAACCCTGTAATGATGCTTTAAGCTGATATAATAATAATAAATAATAATAATACCAGCCTGTTACCGTCCCACTGCTGGGCAAAGGCCTCTTCTCAAGAGAGAAGGCACGAGCATTGATCACCACGCTTGCTCAAGACGGGTTGGCGATTTCAAACTTTTATAATTCCAGGTGTCCTCACGATGTTTTCTTGCACCGATGTCTGTGATGTCCAATTAATATAAACTTAGAAAGTACATATGAATTGAAAATTTCACATTGGTACTTGCCCCGATTTGAACCCACAACCTCATGCATGAGCGGCGAGGCCTTAACCTCTGGGCCATCATGATACTCATCATTTTGAACTCGCAGAAAGAACGACAGTCATTGTCTGATTGCAACGGAGTTAAGACATCCCGGAACTGTATCCGATTGATTGTCCCCAGTGTTATTGTGTTAAATTGTAATTTCAAGTAATTTATTTGTTTAATAAAAGCAGTGTACCCTGTGTGTTTTATTTACACAACACCCATCTTCGGCCCACATGATATCCGAATCTAACGAAATAAACCCTGACCATCCGACACACGGAGTAAATACAAAGATCCGACATCAATATAAATATCCATACATAATTATATATCCGTTTAAAATGGCGGTATGTTTTTTTAATTTCCAAAATAAAGCTGTCATAATAAAAGAAGGTATAATCCACATGTTTCCTTACTTACTTATAGTTTAGGCAAACAAAATCTACTTATTCCGGATCCCTGATAATGACACAAATTGCCTACAAATTAAGCAATTGTTATTTTTTTAAACAGTCATAAACAAAAACCTATCCTACACGCACGGTTAACGGTCTATATTTTCATTTCACTTCTTATTTGTTAGTTTGGCATGAAAACCATGTACCTACCTAAAATTAATGACTCGAGTTACGATTAATAACTATGCTATGTAGTTTCGTGTAGGCGTTACCTCGTTTATTGTACCTAATATTGTTTTAGGAGCCTCTGAAACGAAAACATAGGAACTTTATCATTTATGGAAAACTATATCATATATATATATATATCGTACATTATACCCGCGGCTTGCCCGCGTAGATAAGGAAACGTAGTGATTTTTTTAAATTCAAAGGTGACAGTTACACTAAGCAGAGGCCAAGAGATCCAACAAAAATTATGATACCATTTTGCAATACAACATTGATTAAAAACAATGTGTTTCATATGTGTATTTCTATCTTTAATAAATTACCAGAAATATAAGAGAGATTTAATTTCATTTAAATATTTTAGCCAAATTTCATAGGAATCCATTCAAACGTTTAGGTGTAAAAAAATAGTATGCAGACAGAGTTACTTTACCCATTTATAATATTATTATGGATGGAGTACTTTATGTATGTTCATCTATGTGTATGACGTCTTCATCCGACGTCGCCTACGCTCGCAGCAGGACCATTCCATTATTAATATGTAGGGATTATATTAATCTAGCTTTTACTAGCGGTTTCGCTCGCACCCCAGAGAAACATCTTTAAATACCCTTGTCAAAAGAGCTTCGGGTTTGAAGTTTAGTATCAAAAAAGTGTTTTATGCAGTTTTATTTTGTTAAATATATTTGTAGTTGGGAAGTGAAAATGTTAGTTACAAACGAACGGCCAGATAAGTACCCTTCATGCTAAAGGCTTGCTTGAGTTATTTTCACTCATTTTTAGATACCCGAAGAGTAACCAACGGTACCCATACTAAGCTTCCACTGTTACTCCGTCCGTCCGTCCATACGTCTATCAGCGACATTAAATAGTTGAAATTTTTACAGAATGTGTATTTCTATTGCCGCTATAACAACAAAATTTGTTGTTATAGCGGCATTCGGCGCTATTATGTAATAATAAAAATAATTTAAAAATTAAAAGAAGCTCGCTTACTACAATGACCCTTTATGCGCGAGTCCGAATCGCACTTGACCGGTTTTTTACATGATTTATTTCGACTATGCTCCTTCCATCGAACAATTTTCTTCCCTTATTTTTGACCTTTACTTATCATAGGTATATTTCACTAAATGTTTTGTCTACCTGATATTCTTTAATTAGGAAAAATGTCCTCTACCTATTTACTGATAAAATAAATAAATAAACCTCCAATCCTTCCTCGTTTTAGACAAAACAAATCAATTTCCGTAAGTTCCCAAAATAACAACCAATCGTATACAAAGAAGGCCGGAAGGTGTCGCCGTACATCTCTAGACATTCTAGGTACACCAAAAAACGTAGTCTAAAATGACCTAAGCTACATGAATCTTTGTTAACAAAAAAAACTAAGAATAACACGTACCTAATCTTTATTTTCTAAATAAACAGCGAGTTCAATCACCTAACTTTTTTTCCTAAAAAAAGATAAAAAGCCGACGAATAACCTAATCCGAATGAATATGTTTCGTGAAACAAAAGTTCGTGTTAGTTCTCAGATTCTTTTTCAGCGAAGGACTTAGCTCTCCCGCCACGAATATTCAATAGTTTAGGCAGCGAACATAGTGGCAAAGCTATACTTTAGCTTTATTTTATCTATATTAGTACCTAGCCAGACTCTAAAAGCTCTTTGGAAAGTACTTTGCTAAAGATAGCCTATTACTGACACCCACTATTAAGAAAAGCTGGCAATTTTGCATTGCCAGCTTTTCTTAATAATGCGCCATTGGCTCGACATATGTATAACATTTTGTTGACCCAAATTCAAAGTCAAAATCATTTATTTGCTAATATGGGTAATTACTTAAAGTAGTTAAAAATAGAGTATAGTTCAACCATATTACGCCTTGAGGCATGCAAATCTCCCAGGGCTGCGGGTTTGTTCGAAAGAGATACCGTGGCGAACACAAAGGGCGATGAAGGAACATGGACGGGTTTTAGTCAGTAAAAGTCAGCCCAGAGCGGGAGGAGTTATTTGATGATTTCCCACCCGGAAAAAAAAAACATGCAAATCTCAAGCTTTGATTGTACCACAACATTATTAGACAAATTACTTGCAACAATAATTTATAATTAACAAAAGTTTGGCACTTATACGGTGTAATCGGCATTGCCAGTTTAAATAGTCCCAGTATTTGATTTGTATGAAAGTATCAATTTACTTTTCATGCAAATCAAATATTGCATGTATGCAGGGTGGAAGGATGCTTAAACAGTTACCAGTTATTCAGTACATCAGGTACACAGCTGTTTTTTTTATAATCGACGAAAAATATCTGTTTTGGGGGGATTCAGAATGATGTACAGAATATGTGGTGAGCGTTTCAGCGCCGATGTCCCTTTCTGCACCCTGTATACCTAAGACACAAGATATTACAATGCTTTAAACTTTAGTTTTTAGGAATACGGCATATAAATTGTAGCAGTTGCTACATTCCCACCCGAATATAGCAGTTATCATAACCATAATTTAATTTCGTCCCATTAACTCCTGCAACTCGAGTGGGATCCAAAGGGCTTACGGAATGTCTTCTGCACAGCTGCGCAAGGAAATTCTTGAGTAAGATCAGAAGATTGAGACATGAATATCACAAGTATTACAACACATACAGTGTAATACTTGTGATATATAAGCATTACATTAAGTGCGTCAAAGTTTTTGATTCGTTAAACATATGTAGGTGTCAAGGAGGGTATTATGGATTCAGCAGATGAGCCTTCGGCAGTAAGTAGAAGTCTAATTGACTCGGTCATTGATATTGAGGCGCAGACAACGTTTGGTAAATAAATTAATTGATCGGAGATGGTTCAAAATCGCCGATGAACCCCGATGTTCATCGCCAGTGTTCTGAGCTTTGATGATGGTTATGATTCTACCAGCAGTCTTCTATAAACTAAAAAGAGATGAGAATAGATCATATTAATTGATCACGCTCTGCTACAAAATCAATTGGTTTTGCTGATATGCATAAAGGGTGTACGAAACCGAAAGATACTTGTTCTGCCAGTCATTGCGATCATTTATTAGTTCTAGACCAAACCTGCGAGCCACCTAGTTACGGAGATATTGCGTCAAAGTTAACTTTTACTTTAAATAGCTCCATGATCACTTTACTATTTAATGCATCCATCAGAACAAGTTTTGAGTGCGTTACATTGAGCGCTACCGTAAACCATGTTTTTTCAGACCAAAAAATGTTAGTCGTTTCTCAGCAATAATTTTTGCACAGAGTAACAAAGTTTCATATACAGAATGCTTGGTTGACGGCTTTGTGAAGATTTCGTTTACACCTTGTATGTATTTGCAGCAAAATGTGACTCACAAAATTGAAGTATCAAGTGTATTAGGTATTTTATCTTCTATACTAATACTAAAGAGGTAAAGTTTACTAGAGGTAAACTATAATCTTTAGAACTACAGGTCTCATTCCGAAAATTCTTCCACTAATTAAGCTTCATTATCCTCGAGTACCACAGACTATATTACAACGTTCCCGTGGAATAATTTCAGAACATAACACGAGTGAAGCCGCGGGCAGAAGCTATTTAGGTACATAAAAGCCGATTCATCGCCTTTCAATATCCCTACATGGCCTCGCTCCATTCCTGTACCACATACTCAACAATTCGCACGTCCTGATCTGCCTCTTCTCATTACCGTAGGAAACTCACCAGACGTGACTGCACTGTCTAAATTAACAATACCCGATGCTTTGCCTCATTTTATTATTATTATATTATGGCGAGTTTATTATCAAGATGGCGCTGATATTGTTTGTGGAGGAGTTTGGCGGGATTAGAAAGGCTACAAGTATTGAAACTGTGGGTTTGTGAGGTTTGTCGGATGTGAAAGTGTTTGGTCGGTTCGGATAGTTGCTTTTGTTTGTTAATAAGTATGTAGTTGGTGATGTTGAAACTTTTTTTGTATACACTGAAGGCTTATTCTTGGATGAAAAACTATTTCATGTAGCGGAGATGTGAATGTTGAAAATTCCCCAATTCTGGGTTAAGCTCGCCGTTGTACATAAGTTATATATTGTAATTTTGTGTGTCCTACTTTTATATTTTGTGTGCAATAAAGAATAAGAATAAGAATGTTAAGGTGGATGTTTGGAGTGAGAAGAATGAGCAAAAATGTTAGAGGAATTTTGAAAGTCGCGCCTGTTACATAACATTGAAAGGAAGTCAAACTTGTCTTGGTATGGACATGTAATGGAGGAGGGATGAAACGCATGTGACTAAGAAAGTGATGGACATGAATGTTGATGGATAGGGAGGGAGAGGAAGGCCAAAGAAAAGATGGATGGACTGTGTGAAGAATGTTAAGAAAAAGAAAGGACTAAATGATGCCGTGACATCTGACAGGGGAGAATGGAAGAAGAAAACGTATTGCGCCAACCCCAAGTAGAATGGGACGAGGGCAGGAAGATGATGATGAATTGCCGTTAATGTCTCACTGCTGGGCAAAGAGCTACCACATTACCTTTCCAGATAGTCTTTTCGTGCGCCACCTCGAACCACCCAAAGCACCGCGCGTACAGGTCGTCACCGCTTCTTGGGCCTTAGAATTAGAATTACAAATACATAATTAAGTTACTGAATGTTTTAATAATATGTTAAGGTACCTTATAAATTCTATATTATGATCTAGATTTCTTTGGAATGTAACAATTTTGAAATGCAAATACAATGTTTCATTCGACTCAATGAAAGCTTAAAAAATTCTTGCCGCCTTGCCCGTAATTTCAAAGACTTTTTTTTAGTCCTACCCAACAGTCTAGAAAATTCCTAGCAATGGCCCAACTTCTTAATACTAAAAGGCTATAGCTAAAGTAATTACCCAAACTTCAAACATTCAACTGACGAAATCAGCCCAGAGCCTAATGGTCAAGCTTAGAGCTAGTGGGTACTAGGGAAGCAGGCAGGCGAGCAGGCTGACGCAAAGTTAAAGAAGTTCTTCTCTCCCCCCCCCCCGCCCTTACCCATACTCCGGTGTCGAATGACGTCACTACTGAACACGGATGTAGGAGACTAGAAGTGTTATGTGTAAGATGAGTTTATCCTTTCAGTAAGGCTATATACTTCAAGTATGGTTGATTTGCTGTGGACCTATTGTCTTGAAAATAACTTAACATCACGCTTGTAATTCTCGAAGGATTATACAGAGGTGTACCTACCCATTATTACACCCACATTTCGCCAGTTATGTTTAAGTCCCATGTAATAGAGGGCGAGCCTATTGCCACCAACCGGGCACAAATCCAGACACCGCCGCGTGGCTGCTGCTGCGAAATTCCAATAACACTTTGGCCGACCGAATCGAACCCAGGATGCGCTTGCGACCACCGAGACTGTCGAAAATAAGAAGTTCAAAATACTTATAGTTATTCATAGTAATATCATATTTCCTTACAATTCCAGTCTCACTGTTGTTCGTTTTCATGTCATTCATCTTGTTCGATTAACCAACATTTTTCTGCAAAATTTTCTTTGAAAACATATCTTTGATTGAAACACCTTAAATTATAAGGCTTTTTCTCGTGAATATGCACGTGGTTATGTCAATCACGACGAGGAGGGGGGGGGGATAGAGTGACAATCACGTGTATTTTGTCGTGACGAAAAAAGAAAATGTGTGACGTTTTATAATATTTTTTACCAATAGTTTTGTGATCAGGTAAAAATATACGAGCATGACTTTGTGTGAAAAAAAAATCTGTTTATTAAAATATATTTTTTACAAAGCAAGGATCTGAAAGTATCAGATTTTTTCAATAAATAAAAATACACGTGATGTTGGGACGGGGGAGGAGGGGTGGCTTAAAACCTCACAACGTGTCACCAAGGGGGAGGGAGGGTATAAAAGTGGCTTAAAAACTCTCACGTAATTAAAGGATGGCCCCTAAGCAAGGCGCTGTTTTGCTTTTATTAAAAAGTCTCACGATGTAAGACTAGAAAAATTTAACATGCGAAATCGTAAAGTTTAAGTGCGAATTTATTGTAAAAAGTTTTAAATCGTAATGGATCTAATGAGTTAGAAAATAAGGTAGTTTATTCCGTGACAAATGTTACATTTTACATAATATTTAGACCATTTTGATCATTAAACTGAAGGTTAAATATTCAATTCAAGTTTCCTGGTCGTAACGCACATTAATGGTTTCGTGAATGCTAGCATTAAAATAATAAGAGGCAAATAACAAGGACGGTTGCAAACAGAAATATCAAATATTATGTTGTGGATTTCGTAAAATAATTGTAACGTCAATAATTATAGGTCAATCAACATTTAGGTCTATTTCTTCCTAGGCCAAAGAATCAGCATTGCCATCCAACGAAGGAATGCTGCCAGCCTTCTGGGCACTTTTCCCGTTGACAGCCATGCAGACGAACTTTTTGACGCCCTCTAGTTCTTTTCTGCTTTTGATACAATGTACTAACATATTTTTATAATTATTTTGGGTTTGTACAGTTACTAAAAAATGTATGTATTTTAAAAATGCTTTGTTATTAATTAGTAGTAAAGATAATAAAAGATTAAAAATATTCCTAAAATATTAAGGACTTACGCATTTCAACTGCAACTTTCCTGAAGTTTTTTTCCCATACTTTTGTCTACTGCTGGCGGTTTTATCAGTAGATTTTGACGAATGTGATCATGAAATAAACGCTCACTTGGTATTTTTTTTAAATATCTATTAGTCTTAGTAATGCGAGCATTAACACTATGCCTAAAAATAGGCTAGACTTAGGTCTGCGCAAGAAAATACTTTCGCTGAATCACAGACTGTATCAAATAAGCTAATTAGTGGTTTAACAAAATAATAAACTATATCTATTATTACTTGCGAAATATTTTTAGTCAATTTGAAGAAACCGGAATGATTGTCAACATGGAGGATTGAGTGCCTTTCTGAGTTCTTGGGATTTGCCGTGTTTAAATACGGATTATTTGTTTCCCGGTAAATACGATTTACGTGTTCGTAATCCCGACATTTCTACGAAAAGTCACGTTTGTTTACAAAATATGAAAGAAACATCACCACAAAATTCACTCAATACACGCGGTATTGAGTACTGGAATATAATTTCACCGTTTTGTAAAAAGTGCGAAACAGTCTTTAATAAGTAGAATTCTTTGCTTTCTAAAATTAATTTATAACAAGAATTTTGTGTAGTATACTACCACTAAAATCCCGACTACTGAAAAATCACAATCTAATTAAAATCGGGGTTTTTTTTCGGTTCATATCCTATGTTACCCGGGCCATAATAAAGAATCGATTGACACCTTATTCATCAAAATCCGATGAATAGTTTAGGCGCTACGGAGGAACATACGTAAATTTATACAAACATTCATACTAAAATCATAACCCTTGCTTTTGGCTTCGCCGTTGTCGGGTAAAAAGTATTTCAAGAATTCGATACAAGATGACAAAAATAAACGTATAATAAACGTACAACGCATAACAAATATTTTGAAAAAACGCAAAAGCAAAACATACAGTGCAGTACAATACAATACGAATCCACATCCAGCTAATCTAATTCCGAAAAAAGACGTCCTTCCAAGGTCACGTCGCTCCCTAGGTGCGTTCCGAAACGTCACGACCAATCCTGTAATGTTCCGAAACATGGTCTGACTAGTGACATCCTCAATAATACTGATTTACTAAATGTTACATTAATAATTATGGATGGATTGCTGTGGATTACAGGGTTATAATGATATTGTGAAAGGAGCTTTAGTTATTAAGGTGTTTGTTTATGAAGGATAATCTTCTTTTGGGACTAATTGTGTTGTTTGTGACAAGGAAGAGGCGTTTGTCTATTTATTCAGAATTATGTGGGTGTAGAATAATCGTGTTTAATCGTGAAAAGGTTTGGTTAGGCAAATGATGATTCCTGATGATTGATTTTATGTCCTATGTCGATGAGCTGAAAACATTTATTAGTTTAATAAAGTAATTAAATTACCTACAATGCCGGTTTTGTGGTATTTACATGGTGTTTTGTTTGAAATATTAATAGCAAGATAACACGCAACAATGAAGGTGATAATACCCAATCAAATGACTTAGCGGTTTTCCTTAAACCTTATTAAAAATATAAATAACTTTTATGCCATATTCCACCGACAGGCGGAGGGTTATTCTATAAATTCAAGGTTGTTCAATGAACTAAGAGTGTTACCTTGATATTGCGACGTATTTTTACTTATCTGTTGTCCACGACCTTCGTTCGTGTGAAATTATTATAAAAAATACTACTTCCCTTTTTTGAATCGGCTTTTGTTGAAAATTTCAAAGGTTTTTTTTTTGCACGGAACCCTAATTATGTATTCTAAAATAATTATAGCCTAAGTTAGACCTTATAACATCAGCTAACTAGCAGTGAAAGTGCCGTGCCGTATTGATACCTTATTTATCAATATAGAATGAATAGTTATGGCGCTACGCGTGAACATACGTAAATACAAACATACATACATAGACTGCTAAAATCATAACCCTTCCTTTTGGCTTCACCGTAGTCGGGTAAAAAGTATCCTGTGTTAATCCAGGTCATAAACTATCTGTCTGCTAAATTTCATCCAAATCCTTTCAGTAGTTTTTGCATGAAAGAGTAACAAACATCAAGCCATCCTCACAAACTTTCACATATTTTATAATATTAGTAGGATACTACGCCGCGTATCAACCTCGGTCTTGTTGTCTGAGTCAAGCGAGCTATTTTCGTATAGCTACAGTACGTATAGCGAAAGCAGACGATATAAATATGTATGGCTAAAATACACTCCCCCCTTACCCCTCCCCTTGTTGGTCACCCAAGGCAAGCGAAGTCCATCAAAGTAGCTAGAGTAGTGGAACAAAACCAAACTTAGTTACCTACTTGTGGTTACAACTCAAACTTATACTTACAAGTAGCATTGGAATCACTTGTGAGGTCTGCTCATGCGCCTTGGGATTCACAGGGTAGAGATTGAATAGGCTATAAATACTGGTATATCTATGGAACTAACTTAGTCTTAAGATAATTAATTTGTTACTAACAAAACATGGTCATTATCTAATCTGAAATAAACAAATTTTATTTTTATTTTTGGAAGTTAGTGGCCAAGTGAGAGTCGTACTCACACGCAAAAAGGGTTCCTTAAAAAAAAATACAAAAAAAGGTTTATTGCAGAAACTTGTACAACTTTTACAGTAAATCTTACGTAGGGGCCTCCTTTTAAGTAAAAGATATGCCTGTGCTAGGAGATACCGCTCTTCAATGACAAATAAAGCACTCCATTCCTTAGACATTCCTTAGCACCAAACAATATAATAAAAATATGTTGATGGCTCAACACTGCTGAATGCATTGTTGCATTGATGCATTGGCTGTTGAATGTATTGTTTTACATTCAACCGCAAATCTAAATTTGTTTTTAATAGTATGTTAATGAAAAACAAAGTTACTGCTGCAGTTTGATGAAAAAGTCCCATATCTCAAAAATTAAACAACAAATCTTATTCAAACCAATTTTGGTTGAAAGTTTTATTTACGTTCTACAATCTACATTTTTTCGGAATTTGTCTCCTCTAGGTTAGGTTAGTTATTTACTGCTGTAGTTTCACGAAAAAGTCACATATCTCAAAAACTAAATATCAAATCTTATTCAAAGCAATTTTCGTTTAAAGTTTATTTTACGTTCTACTAACCCAATTTTTTCAGAATATTCATCTTACTTTAAAAAATAGAGGACACAATTTTTACTACTTTAGAAGCAAATATCTCACAGACCATTGACTTAAGAAAATAAGTAGGAATCGCCCTTCAGTCTTTCATTTCTGCAATCATTTGCTGGTTTAATTTAATTCGTACCTAATTGAATAAAGAAAAAAAAATATAAACCAAATTCGATATCTATAAGGAAGGAAAATGATTTAAATTTATATATTATGACTTCCTCGTGGCTTCATATAGATTTACAAATAACGTAATATTTGAGCGGTAAAACATTTATTTTTACTCTTAAGAGGCGTGATTCGGAACGTAAATAGAACCTCATGTTTATATTAGGATTGATCATATTTTTTAGATATGAATACATGTCAAGGTATTTTGTTTTTTCCTCGGAATCTTATCTTTATAATCAGTTGCCATTCCCGGGTGTCTATTTATAAGCCCGTCTTCACAAGCCTATGCTAGACATTCTAGTCTGCAATACAGTTAATGGCGCCAAAATTCTTATCACAGATTTTTCGTTTTAGCAGGACTACACGTTGAAAACCCTTTTTGAGGGTTTTGGTACTTGGCTGCGGGACTGTTCGAAAGAAATACCGCGTCCCTGGAACACAAAGGGCAAAAGAAGGAACATGGATGGGTTTTAGTCAGTAGAAGTCTGTCACTCCTAGAGATGCAAAACGAATTTTAAACGTTTTAAACCATTTTGTTTTAAACCGTCTTTTTGGTTTAAAACGATTTAAAACCACACTTAGCGGTTTAATATGGTTTAGAATGTTTTTTTTTTGGAATGCACTAAGGCTTTACACGAAGTTATCTAGACCACACCTCCTTCCTGATTTAGAATATATAAAAGGAAAATAAAATAAAAATGTTTTAAAATCAACCTTCATTAACATGACAGACAAACATAAAATCGATCCCTACCTGCCCCATCTCTTCCCATACCTTCGTTGCGATTTTGGTAGCAAAGTGAAACATAAAAATGCGGCATTGCCGTTTTATTTTAATAAATACTCTAAACTGATTGTTTTCAGTGTCTATTCCTAAATAGTAGTATAAATATGATATATGACTTCACATATATTAATAAAAATGGTAAATGATTTAAATTAGCCTTTTAAACTAGTTTTTTGGTAATTCGTAATCAATGTACGGCCCACGTGGTCGTGGTTTTAAACCGTTTTAAACAAATTAAAAACGGGTTTTAAACCACTGATTTTGGTTTAAAACGGTTTATTTACAACTATAGTCACTCCCTTCTGCTCCGCCCAGAGGGGGAGGGGTCATTTGAGGATATCCCAAACGAAAAAAAAAAGGGTTTTAGTACTTATGAGGTTTTCGGCACAGATCAGATCAGTCAGTCCTTATAGACACTCGAACTACGCAATCTCAACTTAACTGATCGGAAATAAGGGTTCTGTCAAATCGTTGCCTACAACAACAAACAGTTTATCGGACATCAACATCTGCCTAGCCTTTTCCCAACAATGTTGGGGTCGGCTTCCAGTCTAACCAGATCCAGCTGAATACCAGTATTTTACATGAGGCCACTGCCTTACCGAACACATAGACAACAAAAAGATCCAAAAGAAAACAGTAAAATAAATATTAACCAAAGTAAAAAAGAAAACCAGAAAATTAGCGTTAAGCCACTTTTACAAGCAACTGTTTCAGTTGTAAGTTTTTTTTAAGTAGCGTTTAATTCTGTTTCGCCGTAATTTATTAAGACGTCTTACGGTGTTTAATTACATTCCCCCCTTCCTTTGAATAAAGAAAATTGTTTGAAAACAAAATAATTTCTTTCGGTTCAGAAGTTAAACGTTTTCGTGGCAACACTCTAGTGGTCGCAAGCGTGACTGCTGAGAATGTGTGAACGCGGTGGGTTTGCTTCTTTAAACAATAAAGTACAGAAAAAGACCACAAATGATCCTAAGTTACGCCTGAGGTACTACTTGACGTGAACGTCTACCTACAGATCTTTGACATTAGATAGATTAAATTAGCTTAATTATGTAGAGGTATTTTATTTCTAGCTGGTATTATGTTCCGCTTTTCTTTTGTTTCGTGTGTAAGTTGAGTTTACTGGAAGTGCTTTTAAAATTATAGGCTCAAGGAAAAATTGGTTCCATCCATTATTGTTTTAATACTCCTCTTCGTTGGTCTAGTGGTGGCAAGCGTGACTGCTGACCTTTAGGTCTTGGGTACGATTCCCGGGTCGGGCAACGTGTTATTGGGTTTTTCCATCAGGAACTTCTCAGTAGCAGTCACGGAGTCTGGATTTCCGGTTATCAGCAATAGGCTCGTGCCCTATTTTATGGGATTTAAACATAATTGGTGAAATGTGGGTAATGTTCCCACTGTTGGGACACACGGCCTCCTCTCTATGAGAGGGAATGGGCTCTAATCCAACACGAGGCCCAGTGCGGATTGGTAGATGTCACATGTCTTCAAATTTTTGGTTCTAGGACATGCCGGTTTCCTCACGATGTATTCCTTCACCGTTTTTGAGAGCAGTGATGATGAAATTAAGTACACAAAGGAATGCGCCTGAGTGTGTTCGAACCCACGACCTACAGTTCGTAAGTCAGCCACCGCTGCTCTCTGGGTATATTACACACCTCTATATCTAAACCTTCGCGGATTGGACACGCGTGATGTTACAACGGTGTTTCTGTGATTCATAATAAATTACATGCCTATGTGTTTTTGAAAAAGCATTTCTTTAATAATCCCGTTGTATTTTGTGTTTTCATCATAGATGGGTCTTTTTCTAATTATGTTGGGTTCGGCTTCGTTTCCTCTTTTAACAATTTATTTTCTAAGTCCCTTTGTAGGTTATAAAGAGGTCAAGAGTCCACTTTGACAGAGTAACTTTATACGGAGTTTTATGCCTATTCTTTTGTATATGAATTTACCTTTGCAAAAGGCAAACTATAGCAATTCTATTTTTTTTCTGAATTGTTACAGTAAAAATGCGTTTCAATTGCATTATTTATAAATATTCATAATTTGAGTTTCACTAAGACACTCAAGAAGTCTTAGTAAATGAAACAGCGATCACTATTGCGATTTGCAAGGCAAAGCTTACAAATTCTTCTAGACATCTTTTTTTTTTATCTTGGTCGCATGGCGTGCCTACAGAAAGAAAGAAAGATAAAGTATTTATTAGACTCACGCAGGACAATACAACAAAAATACAAGAAATGGTTGAAATAACATTAAAACAAAATTAATATAAAAACTAAACATTGGTAAAAGAAAAAACAAGTGAAATAGGTCCAACAGGACCACACACACACAGCTATCATATTATTAACGAGCGACCCGCCCCGTCTTCGCACGGGTGCAATGTTGTATATTTATTCCTTTCTCTTGAATAATTCTATCTATAAAAAAACCGCATCAAAATCCGTTGCGTAGTTTTAAAGATCTAAGCATACATAGGGACAGACAGCGGGAAGCGACTTTGTTTTATAATAAGTAGTGATGATACAGCATGTATCAGAATGGTGTGGCTGTGGTCATATTTGAGGATGTGATACACCTTTCTGGAGGAGCTCGTCACTAAATAACAACAGCCGGTCGGGTCGATCTTCAGGTTAAGCCGCGCTTACCTAGGTTGGTCCCTGGATGGGTCCATGACATACTGAGTGTCCTCCGTGCCTCGGAAAGTTCGTTAAGCCGTTGGTCCTGGCTCTCAATTGTAGATCTTTGAGTCTTTAAGTAGTGTCTTTGAGTCTTTCAGTGACCCGAAAGTTTGACAACCAGTTTTACCAAGGGTTATCGTAGTAACCAGTACTAACTGGGCTGTGGAGGTCAGATAGGCAGTCGCTCCATGTAAAATATTGGTATTCAGCTGCATCCGGTTAGACTGGAAGCCAACCCCAACATAATTGGGAAACAGGCTAGGCAGAAAATGGTAGTTGTTTCTAATTCAAGCTGTAGTTAATTAATCCAAATTAAAAAATAAACTCTAAATGACAAAGCACCGACTAAAAATAATTTGCAAACAAGAACAATTGAATATATAAATAGAAGAAGAACAAGAACCCAGTAATCGACTTGAGTCAAACAAAAAGAGGCTTTATTCGTTTTTAATCACCTGCCTCCATCAGTCTCCGAACAAATGAGATTAGTTCATTCAAATGATATTAATTCCCTTTCAAATGCGCTTCACAGAATGTGATTCAGAAGGTACTGTGCGCTGAATAGACTTGTAATCAAGTTAGCTTCACGCTTCTTTTGCGTTTGACGATAAGCAGTACAAAGCTACGTATGAATAAAAGGTGCCTACAGATATGTCGTCGTTACACATGGCTGGGATTTTGTGGAAGCTGTGAATATGCTGTGGATATAAGATTTGCTGCCATTTTGCAAAATTCGAAAGTAAGGACTACAAATCTTCTGTGAATGACTTAAGAGGTAGGTGAACTATGGCACTGAAAGATTTGATTTGTACTATTGGTAATGCCAGTCGCAGTCGTAGGACCTTTTCTCTATTTCGTTTTTACAGTCATATGTCATTTAATCATTTGTTAACACAGGTACAATAAATAGTTGTTATAAAACATTACAAGCGCGCTATGTTATGCCCGAAGGCGTACAAATATTCATAGAGGTCATTGACATTAAAATTGATAACCTTAAAAATTGTATTATTGGAATGCATATATTAAAGTATTAATTGATTTTGACAAAAAATAAAAAACAAAGAAAATTAAATAAAAATATATAAATGTCAAAAAGTCAGTGTAATTAAGTCAAAATTCAAATTATGTTTAAGCAAAATAAAAATAAAAAAGAGAAGACAATTATTAAAATAATACAAAAATGTCACGTGAAAAATGTCAAATTGAATCGGACTTAAAGACAACTACCTACTACTATGGTCAAAAACAGTCATTACATTTTGTCTGTTAAAAATTCCGAAATGTTGTAATATGCTTTATTCAACAGCAAAGATTTAAGCCTTTTCTTAAATAAGAGTATGTTCAAATCCTTAATTGAAATTGTCAGTCTGAAAGGAAATGATAAAAAGTAATTTAAATAGACTGGTATAGCGCTCAAGGAATCCCTTGGCGGTTGAATGATATTTTCAGGAGGGCAGCGTTGGTATACATTTCTGATATTGTAAAAAATCAAGATGGCAGCGTTACTTTCGCGTAAGATATATACAGGGTGGAACGAACACCGATGCCAAAACGGTTTCCATGACAATACACCATTCTAAAACTCTCCAGATATAAATTTTTCATCGATATTTTATTTTTATCAGCTGTTTCATACATTTTGACTGTTACCTACACAGTCAAAATGTATTTACAGTTTTGTAGTAAACAGCTGTTTTTTTTAATTTATTATTTCCTTTATTCATATACATACATATAAATTAAAAGAAAAAAAAAATTAAAAAAAAAAATATATATTATAGCTAGCCCATATTGTCCCACTGCTGGGCAAAGGCCTCCTTTTAATAACTGACGAGAAATTTCTATGTGCGTTCAGAATTATGTACTGAATATGAGGTATCCGTTTCAGTAACAGGTCTCCCATCCACGCTCCCATACAACGATAACCCAGCAAATAACATTAATCATACCATAAACATCCCCATTACTACCAAAACTCAATCCTCGACAAATTCAAAACTCCATTAATGAAAGATTCTTCAACTTGTCTTTTCATTACGATCTTCTTTGAAAACAGCAAGCCGATGTTCCTTTTATTTTTACCCGCAGTGTTGGGCCCCGGGCTAGAGGTCTAATAAAAGAAATTCTGTAACTTCCTCGGAACAAGAGCAACATGTAGTATGAAGACTAATTAAAAACCGCGCTGGGTTGTGTCTGAGGTTTTCTTTATTTTTTGGTTTTAAGGTTGGACCTAGTATTCTCTTTGTGAAAGTACAATTATGTGTGCGTTTAATTTTATTATTATAAAATTCTTTTTTGTTTCTTTCTCGTTTCTTCGACTGTCTAGATATTTATTTCTTTACTTTTTACTACATATTTCTCCCCAGCCATCTATCGTTAGTAGCGTTTTTTTGTAAACTTTTGCGCTTTTTCAGAATACCGGTGCACAGTTAGCAGTACTATATTGCTGCATTTTTCTTAGTGTGACGAGAAACGGATGTTCTTTATTAAATACTAGCGACCCGCCCGGCTTCGCACGGGTGCAATGCTATGCATATAAACCTTCCTCTTGAATCATTCTATCTGTTAAAAAAAAATCGCATCAAAATCCGTTGCGTAGTTTTAAAGATCTAAGCGTACATAGGGACAGACAGCGGGAAGCGACTTTGTTTTATACTATGTAGTGATTATTATTATAGTAAAAATAATAAATGTCGTGCAATGGGCCTTTTCAGCTTTTTCTCTTGTTACATCTTATTTTATGTACCTGCAATCTATGTAAATAAATTTTACTTTACTTTACAGGGTTCTTTTGAATGATATCACAAAGCACAAAATTACTCCATTAGCCTCCTGCTCCATCCCTCATGTTGTTTCATTTTATCTGAGAGAGATAAGAATATATCGCTCTCTGGTGTACACCTACATTTTATTCATGTTCACCGTAATAAAATAAAGGAAATTATGTCAAATGATAATAAAAAAGTACAGTTTACAAGGAAGGGTGTGTTTGTACGTAAAGGTGCGTTGCAAAGAGGGTTCCGTCTGTTACCTACACGAGCATTTGTAATCGTATATGTGATTACTTGAGTAAAAGAAACAACTGAAGATACGATTTTTATTCGATAGTTTAGTATTACCTTGAAGTTAGAACTGTCAAAAATAAGCATTCTTAGCTTTGCTTTCTTTAACGGTTGTTACTTCGTTAAAATTCTTGTCTATGGTATAAAAATGTGGTGGTGTGGTCAACTCAAGTAATTGCTCTAACTTGAACACCAGGGTTAGTCTCTTCTTGAACTCAACGTCTCATATTAATGAATGCCTAGCAGTCTGCATTCTCATGACTGTTTATGGATAGAGAGGAAGAGGAATACGATAGAAAAGATGGAGGGATTGTGAGCAATAATGACTAGCTGTTACCCGCAGCTTCGCTCGCGTTTTTGTCGGAAATTATCCCACTGGACGTTGCAAAGCAAAGCAAAAAAGCAAAAAGCATAGCTCGAAGGTTCCCAGGTATGATCCAGAACAAAAAATATTTCGCAATGACGAGAAGAACAAGTGCTTGTCGGTACACCCATTTAAGTACACTCAAAGAACAGTGTGTGTTCAGTGCCATTCTTTGTGGTGAAACATAATAATTTATTAGTGAATGTTTTCCTAGTATTATGCGTGCACAAACATATCATGTAACACTGCAATAAGGCATCATTTACACTATAATTAGCCACTGATACGCAACCGCGATGCTCGAAATAATTGTATGACATAACGACTGAGTAATGCCCCGGTGATTCGTGATTTTATTATGGAGTGAAATTAGAAATATTATCGGGTTTTATTTAGTCATACCTACTAAAAATTATAAATAAGGCGAGCGCTATTTTAATATATTGAGGGCGGTCGTTCTACATAGATATAAAATACTAGCTGTTGCCCGCTGCTTCGCTCGCGTTTGGGTCGTAAATTATCCCACGGACACGTTGTAAATGTAGCCTATGGCACTCGGGGATAATGAAGCTTCTAATTAATGAAAAAAAAAATCAAAATCAGTTCAGTAGATCCAGAGATTACCCCCTACATACAAATTACAAACAAATTTTACCTCTTTATAATATTAGTATAGAAAAGTAAACGATACCGTGACAGCAGACAAAGGAGAATAAAAGACAAAAAAACGTGTTAGGCCGACCCCAAAATACCTAATAATTAAGGGAAAAGAGCAGGAAGGAATATGATGAGGTTGAGTTTGCAATTTTCATTAAATTCCAAACTCCAAAGCTAAAAATTCTCAAAGCCAAGCTGCAAAGCCTTGAAAATCGCCGCAAAGTTGCCAGACTATTGGTTGTTTATCGGTTACATTTCGGAGAGTGTGCTTTGGGATTACACATTTTTATTTCTACATCTCCATTCTATCAGCGGACGAGCAAAGATACGCCGAAGTGTCCCCATTAATGGTTGCTGAAGTTCCACGAACCCGAACAAAGTCCAGTTTATCCACATGTATTGTGCGAACTGCCAGTCAGTGGAATTTACTGCCGGTTTCTCTGTTTCCCGATCATTATAATCTAGATCTCTTCAGTTAAGTTCAAGTGAATCGGTTTCTTCTAGGCAAGCATGCTGCAACGCAAACCTATTCAGTATTTTTTTAAATGCCTCAATTTCTTGTTTATTAAATCTGTTATGTCTACGGCCGCATTTAACACCGTACAAGATCTATATTTTCAATTTAATCAATTCTACTGACACCTACAAATTAATACGAAACAGAGCACACCAATAAAACGGAATAAACTTCAGCACCGCCATAATGAAAACATCAAACGCAACACATTCTACATTACCAATTTAATATTCAATAAACATGGCCGTTCTATTAACTCGAACATACAATAACTGACAGTCTGCCATTCGCATAGAAAGTGGAGAGGGCTCAAAAACGTTGCGTTGAGTGCGAAAATGAAAAGCTTCAATGGAACGCGAAATATAAATTAAAGGCTTCATTTCCTCAGTTGAATAGGGACAGCTATGAAATAAGAAACATTTTGAAAAGAACGAGAATACAAGACTAGAAACTGAACGAATATTTGCTGTTTCAAGTTTTCGCCGTGAACTAAAATGAAGAGAAAAAACCGGCAAAGTGCGAGTCGTACTCACACGCACACAGGGTTCCGTAGCACCAAACAATATTATAAAAATATTTTGAAGGCTCATCATATGTTGTATTGTTTTACATTTAACAGCAAAACTAAATTTATTTTTCATAGTATGTTAATGAAAAACAAAGTCACTGCTACAGTTTGATGAAAAAGTCCCATATCTCAAAAACTAATCATCAAATCTTATTCAAACCAATTTTTGTTGAAAGTTTTTTTTTACGTTCTATAATCCTACATTTTTTCAGAATTTTCCTCCTCTTACTTTAGAAATTAGAGGGGGGGACACAGTTTACCACTTTGGAAGTGTCTATTCAAACGATTGACTTTGAGTAAAAATGATTTTAGGAACCTCAATGTCATTTTTAAAGACCAACCCCGCATGTATAGGTTTGATGAAAAAAAAACATTTTTTAGTTTCAGTTCCATATGTATCAGCTCCACCTTAATCTTGTATTTTATTTATTTTTGATTAAAAATCGTAAAGCGGTTTGCAGAATACATCTACCCACTAAGTTTCAACTGTGTACGAGTAGTCCTAATATTTTCGGAATAAAGTGGCTGTGACATACACGGACAGACAGACCGACAGTCAGACAGACAGACAGACATGGCGAATCTATAAGGGTTCCGTTCATTGCCATTCGACTACGGAACCCTAAAAAGGCAGACCGATGTTACGGCCAATCTATCAATCGAAATAAATAAAAAGTAGTATTTTTCTTACCACTTAAAAAAATCTTTCATTATCAAGCAGAGCGAGATAAACACAGTGTTAATTTAATTTCTTTAACTACAAAACTGCTTGTACTTAATTATGTTCTCTTCCATCTGTTTATTGTCCTCTAGGTTTTGCCCGCGGCTTCGCCCACGTTTAGTTTGGAAATATATACTATCCCAGGGGAATTTAGTATCGGGATAAATATTATACTTTGTCAAAAGGTCATGATCAACCTGTGTCCCAAAAATCCTCGAAATCCCTTTAGCCGCTAAGGCACAAAGGTAACAAGCAGACATAGCTACTTTTGTATATATATTATTAATGTCCTTGTGCAAGTAAGATAGAGTTACGTCGGTATTTTACGGAACAATCTAGATTACATTTGAGTATACAATGTTCAACTATGGAGCTGTATATATATAGAAGATTCGAGAATAACTTCAGAATGTCCCACTATTGAGCGGTGAAGAAGGTTCACGAAAGTTGTGGAACTTTCTCGAAGGATTGGTGGGCTACACAACAAAGCGAAGCGAAGTGAACTTCAGTAGTGATCAGTGGTGCATTTGTGATTGAGTTATAACAGTTCTGGTGGCCTGCCACCTAAAGTAGGAATAATTCCAGTGTGGGAAAGAGATTGCGCTAGACGACCTGTATAGCTGTCTCTTTCCCACAATGGAATTACTCCCGCTTTAAGACGTCATAGTAGTCCCTGTTTTGTGATTAATAAAAATATTTGGTGTTTAAACGGCAGTATTTTAACTTGTCCCATACCCAGCTCGTAACAGTAGCAAAAGGGTCGAAGTTGGTTATACTTCATGCACAGGATCAGGTCGCTATAAACCAAACTTCCATAAACCACCGTGTGTGAAAACGACCTTTCTCTCACACACTCATATCACGTAAGAAAAACCCGGGAAAAGCGTCTCGGGGGAAATTTTATTTCGTTTAAACGCCAGCGGTGGCACTGACATTCTTATATTGTGCCTTTGTTGGCTTACCACCAGGAATTCTCGGCGAGTAAGGTAAATATTTGAATTTAGAATATTATAATAACGTTAGTTTTATGCTCTGTGCTCAAAAGTTCAATAATAGTCGATCTTTGTAAGTTAACTTCATGGTTCAGTCAACCACACACTACAAAAGTCGCTCTTGCAGCTACGTCAAAAAGGTGCTGTTAATGACAATTTATCATGTGAGTTTATCTCTACTGCGTCAAGGTTGGTAACAATGAACTTAAAAAACTAATGTTAGTATTGGCAAAACAATATTTAAATTTCGATATGCAAGCCGCACCCAGCTTTGCAGCATGGGTGACTCCCACCGATAAGTGAAAACACTCAGTATAATGTTTGTACTGCCACAAAAGCGAGCGTGTAGGGAGACACATCTTAATTAATCGTAATTGTAGATATTGAAGATTAAAATCAAATTGTTAGCCACCGCCTGTATCTGACTAACGCATATATATTTTTAGAGCCAGACTAAAAGAAGGTACTTTTTTTTTTAATTAGACTTTTCTGTCCCACTGCTGGGAAAGGCCTTCCCCCATTCCTTTCCAACTCTCCCGGTGTTTTGCCTTCTCTGGCCAATCAGTCAGGAACGAGGTCATATCGTCACGCCAGCGTTTCTTGCAGCCTCGGTCAAAGGTAGACTTCCATATGTTTTTAACCGACTTCAAAAAAGAGGGGGTTCTCAATTAGATTGGTATTTTTTTTATTCTTTATTTATGTATGTACACCGATTACATAATGCATAATTAAAGTAAATTAAATTGTTTCTTAATTTATCTGATTTAGTCTTGTAGCTATAGCTAGCTTTATATTAACTTATTTGTAGAGTTGTTTCAAAATACTTGTTAATTTTGGTAATGCCCATCTAGTGGCAACCACTGATCCTTAAATATGTATATCTGCGGATAATGCAGTTGGCTGCAACGTTATTACTCACACATTGTTAATCTTATGAATTATGTATATGTTGTAGTTGTTTATTATCCCTCAATAAATAAAATAAAATAAAATTACGCTGAGAGTTATGATCTGATTTACGTGATTTTTCTATAGTTTGATGCGGAATAGTTGCCATTTGGTCCCATTTAAATTTGGTGAAGATCTGATTCTGATCTTCGGAGATATACAATGGAACTATTAAAAACAAAATTATGCAAAAAAATAAAACCGACTTCGAAACCTAAAAATATAAAAATTAACTTTAGCTTCAGAAGTCGGTGACAAAAAAAAAAACAACAAAAGTCACCGATTTCTGAAGCTAAATATTAGTTTTTTATTTATACACATAAAACCGTTCCATACAGGTAAACCCACTTTAAAATACAATCGTACAGTTCCATTGAAATTGTACGGATAGCAGCACTAGTAAAAGTATTTTCGAAACTACATTCTCCTTCATCGGATTTAAAGTTTGTATACAGAAGTTGAGAGCAACAACTGGTCGAAATAAATTCAATCTGTCCTAGGACTCACAAACTGCAAATACGAATTGGATTCTCAACATACAACAGATTACTCCGAATATTGCAGTAGGTACACTGTCGCACTGCATTCGGTAAGCTACCGACCTTAACTGATCAGATATAAGAGTTTCTTTTGAATGAAATACAGATTTTCAAAGCGGAACAGGTAATGAATTTCAAAGCAGGGTCTGGAAATCAAAAGAAAACTTGCTGTAGATGTTTTTCTTTGAGAGTAAGAATAAGGTATTGCAAAGTGTTTTTAAGAGTGTATTGTAAATCTATCACCATCATCTGCCTAGCCTTTTCTGAACTATCTTGGGATCGGCTTCACTTCTAACCGGATGCAGCTGAATACCAGTATTTTACATGGAGCGACTGCCTATCTGACCTCCCAACCCAGTTAGTACTGGGTAATACGACACCACTTGTTAAGACTGGTGGTCTGAGTTTCGGGGTTTCGGACTTTCGGTCGGACATGTGTTGTAATCCGTTGTATAGGTAAATACACACATCAAAAGTGTCTAGGGATCAAGCATTTTTATGTGGATTTCTTGAGATTGAGATGTGGCTTTGTAATAAATTTATGATTTTATAAATTTATATGGATCCTTTTTGGTGCATTTCATAATTTGAATCAGGAACTGTGAATCAAATTCGAGTAAAAGATGAAAATCAGCTGTCAATATTTTCCCTATAAAAACATACAACGCATTGAAGACATTATTAGTGCTACTGTTTCCCTACTACTGATTAAAACCAACGTTATTATGGAGCGGCCACGTCATTTAAGCAGGGAAGAAATGCTCAGAGCCGTGGGAATGATAGAAGCTGGTTCCCGGCAACGTACTGTGGCTTTAGCTCTGAATACAAGTCAGAGTGTTATCAGTCGACTTTGGACACGTTACCGAAGCACTGGTACCGTGGCTGAGCGCCATGGAGGACGGTATCGCTGCACCACACGGAGACAAGACCGATACATTCAAATCTTAACTCGAAGAGCTCCAACAATAACCGCCATGATGTTAGCCGTGAGGCTTCATCACTCTTCAGGGAACTTAATTAGCGACCAAACAGTCAGAAACCGCTTGCATGAAGTGAACCTTCATTCCCGAAGACCGCTACGGGTACCACCTATAGCAATGCACAATCGTAGGATACGATATCAATGGGCTCTTGAACACAGAAATTGGGCAGAAGAACAATGGCGTTTCGTGTGCTTTTCTGATGAGTCTCGTTTTGGTATGAGACCGGATACAAGACGTATACGACACTGGAGAACCCCTGGACGCCAACAGCGATTAAAATCCTGCCAGGAAGTCCATCCTTATAGTGGTGGAACCATCATGGTATGGGCGGGTATTTGGATCGGCGGAAGAACTGAGTTGATTTGGATCAGAGGCAACCTCAACGCTCAAATTTATGC
The DNA here is from genome assembly GCA_947578425.1 of Eugnorisma glareosa. Classification (NCBI taxonomy): domain Eukaryota; kingdom Metazoa; phylum Arthropoda; class Insecta; order Lepidoptera; family Noctuidae; genus Eugnorisma; species Eugnorisma glareosa. Next base: position 4,559,663 of record OX387971.1, on the reverse strand, counting down.
TGAGACGATTGTATCAGACGTCATCGTTCCTCTACAAGTGCAAATCGGTCCCTTATTTCAGTAAATGCATGATAATGCACGACCGCACACCGCAAGAGTTGTAAGACAGACTCTCGCCGCTGCTAACATCAATGTCCTGTCCTGGCCTGCTCAGTCGCCAGACTTGAATCCGATTGAGCATGCATGGGATATGCTACAGAGAAGAGCTCTGCCGAATATGGAGGGTATCCAGTCGCAAGAAGACCTTTTTTTGTTGTTGCAACGAACATGGGCGGCCATTCCACAGCGTGATTTGGATGAACTCATTTTGAGTATGCCAAACCGATGTTCTTGTGTTGTTAGTGTTCGCGGTAGAAACACGGATTATTAATTGTTTAAGTTACCCAATAAAATTTTAAAGAAAACTGTTATTTCAGTCTTTTTTTCGAACTTTTGTGTTAGTGGTTCAAATGTCAAAAATCCCTTTATTAGGAAAATGGCAAATTTCTTTATTAATGCAAAGGTGACTTGGTTTATCGTTACTGTGACAAACGAAAACACTTTATTTGATGAATCCTTAAAGAAAATTTTAATTAATATCAATCAGGAGAAAAGTTATTGCAAAAATATATGTTGATCCCTAGACACTTTTGATGTGTGTAAAATATAAAAAATATTATGGAATGAACAAACGAGTTTTTTTTTAACAATTTTGACTGACAAATGACAAAAAAAAGACTTGATAGCATAATACAAAGAAATGTTCATCTTAAATTACCCCATACCTCGTGATTTTAAATTAGTCGCATGTACACGAAGAATTCTCAGGACTACGAAAAAAAAAGACATTACAAAGAACATTTTAAGGTCAAAATCGCATCATAAAACCTTACACAATCTACGACAAAATAACACGTTTTCCATCACAACCGCCAACACCTAGCTCAAAGAAAACACTTCATAATAAAAATCATTATGCACTTCACACCAAAGGCGACTATTCTATAAAATATAAGCTATTCATTTTCATAGACAGCCAAGAAAGGGGGGACGTACCTCCCCCCCTATACCCTCTCCACTTTCCAGTATGGCGGCGCTTCTAGTGCCATTACGGGGTTTTTGTATGAGACTTATCCATCCATATAAGAAGCGAGGTGAATCTTTTCAACTAGATTTTTGTCTCGAGATGAAGTTTTACTGAAAAAAATCAAGGAATTTTTTACGAAATGCAGTATAACGGTGTGCAGTTTTAGGGCAGAATACATACATACATAAACTCACGCCTTTTTCATATGGGGGTAAGCAGAAACCACAGAACGCCACCTGCTTCGATCTTTAAATACTCCCTTTACTTCGTCCACGTTCATACATCTGGTCACACACGCACGCGGTTGCGAGTACTACGCACTTGACCTTTCTGAAAAACCTCACCAATAAGGTCAATGTATGTCTTTCTGCAGGTCACCAATGCGACCATTGGACCGATGGACCGACCAAAACTGCACTCAATAGTCCACACCACGAATGTACAAGAAAAGCTACAGTATGTGAGGAATGACGACAGATTGTGAAGCATTACCACCACTCCTGATGTGACGACCACGACCACTCTGCCAAGAGTGTGACGACGAAGAAGAAGAAGAATGTCTGTCGAGGGCGTCCCCTCCAGGCATTGCCACTCACATCTGCCTTGTAAATACCTCTTGTTAGTCGTCTTTCACCCATCCTCTCCACATGACCATTCAATTTTTTTCTACTACTTTCATCTTCTCTTCTTTAGGGCAGAATATTAGTCTATTTAAGATGTTTAGGGCTTGGCCCAATCGAGAGCTATTTTACTAATAGGTTGCTGGTACTAGACTAGAATAGTTTACGAAGATCTAAACTACAATTTTACGAGGCTAAAGTGAAATCAATAGTTATTTTAATAGCCAACTAGTTGCACTAGAGGTACTTGCTAGTAGTTAAATTGCTCTCAATTTTACCCTTACCCTTAGCTATCTATATCTTACGTCTATGAGCCAGACGTATTTTGAACAACACAATACGATTAAACTCCCCTTTTTTGAAGTTGGTAAAAATAACAACCACTTCGATTATAAATGATTCCACTTACAAACATTAAATAATAGCCCTACTGGTAATTTATTACAATAATATTATTATGATTTACGTAAAGCTTACTTCAAAAACACGAGTAATATCAATCTACTTTATAGGCACCGTTTACATTTTTACTAACCCATTGGGAGAAATATACTTCAATAAAGTCTCATGGCCCCTACATTATTGTTTTTTATTGGCAATGTCACCTTTGAACAGCTAAAATAACCTTTATACTGAGAGAGACTGTTTTAAAAGCCCATTCATCATAAACTTATGATAATAATATGATGCAGCCACTACTGCTGAAAGAGTAGCTTTTCCATAAACACATATACACACACACATCACATCACATCACATCATATCACGTCACACACATCACACACACATCGTCACATTTTACATTATATCTGTGATCAACGATGGTAAGTCAAACGTGTACTTTTCGTACAACCGCATATCGCCAGTTTTGTTCAAATCCCGGGCGGCGAGCTTATTGCCATCAACCGGAGACAAATCAAGACTCTGGATTGCTCCTAATAATCATGATCAGTAGTTGCACTCGCGACCACAAGTCCATCATAGTTACATTAGAACTAAAATGCATCTATCTAAGTACTATAGCAGTCATTATCAATGAAAACTTCAAATCTTCAAAGTTTACAATAACGTTCACTAGAAAAATCTAAGAATGCTAACTAATGAAGTTAACCCTACACACGAGAATCGTTGTCCCACATTTCTATCATTTTAACTATACAAGACCACGAAATGTCATTTCCTGAACTGAAAGGTCAAAATAAATTGACCGAGTTCTCTGCGAACGTTCTTAGCGAACCTCGAAGGAGGTCAAGTCCCTCAAAAGTGAGTATCGACCAAACTAGGCACGCGAAATCCTAGTTCAATTGAGTTTTTCTTTGGTTCAGTGAACGAAGGTTCTCGAATTTTCAAAACGGAGAAGAGGTTTGTTAGTAACCTTTTTGGATTTACATATCCAAAAAGGTTACTAACAAACCTCTTGGATATGTACGTAGTTGAAAATGAAAGGTGAATTGTGAGGAAACAAACAGCTTAAAATGTGATATATTCGTCATCATCATCTGCATAGCCTTATCCCAACTATGCTCGGGTCGGCTTCCAGTCTAACCAGTTGCAGCTGCATGTAAAATATTGGTATCAGTATTTTACATGGAGCGACTGCCTATCTGACCTCCACAACCCAGTCAGTGCTGGGTAATACGATACCGCTAAGACACCGGTAAGACTGGTTGTCAGACTTTTTGGGCCACTGACTACCTGTAACGACTGTCAAAGATCTACAATTGACAGCCGGGAGCAACGGCTTAACGTGCTTTCCGAGGCACGGAGGAAACTCGGTATGTAATGGGCGGTTACCCATCCACAGACCAACCTAGGCAAGCGCAGCTTAACCTAAAGATCGACCTGACTGTTATTATTTTGCCACGAGCTCCTATATCTTCGGTAATGCCACAAAATGCATAAAAGTAGATACAAGTAGTAATGCTATGCTATGTAACTAATGTCTGCTCCATTACTAGAGGAGCTCGTAGCTAAATAAAAATGGCCGCTCGAGTTGATTTTCAGGTTAAGCCGTACTTACCTAGGTTGGTCCGTGGATGGGTGACCACCCATTGCATACTTAGTTTCCTCCGTGTCTTGGAAAGCACGTTAAGCCGTTGGTTCATTTGGAGATCTTTGCAGTCGTTACAAGTAGACAGTCTGACAACTAGTCTTACCAAGGGGTATCGTTATTTCCAGTACTAACTGGGTTGTGGTGGTCAGTTAAGCAGTCGCTCCATGTAAAATACTGATACTGCATCCAATTAGACTGGAAGCCGACCCCAAGATAGTTGGGAAAAGGGTAGACACAATGAATGAGAGCTTTATATTTATTTATTTAAATTTGGCACACACTAAAACTACAAAGTGCCTTCTGTACTTCATTAAGCATTCTGTACCAGTCAACCGAGGGTTAAAGGGGAAATAATAATATTGAAACATGGTTTGCGAGTAGTTAAAGAAAAAGAAAGGTCGTATAATATACAACCTGTTTTTTTTTATATCCCATAACTCTAGGGTTATATTTTGTAGGTAAAAATAATACTAAAACTCCTAGAATAGGTGGTCCAAAAATGCATCGTTTCGGAGATATCATCAATCATAGTTAAATTAGGTCAAAAATTGTCACCAGTATGACGAATCTTTACTTTTGCGAGGTTGCCAAACTTCGCAGTAGTGTAGTAAAATAAATAGTAAAATAAAATATGTAGGTAAGTAATTCATTTTTATTCATACCAATCATTCATATTTAAAGCTAAGAAAATGCGACGTTGTCATATTTTACGTAAGGGTGTTTTACATTAATAATCGTGACTTTGCCGAATTATTTTGTATGAAAAATGAAAAAAAAAAATAACGAAGGATTGGAACATAACTCATATGCCAGTTGATTCTTTGATATGGCCTCAATCATACCCTAGAGTTATGGGATATCAAAAAAAAACACGTTGTATATTAAAAATAAATAAAAGTGTCTGTTTGTAATATCAAAATAACAGCTTTTTACTGAATGCAAACGAGAATATACGGCGTAAATAACAAAAATATATTCTTTTAAATATTTAGCTGTTTGTGCCTGCTAATCTCCGAAACGGCTGGACCGATTTTCACGGGACTTTGACTGGCAGATAGCTGATATTATAAAGTCTAACATAGGCTTTTATAATAGTTTTATTTTAGAGAAATAATTAGGGTTCCGTGCAAAAAAACGTAAACCCTTGAAATTGCTCACAAAATCTGTTTTTTTTTTTATAATACTTTCATGAGAGCGAAGGTCGCGGGCAGCAATTTGTTTATAAAATACTCTGTACAAACAAAATTAAAAGGACATAAAATGCCCTAGTAACCACCGGTCTAAAAATAGAATAATGATCATAGTAATGTTGGTATTTTCCTACGATAAAAAAAATTGTAAGGAGATACCTACATTCCCTAATTAATTCCTACCTATAAATAAACCTTGACACTGAATCCAGATTATATCGAGTTAGAAATAGACGTACTAACAAATCTATTCCTAGATTTTGCATAACTTTACGAAATTGTGTAAGCATCCCGCCATATGGCCCATTTCTGAAACTAGTTACTATTGTTTGTAGTTTGTACACCTGTTAGTTATAGATAGATATATGTTTTATTTCTCGCCGAGATGTCTTCCTACAAGCCGCGACAATAATTATGTCACGGATCTTGTCGGATTTGCGTACTTACTCTTCCGTACAAAATGTCGGTATGTAATTCCATTTCAGGACAAAACCACTATTAATTGAGAGCAAGCACTATCATTACTTATGTAAAGCAGCATAAGCTGTACTCCTATTCTATTTGAATTTTGTTGTCCCGGCCAGGCCACTCCAGGCCAGCTCTATGTTTAAAAGCGTTTTTGGGATTTCGGATCATGAAGTCAAAGTTGACTGCCTCGTTAGTCTAGTGGTCGAAAGCTCTGCTGAGCATCGGGTCCCGGGTTCGATTCCTAGGTCGGGCAAAGTGTTATTGGGTTTTTACATCAGGAGTTTCTCAGTTGCAGCCACGGAGTCTGGATTTGTGCCCGGGTGATGGCAATAGGCTCGCCCCCTAATTAACCTAACATATTACTAGCAAAACGTGGGTGTACTATTAGGCATCATCATCATCATTTCAGCCGAAAGACGTCCACTGCAGAACATTGGCCACCACCAAGTGTCGCCACACTGACCGGTCCCGTGCGACTCGCATCCAGCGGACCCCCGCAACCTTTACCAGGTCGTCGGTCCACCTAGTGGGAAGACTTACACTCTGCCTAACACGTCGGGACCAACAAGTGTGATGTTAAGTGTATGTGAAGTTAAAGATGTCCATAGGAGTAGACAAAGTGACATTCACAGCGATAACGAAACAATGATAAAAATGTCTAAAATGTACTATACAGGCATGAAAAAAAAATTCAATCCTTTTAAAAGCCGTTGCATAAAAACTAAACACTGAAAATAATTGACACTCATATGTGCCCCTCAGGTTTGCTCATTTTCTATTTCCTTTCTTTGTTTTTATCTTACTCAAGTCACACCAGGCTTGAAAAGTTGATCCCAAAACCTTTAGAATACCTGTATATTAGACAGACTAACAGAAGATTCTAGATTCGACAAAATCTGTGAAACATGTCACGGTGCGTGCTAACCCTACATTATGAAGCACGTAGCCTCTATTTATAAAAAAGAACCCGAATTACAAGAGAAACGGCCTCTGTAAATTTTGTAATAAGATAAATTTTGAGTACCTCGCTGGGCGCCAAAATTAGCCTACGTAAATAACGCAAAAGAGGGTAGTTGTACCCTTTTGCTCTCAATGCGTTTCAGAGATTTATCTTTTGTTGTGTAAGCAACTGATTTTATTAGGGATCAGTCTTTCGTTTTAATCAAGTTTGGAATTCTGAAGCTGTAAATAAGATCGTTTTGAATAAGGCCTTTTTTATGTGTATTACGTGCTAGTATGAGAACACGAGACTTAACATCTTTTCTTTACATTTGAGTGTGAATTGTTACAGGATCTGATTCTGGCTGATCAATCACGAATAATCACGATGTACTAAAGGCGGTCCGGAGCGAAATCGAAAACTATTGATCAAACTCAAACTCAAAGCATTTATTTCAATTAGACCATAACAGGCACTTTTGAATGTCAGAAAAACAAAGGCGAAGCTACAGTCACAGACACAAGGCATAATAACTTGTGAAAGTACTGTAGTTGCCCATTTCAAAGCGTAGAATCGTAGTCTCTATGGAGAAGTATGGGCAAGAAACTCCATGGACACTCTTTTCAATCAAAATATTGTTACAAGATCTTGGTTACATCATTCATGTTGAGATTATACATATATGTGAGAACGATGTAGAAAGACGTGCTCATTAAGAGCGTCCAGAGAGAGATCCAGATTCCACCTTCTTTATTTTGATTAAAACGCAAGTTGAAGAAGACTTGCGACATTCACTAATACAGCTGGGCCTACGTGGTGGGCCACTTCTTTTCACAGAGGGAAGACCTGCGTCCCAGCAGTGGGAACATAATTAGGACTCCTTCATCATATGTTAGAAGCGCTGTGTTAACCCTGTTTATAAATATTTCATAACAATAGTGCAGTCGTTTTATGAAATGAATTGAACCACTGCGTTATTTTCGAGTTTGCGCACGAGCACATAGATCCATGTACAGACTCCAGCTTAACAAGCCACCCGAAACTGATAATTTTTCGCAATCAACTTTGAACCTAATGCTTTAGCGATAAAGTTGAAAATCTATTGAAGAAATTTGACAGATTGTAGCAGCTTGATGAGCTGGCGTCTGTATATTTTTGTACGTATGTGCATATGCATTACGCAATGACGTCCACGTCGCCAATACTTTCCTCAATCAAGTCACTACACCCAATGAAAAGTTTCCATTACAACATTACGAGAACTATCAGACATTATTGTCAATTGGCAATATTAGTATCGGGAACTCAGACATATTCGTCGTATTGCGATGACACGCCTAATAGAAATAATGCAGTTCGTTCTTGCTTCTCATTTTTATTAATGCTATTTTAATAAGTTCTCGACATTGCATAACCTGCCTTAGAAAATAGAAAGAGGTCCATCATCAATTTTGAATGAAATACCTACCATCATGAATGTGGTACTACTGGCCAAACTGTGGAGTGTCTAATATGTCCAAAAATCTGCACTTCTGATGACTCACCTAAAAAAAGGCGTGAACTGATTTCATCGTGAAGTGGCCACCTCATGGGTACAAATAATTAAACATAATACTAATACTTACTAGCGACTCGAATAAGAAGATGAAGATCTACCATCATTCCAAAAATTCTTTAGGTACAGCCTCTTTTCAGCAAACTACGAGTATAACCTCATTTAAAAATACTAGGTCAACCGTCAACACAGTTCGAATTCCAAATACAAAATGGAATTCCACAGAATTTTATCCCACCCAACCGTCAGACAGTTTAAATACAGAGAGAGAACACTGCAAACTCAGCGAACAGAATTCTCGTGATTCTCCGAATAACTCAGTGAACTATTAAACATTAAAACTACTCAAAGACTACAAAGCACAGACATTACGAGGTTCCAATAAATCAAGAACATAAAAGGGCTTTGTAGACACCTATAATAATTAATGAGAAGGAAATTCGGAAAGTCATGACCTGGTTTTGGAAGGTAGCAGAGAGAGAGCGAAGCGGGGCAATTAATTAAAACGTAGCGTATCTATTCTACGTGAAGCAAGTCTCTCGTCTACTGTTGTAAAATAGTTTTTGCAGTTTCAATAAGAAAATTAGGTTGAAATTTACTTTGTGCCATCCTCCCCTTTTAACGGGGTGGATGAAACTCGTCTTGTGCCATCCTCCCCGCCAAACACCGAAGCTGGTGTTAAAGGGAACCATGGCACTACTTTTCCCATCTGTCCCTTTAAAGGAAAAGAGGCAATGTGGTGGCCGAGAGTAAGTCGAGGTGTATAAATATTAATTAACTCGTACTTTGATTGACTAAGACATCTTCCAGTCTCTATCGTGCTCTTTAGATTGACTATTTCTTATCAAAAGTACGTCCTATGTAACGTTCGTAGTTTTTTGCACAACGTCCACATCATAAATCATACAAATTATCTTACTCTTTTCATGCCCTCAAAGTTTTTGTCGGTCTTCGCCCCATATTTTGAATTTGAACCAAAAGTCTGCACGCCATAGTTCGGTGACCTAGTAAAACCATCTTCCGTTGACTGAAAAGCCAATTACAAAAAAGAAACGCAAGTACCACACCGTTCCGAGCCCCCCCCCCCCCCGCCCCGTCTTAAGCCTCTCTACACTCTTCAGACTGCTTTTCCACGAGAGATTGTGCGGGAGCTAAGCGGACGAACCTTACCGAGAATTAAGAAATATTACTAAGAAATAATGTACCTATGATACATAGCTGCACCTTTTAACAAAATTTAACTGTGTTAACTTTGTTTAATATTTGTATGCCGGCAAAACATAGAGATCTCTGATTTTTATATTTACACCTTTTTACACATATGTTTAGCAAAAAAAACTTTGACTTTGAATCTAAGGCCGACATTTGTAAACGTTACTTAGCATAGTGCATTGACTTGACATGTTACCACCTCTACATTGCAGTTGCAGCTTGTCAGTAAAGTTGAGGGTCAATGCTTAGTCAAATTACGATCTAAGTAACGTCGATGTGTCTGTATCCACTAAGAAGTGGCGTAGCGGAGCGGGTAAGGTATGCTATGAAGATGTGCTTTGCGGATCCCAATGTCAAAAACTTAGCTTCGTTGAACACTTGTCCACAGAATGGAGTAAAGCTGTAGCTGACAGAATTATAATTTAATAGCGCCATTCAGAATTTGGATGTTAGTTCGTCTTTTGTACCTACAATAGATAGTGCTGTAGTACTTTTTGTACTATGATGCTATGGTACTTTTTGCTTCAAAGCTACGCTATTAAAATTCAAACGATCCTATTGATCGATATCATATACAAGTCTAGAGAACGTGGTGGCCCAGTGAAAGTGGCCGGGACTTGGACGTTAGTTCGAACCCAGTTTTATTATTTTATTTATTATTTTAATTATTGAAAAGTTCCACTGAAGGAAAACATCATGACCACCAGCATCATCTTCCTGTCCTGGCCCCATATTACTTGGGGTCGGCGCAAAATATTGTTTTACTCATGTCGCAGAAGGTTATGGCTTCGGTTTTACAGTCGCCCGCCTGTCAAACGCTAACCCTCCTTGGTAATGCGATTGCTGGTGGTTTACTTGCCACCTTCGGGTGACCCAGAGTGATTTATGATATGCACTGGGTTTTAAGCTTCCTTAGTCGCCTCTTATGATACACACCGGACGAGATAGGGTTCGAGGAAATGCCCTAGAACCTAAAATACCAAATACATATGACATCAAACACCTGCTTGTTAGATGACGTCCTACTTCTTCTCAGAGAAAAGGCCTGTTTCCCTCCATTGAGAACATTCATCATCACCATTTCAGCCGAAAGATGTCCACTGCTGGATATACGCCTACCCCAAGTGTCACCACATTGACCGGTCCCGTGCTACTCGCATCCAGCGGATACCCGCAACCTTCACCAGGACATCGGTCCACCTAGTGGGAGGCTTACCAACGAAACGTCTTCCGGTTCGCAGTCGCCACTCCAGAACTTTTCGGCCACATCGGCCATCCGTTCATTAAGAACATTAAACGCTGAATATATCATGCTAATGCAATACACATCCACAGCTAAGCAGCTTAGCACATATCTAGTGGAAAAGCAGCTTTACCCACCCAGACTCTAGGGATTCTATCAAACACCCACCTCAAAGAGATCCCGGGTAATTTAAACCTAATGCTTATTTCACGAACACCAGTAAATGTTACGTAAAATAAACTCTTTATTTGAAATAACAGTGTCTATAAAAACGCGGGATGTGTAGGCTCATCGCTTTTCGTTTGTATTTGTTATTGTTCTGTCGTGGGCGTTTTTAGGTCGCAGTTTGAGTTGGTAAAATAAATTTTAATTATGAAACATAGTAAAGCACTACAATAACAATTCAGAAGTCAGTATTTAACGTCACTACCTACGTAAGTTTATAATAATTACAGCTCACAAATGTAACTAAGTCAAGTTTACGCCTACACAGCGTTTTATGTAGGAAGACTGAAAGAAAACGGTGATTAATTACTGTTATTAGGTACTTGTTTTCCGAGATAAAACAATAAAGATTCTTGCATTATCTTGTTGTTAGTGCCTAACCTGGTGTCACAGCTTTTATGAAAGATAAAAGCATTAAGACTTTCCAAAATGTTGCCTTCGGGTAGTCTCCCGTAAAAAATACATACAATTTTAGAGAAACATTATAAAATTTACAAAAGGCTAACGAACAGGGAAATTTTCACAAAAGACGGACACAGTTGTAACACGTTTTATTTCATAACTTCTTTGTATGCGTTCAGTAGTAACTTTTCGTTTCAATGAGGGCTATCGTTTTTGAGCTCACCAGATGGCGCCACTGTCGCGTAAGGTTATGTAAATAATGCTATTTTATACTTTACAGTACCAAAAACTTCGTAAAAAGTTTATTTTATTACGTATAACAACATACTGTAAACTTCAGATACATTGATTTACAATATTCTCCCTAAAATTAGCAAGCATGAAACATTTAAAAAACATGTTACCTACAAGTACAAACAAATAAGATCATAATTTGCTACTTAAAATCTTCAAGTCTTAATTAATCAGGAATAGCTCAATCTAGACCACAATAGTGAATATTAGTTAAAATACTGATAAAAAAGCACGCAACGCGTGAACTTTCTAAGAAATATGTGACATTTTGGTGGCCTCGCACTACACTAGCGCCTCTAGCGGCGAATTCACACACGATAGCCCCCATTGCTCAAGTTTTATTTCGCGACGTTTCGTGCCCTGAAGCACTCGTAATACCGTCTCTATAATCTGCTGAGCTTCAGCAGGAACCTACTCTTATTGTGAGCTGAAAATCCATAATTCATAACTTTTAAGACCTGCTGCGAATTTTATTTTAAAGTGTGCGGAAAGAATGCGTGCTGATTTGTTGCGTTTTGCAGATGATTATAACATTATCTAGCATGAGGTTCAGGGTACGATTCTCGGGTCGAGCAATTGTTGTTGGCTTCTTTCAGGAATTCCTCGATAGCAGCGGCCAGTTTGATGGCAATAGGCTCACCTCGTCTTAAATGGCGAAATATGGGTTTATTATTAGACTAGCTGTTGCCCGCGGCTTCGCTCGCGTTTTGGTCGGAAATGATCCCACGGGCACGTTGTAAACATAGCCTATGGCCCTCGGGGATAATGTAGCTTCCTATTAGTGAAAGAATTTTCAAAATTTGTTCAGTAGATCCAAAGATTACCCCCTACGGGACCTACACACAAACTAACAAACAAATGTTACCTCTTTATAATATTAGTATAGAGTATAGACACACCTCTGCCTAACGCTTCGGGCATTACAGGCACATTGTTAATTGCATAAGTTAGATAACATCATAACCTCACTCCTTATTTCCCGCGAAGGTTTAGGAAGAGGGGTATCTTCACCCACATTTCCGCCAATTTCTTTATTTTGTATGCCTTTACAAGTATCAACATTCATATATTTTGGCGTAACTAAAAGAGAATATATTCGAAGGGACGATGTTGGAGGTGTATTGTCCTTGTTAACCATTTTCAGGCGGAAAAACCCGATACATAACAGTATCGGAAAATTTTGTGTAACTTTCCGCCGTGGTATTAATTTATCTCACACTAGCTGTTGCCCTCGGAATCGCTCGCGTTTTTGTCGGAAATTATTCAACGGGAACGTTGTAAATATAGCTTATGGCACTCGGGGATAATGTGGGTTCCTATTAGTGAAAGAATTTTCAAAATCGGTTCAGTAGGTCCACAGATTACCCCTTGCAAACTCACAAACGTTACCTCTTTATAATATTTGTAGTATAGCTATATAAGGTCTATCTATTCATACACGAAATCTCTTAAGGGGTCATTGTACTCATCATTATGAACAACTTTCCAACCCCAACAACCAACCACGAAACCAACCCCGAAATCGCGAAAAAAAAAGTGCTGTTCAGTACTTTTTGTTGAGTTGTGCGCGGAGAAATGTATGGGGCAGTCGATTTTCTGTTCGCGATTTAAGTGTTGGTCCCATAGTAAAAGTTGTTCATAATGATGAGTACAATGACCCCTTAAGAGATTTCGTGTATGAACAGATAAGATGGCGAATACAATTTTATTCAAAAACACACAGTGGTCTTTCGTTTGTTAACAGCAGTTTTGTGACGGCACAAAAACACTTTTTTCACACTCTTATTACAATAGGCACGGGGACATGGTTGCCGCAACCACATCAAGGCAGCAAAAATGTGTTGTAGACAAGCAACGTACTTAAATACATTTAAAGTATGATTATGAAAACAAAACATAGAGGAGTTCATGGCTAAATAAATAAATAACAGTCACTCGGACCGATTTTTAAGTTAAGCCGTGCTTGTCAGTGGATGGGTGACCACCACGTACCACATAACGAGTTTCCTCCTTACCACGAAAATCACGTTAAGCCGTTGGTCCCGGCTGTCATTTCTAATTCTTTGACGATCGTTACAGGTAGTCAGTGGCCCGAAAGTTTGACAACCAGCCTTACCAAGGGCTATTGTATTATTCAGTACTAACTAGGTTGTGGAAGTCAGAAAGGCAGTCGCTCCATGTAAAATTAATTTGCATCCAGTTAGGCTGGAAGCCGACCCCAACGTATTTGAGAAAGACTAGGCAGGCCTTCTTCTTAGCGTATATCGATGGCAAAAAGTTCAAATGTGTTTTGCCCAAAACTCAGCCACGCGAACCCCGCTCACTGATGCAGTAAGTAATGTTGAAAAAGACGTCTTTCTTTCAAAATCACCGATACGCCATACGTTTAAAATCAAGGGTTATACTGCTACAGTACTAAAGCAGTAAATTCTTTACGCAAATATTATTTTGCAAGCGCCTATCAATCATGGATGAGATGACTAGCACTATCTATCTCCGATATTTAAGCAAACACATTAGACTAGCACAACAAACGATGTATTACATATTATATCTAGCTAAAAATAACTAATACATACAGAATGTTATTATGTAACATAACATCACGCCTAAAGGTTAGTACACCCACATTTCGCCAGTTTTGGTCAAGTCCCATGTAATATGGGGCGAGCCTATTGCCATCAATTGGGCACAAATCCAGGCTCCGTGGCTGTTACTGAGAAATTCCTGATGTAAAAACCCAATAACACTGCCCGACCCGGGAATCGAACCCAGGACCTCATGCTCAGCAGTCGCGCTTGCGACCACTAGACCCACGGGGCAATATCGATATCTACCGTCTATATTGATAATTTGATATCTTTAAATATTTTGAAAAATAATAATCTGGTCTTATGGTTTATGCAAGGATCGTATCGGGTGGCGTTTTGTAGTCTCTGCATATTCCTTGGGAAATATAGCGTGATTTTATATATTTCTCCTCCTTCAAACTTTTGGAGAGCAGCGGTGGCCCAGTGGTAGCGGCCCCGACTTAGGTACGTACAGTAAGTCTTGGGTTCGAACCCAGGCAGGCGCATTACTTTGTGTAATTTATTTCATCACCACTGCTCTCAAAACGGTGAAGGGAAACATCGTGAGGAAACACGCATGTCCTAGAACCAACAAGTTCGAAGACACGTGGCATCTACCAACCCGCACTGGGTCCGCGTGGTGGATTATAGCCCATTCCCTCTCATAGAGAAGAGGCCGTGTGTCCCAGCAGTGGGAACATTATAGGCTGATTATGCTTCAACGTTTTATAATTCATGATTCATTTATTCATTTTGTGAAACATAGGTGTTTACAGGTGTTTTCCAATAGATTAATGTACAAACCATGTCCCGCCGATAGGCATACAAAATCAGTTTTAGAATGTTAATAGTATAAAATGTACGAGTATAATTATAATAATAAATCATTTATTGTCAGATCATTCAATCCTAGGCAAGAATTCAAAGAAACACTATTTATTTCAAGGCACGATTTGAAGGAACGGCACGATTTTTTTTTTTAATTATGCATGTCAAGTTATCAAAATTGTGTCAATAAAGTAGGGAAAATGTCATAAAAAAAAAAAAAAAAAATGTCAATAATAATGTCAAAAGTACGAGTATTATGCTTGTCAAATTATCAAAATTGTGTCGATATAGTAGTGGAATTGTCATTAAAGTATCACAAAATATGGCCACCCAATGCTGAGTGTAGGTCTCTTACAAATCTTATACATAGTTTATATATTAAAACATAGATGCATAGCATCACTCCAGTAATCTCCGAAAGGCCAGTTGTGTCTTGTTTTTGTCAGTTTGTCTTTGTTTGTGTATATTTTGTATGTTTGTGTTGTGTTTAGTTGTTTTGTCTGTTCGTTGTTAGTTTTGTCTTTAGTTTTGTTCTGTTATGTTTTGAGCCTGGATTCGTACTTGGTTGCTGGAATTAGCCGTCCACCGAGCACAAATCCAGACTAAACTCAATAGAACTTTGCCTGACCCGGGAATTGAACCCAGGACCCCATGTTCAGCAGTCACGCTGGCGACCACTCGCAAGCAACTATTTGTATATTACATCAATATTAAACATCAATATTAATCAATCATCAATATTAACTTGTGGGATTTCTGCATTTATAATGCAGAAATCCCACAAGTTATAAGAACCGTATGAAGCAGAGGCGGCTGGATAGTAAAAGCTAAAAAAAACCGGTCAAGTGTTAGTCCGTACCGAAGAGCTGGATACCATTATAAAAAAAAAAAACACATTTGTTTTATGGGAGTCCGCATCATAGCGGCAACATAATAATAAATAAATAAACAGAAATAATTCATCTGCGGAAATTTCAACTGTCTAGCTATCACGGTTCATGAGATACAGCCTGGTGACAGACAGACCGACAGTGGAGTCTTAGTAATAGGGTTGCGTTTTTAACCCTTGGTTACGGAACCCTAAAAATCATATTTACTTGAAATTAAATTCACAAACCGCTCTTGTCAATTCCATTTTCACAAATGTGTGTTCATTTCTTCAATAAATTATGACTTTTATGAAAATCTTGGGAATCCCCTCAATTGCTTGAGAATCCTTTGGCTGTATCTTTAAATTGCACAGTAATACCAGCGGTTGGGTTAAACGATCTGATAAGTCAAGTAGAAGCTCTTTTGAGTTTTGTTGAGTATATTCTCAATTCAAATGTTGCCTAGATTTAAGATTTAAATTGAAGTGTAAAGAGAAGCTCGTGTTTTTATTATAACATACAAAATTGTTCCTTTTTGAGAGAAATAAATTACTATTGTATTGTAAAAAAACAGCCACTCAAGTCGATCTTCAAGGTTAAGCCACGCTTGCCAAGGTCGATCCTTGGATGGGTGACCATACATGACATACCGAATTTCGTCCGTGCCTTCGTGCGCCATTTTGGTGGTCAATCGTGATGGAATAAATTACACTATAGAAAGTCAAGTCCGACATGTAACATTCCAGTCTAACATTATTTATAAGAAAAATATAAAATACAAATCTTTTCCGGAATACACATAACTACTTTTGTTTTCCAAGAATTAGTTTAAATAGGTATCGCCAAAACTTATTTTCCTTGTGTAATTGTCTTAAACCAGTTTTTTTTGTAGGTAGTAAGTACTATTCACTTCTAACAAGAAACTACTTAGGTACCTATTAAAATGACTAATATGAAACGGACAGCAAATATGCCATAAAGACACACAACATGTTATTGCTCCGTGAATTCACCCAAACATTGACATATCATTAAAAGAACATAACATAACATTGCGCCTGTAAACCCCAAAGGAATAGGTAGATATGTACCTAGTAGTACATTCGCATTTCGCCGGTTATATTAAGTCCCTTGTAATGACTATAAGAGTAGAGAAAGACCAAAGAGACGATGGATGGACTGTGTGAAGAATGACATGGCAAGAAAGGAGGTGACTGCTGAGATGACGAATAATAGAGAAGTATGGAAGAAGAAGACATGCTGCGCCGACCCCAAATAAGTTGGTATGATGCAGGAGAATGATGATGATGAAAATGTAATAGAGGGCGAGCGAATTGACATCAACTGCGCACAAATCTGTGGCTGCGACTGCGAAATTCCTGATAGAATAACCTAATAACACTTTGCCCGACCCGGAAATCGAATCCAAGACCTCGAGGTCAGCAGTCACGCTTGCCACCACTAGACCAACGAATTAGTCAGTATTATAAGAATAATGAATGGAACCAATTTTTCCTTTTTTTTTTACCGATGGGAAATCATCAAATAACTCCTCCCGCTCTGGGCTGAGCAGGAGGGAGTGTCAGACTTTTACTGACTAAAACCCATCCATGTTCCTTCCTTTGCCCTTTGTGTTCCAGGGCCGCGGTATCTCTTTCGAACAGTCCCGCAACCCTGGCAGGCGTCGGTCCTTACGGACCCCTTCCTGTTTGCTGACTCTCTATGAGGCGCGCGTGGAACACGAACGCGCCGTCGACACGGCCTGTCGTCATAAGACGGACGGATGGCGAGCTAGCCCATAGCTCACCGTCCACAGGCCCGCGCCTACGGTGGCCGGGGGCCACCACGTGGCCCCCGACGCCCGGTGCGTCTCCCGCGGCGGCTGAGACGTGAGGCTCTCTCCCTGTCACGTCCCGCCACCTGCTTCGCTAGCATGACTGCTTTGCAGAAGGAGGTGACGGCGTCCCATTCCCTCTCGCTCCGGACCATGGATTGAACCAGGGCCGGACGCGAGAGGTCGCCGTCGCCGATTGCCGCTACGAGGACATGGCGGTGCTCCGCCCAAGCGGAGCAGACCTGCACAGTGTGCTCCACCGTGTCCTCCGGTCGATCCTCGCAGTGGTGACACCCGGGCGTTTCCTCCCGCCCGATTAGGTGCAGGAACCTCCCGAAATAACCATGTCCGGTGAGGACCTGCGTTAGGCGGAAGGTGAGGGCGCCGTGGCGCCTCTCTAGCCACTCCTCAAATAGGGGACTTACCGCCACTATTGTGGCGTACCCTGCACGGGGTTGCGACAGCCGCTCTCTCCATGTCGCCATGAGATCACGCCGGAAGTCTGTCCAACAATGCGACAATTTGCCACGGCAGCGGAGTTTCCCCCCGGCGTAGTGCCTCCACGTGCCATTCGTGCAGGCGCGCGAGGACTATAGCCTCCAGATCCCATGGCGGCAATCTAACAAGGAGGGTCGCCGCCTCGCCGGCGATCGTGCGGTACCCCCAGCCTTACGGCTAACACCCTTTGGGGCGTGTTCAGATAATGGGCGGCTCGCCGCCTCAAAGAACGCGCCCACACCGGGGCCCCGTAAAGGGCCATGGACCGCACTACCCCCGCGTAGAGCCTCCGGCAAGAGGCGTTTGGACCCCCCAGGTTGGGCAAGAGCCGCTTGAAGGCGGCCCCGGCCCGTTCCAGTTTGGGGGCCAAACGTCGGAAATGCTCCACGAAGTTTCACCGGCTGTCGAGGACGAGACCTAGGTACTTCAACGTCGGCTCGACGCCGATGGGAACCCCTCCTACCGTCAGCATGGATCCCGACGGTGGCGCATTCCGAGGCCCATGAAAGCACATGGCCTCGGACTTGTGCAATGCCACCTCGAGACCCAATTGCCGATTTTGTCAATTTTTCCTTGAGCCTATAATTTTAAAAGTCATGGGTTAATATTCCTGTATAGTGTGTACCGCATGAACAGCGTGCATGGCGTTGACAGCTTCGAGCTTTGTGAGCGCCTTAATCAAGCAAGCACGCATGTACTAATGTCGTCGATTGAAGCATAGCGTGTCCGTGGTTTGCAGTGGACACAATCACATAGACATTTTCTAGCAAAGCGAAGCTTAACACACGTGCGTGGCCTATACATGCGCCGCGGTGGGTATGCGCTATTAGCCTTATTCGAGGTATGAAAGGATATATCCTAGATTAGCTGGATGTGATGTGGTAGAATGTTACATACCAAACTTCAGTGTAGCTTCTAACAAGATGGTCTTTGATTCTTCCTGCCTTTCCTAATGATTCCTTTTGATTTTCATAGAACTATGGCTAAATTCTTCTCGTTTATTTTACGATCAAATATGGAAAACTCAAAACAGAAATACCCTCATGGGTCGTTGTTTGGCAGTGATGGCATTTCTTTAAGTATTCGACTTTTTTATTTATGACCACTCTCAGCGCAACAACTCTCTGAGGTTTAAGCTGCTTAACCGGGCAATCCTGTGGTTCCCGAAAATTACATTAAGGCCCCCAGCCAGGGCTTACGAACTAAGGATTTCATTTAAATGAGCATTCACTATGAGCACCCCCTGTGGGGTTCGGGCCTAGGTTTAGGGCGTCATTGAGAGGAAGGCAGCTAGAATTTGGCTGGGTCGGATTATTTAGTGGGGAATTTAACGCTATATGCTCAGCGGCGCGGGCTAGCTCGTCGAGCAAGGGTCGGGCAGTAAAGTATTCGACCAATTATGATTATTATTTATTATAAAGAGAAGTCTTCAAAAGTCTATTAGCCTCGATAAAAATAATATTTCGCATTCGCATTCAATGATCACTCTATTTGCCAAAATCCATTACCACTTACTACAATACCAATAAACATTCAAATACATAGGTACAAGCCGTCTTGCAAAAAACATTGCATGTTCCAATAACATTCAATACCTAGCCAAAAACAGATTGTACAATCGTAAGTAATTCTCTTTCATCCATACTATTTCATACTAATATTAAACAGTCATGCAAAAGTAACTTTGTCTCGCTGTATCCTTCTTACTCCTGAACGGCTAATGGATTTAAAAATTATGTACTAAGGTAAACCATATTCGGGGTGAGGACATAATAATATAAAATTGTCTAACCCTATAGAACATAATGGGTGTAAACGACCCCTAACGAAACCGAGAGATACTTGTACTTCCCGTCATTGTAATATTATTTTTGTTCTAGACCATACCTGGGAACCTTCTAGTTACGGAGATATTGGGGGTCAAAGTTCCAACTTTTTCACAAGCCTTTTTTTATATGCTAACCCCCGAACTATTCAATGCATCCATCAGCACAATGTTTGGAGTGTGTTACTTGAAAACTTAAGAAAGAAATTTGTTTCTATTAATTTATACTAAAAATAAATAAATTATAATTAAAAAAAAATTTAATCCTAAAAAAAAGAAAAATTTTTTTTAAAGAAATTGGTAAATATCTTTTTCAAGCTAAATATATTATTTTATCATACTAATACCGAGGTAAAGTTCCCCGAACTCAAATAAATAATAAAGAAATAAATCTTAATTTAAAATAAAAATTTTAAATTAAAACACCCTAAATAAATTAAAACAAATAATATTCTTATAAATAAAATTCTAGAGTATTCTACTAAAAAAATTAGGGCAAACCCCCCTCTTCTGTATTCAATATTAAAGCCTGAAACTAATTCTCTTTGACCCTCAGCAAAATCAAAAGGTGTACGATTAGTTTCAGCTAAACTAGATTTTATTCAACATAACCCTAAAGGAAATATTAATACAATAAACCATATAATTTCTTGATAATAAAAAAGGACTCAATAGTCCTACTGTAAAACGTGATTTTCCACCCCAAAAAAAGTCGTTTCCCAGCAATCATTTTAGCGAAGTTTTATTTAGTTTAATGTTCAGATTGCTTGGTTGACGACGTCGTGAAGGGTACGTTTATACCTTACTAGCGACCCGCCCCGGCTTTGCACGGGTGCAATGTTACATACAAACCGTCCCCTTGAATCACTCTATCTATTTAAAAAAATCGCATCAAAATCCGTTGCATTCATAGGGACAGACAGAGGGAAGCGACTTTGTTTTATACTGTGTAGTGATATAGGTAACATAAACTCCGACCTAAACACGGTTGAATCCACAGGCAAAAGCCAGTAATAATATCTCATTACATATTCACGTTGCTGCAATAAAACCTGGGTCTTACGCTACAGATTATATCGATGTATCGACCTTTCCAATGCTGAACTCGCTTATTCATGACTCACGAAGACATAATATATACTACCGAAGCACCTACCGAGTTCAGTACGGTCGACAACTTTCAACCTTACCACTTAAGGCATAAGGGTGAAAGTGTTAGACCACCAGTGAACTCGGTAGCACCACCTACACCTTTAATTCTATAATTCAAAAAGCTTCTTCTAAAGGCTATCGCCAAAGAAGAGATTTTATCAGCATCTGCCTGCCTTTTCCCCACCTAGTTGGGGTCCGCTTCCAGTCTAACCAGATCCAGCTGAATACCAGTTCACATGGTGCGACTACTCGCCTGTCCAGAGAGTCCCATGAAAACCTGATGGATGTCTTTTTTTTTCAAATCAACATATTTTTTGATACAATCTTATCCACCATATTTTTTCTTTATTACATTAAAGCATACATTTTATTTACTTTACGAAAACCTCCTCAAAAGAGCCCCTGTTATTTTCAAGCGAGCAATCTATTTCAGAATTATGTAGATAACCTAAAAGTGTCAAATCCCGCAGAAAATCTAACCAAATATAAATTCTTATGAAGCCTGTCTCAACACAAAATATATTCAGAATTTTATATATAGCACGATAATACATTTTTTTCTGTACAAAAAAGTGGGTGGTAAATTACACGAACCCACACAAGATAGAAATAATAACGTAACTCCAAAAAAAACTCCTCTGCGATGATATTTTTTTCATTTCACCTCATATCATTTTTGCTTTTGACATCTTTTAAAGATCTTTTGGGAAAATTCTGAAATGAGGAAACAGGTTCATTGATGTCATTTATAAACCTGTGATTTTAATGATTTTGACATTATTAATATTAATTATTTTGACATTGTTAGTAAATTATTACCAAAATTTTCCAAATATAATTATGGTATTTAAGATATTGTCTATGTATTACTAACACTGGATTGATAAATTTCCTGTATTTATTTAATTAGGTAGGTGATGAGATGACGAGTAATAGAGAAGTATGGACGAAGAAGACATGCTGCGCTGACCTCGAATAAATTGGAAGAGGCCAGGAGAATGATGATGATGAAGCCACCATTATAACTCATCATCATATACCAGGTGGCCTACCTTGACGTCTTAAAGCAGGAGTAATTCCAGTGTGGGAAAGAGATAGCGCTAGACGACCTGTATAGCTCTGTCTCTTTCCCACACTGGAATTACTCCTGCTTAAAGACGTCACAGTAACCCCGCAGGTCACAGCTGCACACAGGCCTCTATAAGTACACGCCACTCAGCTCGAATCTCGGCAACTCTCAATATACCTACTAACTTTTTATTTTTTAAATTATTTTTACAATCAGCCTGCGAAACATGTAGCAGGCTAATTCTAGATTATTCCACACGAGTACCGATTACGCCTCTGAATAGTTAATAATCTCATGTGAACTGTTATGATTGACTGACGGGATTTACAACAGCCATTCAAATGGTTTGACATGAGAATTGACAGCTGCTGATTGACTTGAACAGCCTTTCAGAAAATGGGGGTGAGAATTCCAGTATTCAGACTGAAATGAAATTAATTTGAAAGCGTTAACGTCTTACGGCATTTCATACAAACTTTTAACTATTTTTTTTTCGAAAAGACAGAACTGATTTTAATGAAACTTCATACGCCTAAGCAAAAAAAAAATGAGCTGTTCAGTACATTTTGTCGAGTTATGCGTACAAAAATGTATGGGGCAGTCGATTTTTTTTCGTGATTTCACTGTTGGTCCCATAGTGAAAGTTGTTCATACTGATGAGTACAATGACCCCTAAAGAGGTTTTGCGTTAGTTCTGTTACACGTTGTATATGACTGCCTCGTTGGTCGAGTTGTAGGAAGTGCGGACTGGTCCTGGGTTCGATTCCCAGGTCGGGCATAGTGTTATTAGGTTTTTCCCTCAGAAAATATCATAGTAGTAGGCAGAGAGTCTGGATTTGTGGCCGGTCGATAGCAATAGTCGCGCCCCCTATTAATGGTACTTAAACATAACTGACGAAATGTAGTACTATTAGGTACACGTATACCCCTGCCTAACCCTTCGGGGATACAGGCGTGATACTATGTTATATATTAGATACAGACTGTCTAGGTTTGGGCTGACTAGCAACAACACTTTGATGACTAGTTTTAGGTGATATTCTAAGCCACTTGTAACATCTCTTCTGTATAATTGTAACTGCTTCTTTTTTTTTTTTTTTTTACCTATGGGAAATCATCAAATAACCCCTCCCGCTCTGGGCTGAGCAGGAGGGAGTGTCAGACTTCTACTGACTAAAACCCATCCATGTTCCTTCCTTTGCCCTTTGTGTTCCAGGGCCGCGGTATCTCTTTCGAACAGTCCCGCAACCCTGGCAGGCGTCGGCCCTTACGGACCCCTTCCTGTTTGCTGACTCTCTTTGAGGCGCGCGTGGAACACGAACGCGCCGTCGCGGCGTCGCCGCGTCGACACGGCCTGTCGTCATAAGACGGACGGACGGCGAGCTAGCCGCAGGCCCGCGAATTGTAACTGCTTATGTATTACCTGGTAATTAAACCATTTTCTATGTCTATGGTCTTTTGTTATTGAATAGTTTTATTAATTAACTAGCTGTTGCCCGCGACCTTCGTACGCGTGAATTTATTAAAAAATATATTACTTCCCTTTTTAATCGAATTTTGTTACCAATTTTAAGGGTTTTATTTTTTTTGCACGGAACCTTAATTATTTTTCTAAAATAAAAGTAGCCTATGTTAGACTATCAGCTATCTGCCAGTAAAAGTTATGTCAAAATCGGTCAAACCGTTTTGGAGATTAGCCGGAACAAACAGACAGACAGACAAAAAATGAAAAAAATTGTACCGTAAGTATATACTTTCCTATGCATTCAGTAGAAAGCTTATGAGATTACAGACACTTCAATTTAATGTTTTGTATGTATTGCATTACCCTTTTGGTATTGAGTAGTTCTATTAATTAATAATACAGCTAGACGAAACTGAAATGTATTTACTGAAATAAAGGAGGCCTTCTTTAATTAGTATTGTTAATTAGCGTTGGGTTTATTTTAAACTGTATTTATAATTTTTGAGCTAAATCCTCCCACTTCTGGAGAAAACATCCTTCAGAAATTTCAAATAATATTATTACAATTAAAATAATGTTTTGAAATGCAGACTTCTTTGTATACTGTCCCCCAAATGCTTATCTCGTTCCCCAAAATAGTTGCTGCCCGAAAACAATCTCTACATGGGCGAATCAACTTTTAAGGCACTCCTTTGGTAATATTTTACAACAGTAAAAATGAAAAAACAAAATAACGAAAACTTCCAAAAATATAGTGCTACGTGTTAAATAACTTGTCTTATTTTGAGATTATGTAGTTGGCCACGACATCTAAGTCAGTATTCATGAGTTTTTTTTGAAAAGCTGGTGCCCATGTCGTAAAACTATCCCCTGAGTTACGTTTTTGAAAGTATGGAAATGTGAAATAAAACTAAATGTACTGAAAAACTAAAATAGTAAATATTTATTTCAACTTAAAATGCAGTCTTCTAATTAATCAACCTTAATTTATAATAACAGTAGCAACAAATAGAGACAATTGAAAGTCCACTGCGTTACTTTGGTCAACATTAAATGCTATTCTTTTAGGTAAATCGCTGTATTAAGGTAATCAGTCAATCATTACATATTTCTAAGTTGAAGTCTAACCCTGAAGTTTACTAATCAACAGTATTTAATAATGTAATGAAATTTTGGTACAAGCTATAGTAAAAAATCCTTAAACAAATTAAGGGACAAAGCGATAACGCCAGAGAAAAATTGGTAACGCCTGAGAATTTTAGACTATCTAAAAAGTAATAACAGCAATATGATGTGTGTAATCATAGTACGTAAAAACAATTTAAGTCAAGTTTTAAATCAGTTTTTTTTAAAGGTACACACAATTTAAAAAAAAAACAACTAAATTAAAACAAAACGTAAAATTAAACGAGATCACAGGTAACCTGGATTATTCTAATAGGAACCTTAATTGAAGTGAGTATAAAATAATTACTCTTATTACTTTTCAAACACATTTACGGATTTTTGGAATTGGTAATACGAACGATGTCCTTTCTTGATAATGTCTGGTGTCGGTAATTTCTGGATAATGTTTACATAATCCACGTATGAAATATCTTTTTCATCCAAACGGAAACGCTTGGCGTTTTCGTCCACTACTCGTAAAAACATAACTTTTACTTCTCCGTCTTCTTCAACATCAGTCAATGTTTTGCACGCATAGGTGTATGATTTGTTTTTAGATGCTCCGACATACACCTTCACTAACAAAAAATCTCCACATCCAAACTTCTTACTTTGGTCATGACTGCAACATGGTAATTCTTCGTCCGATGAAGATCCACCATATATTGCGTCATATATTCTTCGGTGTCTGTTTGTCATATCCTGTAATTGTTTTGTAATTTTTAGGTTACACAAGGGTTCATCATCATCATCATCTGACGCAGTTTCCAAGTCCGGTATTTTTGAGTTCGGATTACGATTTGTGGGCTCCAAATTAGCGTTCAACGTCATGAAATCAATTATTTCTTTTGTTATTGAATTATTGTTCGACAAAGTCTCATCATTCGTCAAGTCAGGAATGGAAGCACTTGGTCCAATTACTTCCGCAACACAGGACGCTCCGATATCGTATGCCTTTGGATCGAGACACATACAGAACCCTCTCCCTTCCGGACCACCAGGCTCACAGAAACAACTTAAGTCCCTAAATTTTAATTTACCATAGCAGCTCGAAAATACTTGATGAACTTTTAAAGTTCCTACAAGCCTCGGAATGTTGACTGGTAAGATTTTATGTTGGTCCTCGATTTTTTTTTCATCAATTAGATATAATTTTATTTTGCTGACGTTATTCATCTTATCATAAAATTGCAGAACGTCCGAAATATCATCACCATTGGCTACAATTTTATCTGCTGTTCTTTTCAGAAATCCTCCAACGCCATCAGCTGGGCCTTTTCCATGGCCAGCTTCAAAAAATGACCACGTCATGTAAGAGAACCCGTAATCATAATACTTCGTACACATCAAGTAAAAATTCTGCTTTTGCCTGTACTGTGTACTTGGGCCGTCCGAAAAGAAATGCACAGTATTGACAGCATCAAATTTAGATCTTATCCATTTTAATACTGGATCTAAGTGACACCAAATGGCGGCAGGTTGGTGATTATTTGATGCAGATATACTGCAAAAAGAATTGACCGTATAACCTCTTGCAGAATCACTATCAAAAGTATAGACTACAACCGTGTGAAGTGAAACTTGCTTGCGTGATCCTCCAAAATGATGGGATTGTACTTCTTGGCTATACTTACAACTATAATTTTCACTAAAGTCTGCGACCACAACGCATTCATTCGAGCGAATACATTCAAGAAGACAACGAAAATTTTTAAATTGGGTCTTAATATTAAACACGTGCTTTTTAAAGACTGCAAGGTCGTTCTCAAATATTTTTATAAATGTACCTGCTTCTTCATTTTTATTTTCTTTTATGTTTTTAATAGTTTTAAGATTTTTTCCATCTTTTGTGTATTTTTCTTCTTTTCTTACCCATTCCGCCCATGATATAGAACCTTTTATATTTGTACTACAATAACTAATTGTTTTATTGACACACTGAATGCATTTACCATACATGCAGCCTTTGGAGTTAGTACTGCAAACTGTTGATTCGATAAGAAGATTTAAGTTATCTGTGCCCGTTATGCCGTTTCTTTTTAAAGCTTTTGCCTTATATGCAAAGTTCGTGTGGGTTTTGCAAAGGCACATATCTCTGGCGTCGACAGAAGCACTTATAACATAAAAAGGTTTATTCTTGGTAAAATAAAAATAGGAACAACGAAGATTAGGGTTCTCTTTTATAAAGGTTTTGAACAAATTTCTCATTGTGTCTAGCATAAATCTTTTTTGAGCTTTTATGCCTGCTTTTGTGAGTGTTTCTTTTTTACCGGCTGTTGCACGTGATATGTCATCTCTCAAGTAAAAATCCCTAATTTTCTTCTTTAATACTGTGTTTTTATCTGTGCACTCTTTTCTTTTCAGAATTTTGTCAACACCTAAATTCTCTCTAAGTAGTTGTTTTTTCATTCGTGAGTCTTTGACATCTACAGTTTCAAATATCTTCTTGATTACCTCTCTTTCTTTCCTAGATTTTGTCTTTTTGAATGTCTTCTTAATAGCACCGCTCAATATTCTGTATCTTAAGTCTTCATTGTTTTCAACTTTG
This sequence comes from Eugnorisma glareosa, assembly GCA_947578425.1. Classification (NCBI taxonomy): domain Eukaryota; kingdom Metazoa; phylum Arthropoda; class Insecta; order Lepidoptera; family Noctuidae; genus Eugnorisma; species Eugnorisma glareosa. Next base: position 4,532,570 of record OX387971.1, on the reverse strand, counting down.
TTGGTTTTATTTTTGATTTGTCTGTTATATCTTTTCTTAAATTTCTCGTACTTTCGTCTTAAATTGTGATTATCTTGCCTCAGTTTTGCGTTTTCTCTATGCACTCTTGACCTGTCCTTTTTCACTTTTTTTCGACCTAATTTTGCTGAAAGCGATGATGACTTAGCTAATAGCGATGGGCATAGGGAAGTAGGTGATGCTGGTGGTGGCATATCTTTTGGATGAATCGCATGGGGAGGTGTTGGTGGTGGAGTTTCGTCTACAAAGTTTTCCAACCTGGAGTCAGATCTGGGTGAGTCTGGGGGTGTTTGGTGTAATACACTTTCTACAGCCCGTTTTCGTTCCTTAAGTTGTCGTTTTCGTAATCTCCATATCACATTTGCGTTATATTTTTCTTTAGGTGTCAAATCTTTTACTAATCTCTTAGTCTTATGATATCGTTCTCGGTGCTTTTTCTTAGCTTCTTCGTACTTTTCTTTATTATTTTTTAGCCTTTCCCTGTAGCGTTTCTGTTTCTCAGCTGCACTTAGCGGCATTTTCGTTTATGTTGCCCAGATCTGAGACAAAATAAACTATTATTTATCTTCTAAATAAATAAGTAACTTGTTTGATTAATTTATTACCACAGACAAACCATGTCAACCGTGTTAGGAGGCATTGTTTAACTTTTAAGATTTTTGTAATATTTGTTAGTAGTAATGATAGATACATACATACATTATTAATCTCTCAAAAAGATAAAAAACACTGAAAATATCCCTAATTAGCTATGCCATTCTGCCTTACATTCTCTGGCGTTACCGGTAACGCGAGAGAAAGGTCTCTAGCGTTACCGGTAACTCAGGAGAACAGTATCTTGCGTTACTGATAACGCAGGAGAAAATTTTGCTTAAAATGACGATAAATAATTACACCATTGAAACTAATAAAAAAATTGGTCATGACCTTCAAATCAGACAACATGGGTGACGTTGTAACGTAATAATAGCAAAATATTTAAAAAACTCACCGCGATTTACGTCGTAACGCTGTAGAACGGCAATAAACCCACGCGCACTCCCTGAAAGCTTACCGCAGACTGAGGGGCGGGTGGCGTGAGGCCGGACTTGTCGGACCACTCCAACGAATTATTAGATAATCTTTGCATCTTCTGACATTGAATTAGACGCCATCTCTTGAAAATTGTCTTCAACTTTTTACAATAACGCAGTAGACCAGAGATTTTTAACAATACTTGGGACAGATCTTTAGGGACGCTAAATAAATATTATTTAAGTAAAATAACTACAATTTTGTCCATAAATGTAAAGCTTACTTAATACTGAAACGAAACTTCTCGTAAATATTCAATGTTTTCATAAATATTTTTAAAGAAAATTCATAAATTGTTTCGTCACCTATGCTTGGGGACAAGTACTTTTGGTATGAAGAATGATTTTGTTCTGCTGAGTTACCAAAAAATCTCGTAAATCTTATGTTAAATTTAAAGAAAGATTATGTTGCTGTGGTAGTTAAAAATCTTATTATGTGCTAAGGTTGACAATCTAAAAATTTTAAGGGAAATTAAAAAAATATGGCCTCTTCCATGATGAGGACATGAAAGGAGTGCCTTAAAAGTTGATTCACCCACATAGTATAAAACAAAGTCGCTTCCCGCTGTCTGTCCCTATGTATGCTTAGATCTTTAAAACAACGCAACGGATTTTAAAGATCTAAGCATACATAGAAGAAGGTTTCTGTGTAACATTGCACCCGTGTGAAGCCGGGGTGGGTCGCTAGTTCATTATAATTTAATGTTTTACATACAAAAGGCAAGGATGTGTTATTAGCCTCTCTACAATTGAAAATTTCGCTTCAAAAGCGATTGTTCATCGTACTATCATCGTCATTTAACTTTACATTATAGTGTTTCGCATAATATTCCTTCGTGACTGAAAACCCTTATCCACCTGTCAGCTGTATCCAGCAGCAATAGGTAATTACCTATTGCTGCTTAATTTTGGAAATTCCGCTTTATTAACCAGACCATAAAGCTCACATTTCAACGTTACGTTATGTGATGGCCATACAACTCCAAAGCAGGTGTTCCCTCTCAATGAGGTTTATCGACATTCGCCGTTCCGTTCAATAATCCTTTGATCAACGCTTATTGCAAAATGACGTTTATTTGGCATGCTGTTTCAGTAGGTCGTAATTCACGTGTAGCATGTACCTCATTGGTAATAGGTATGTGTAATAATGTTGCTGTTGTTTAATTGGGTGTTCTTAGGTTCTTACATGCTTAATTATCATTATGTTTCATGTTCACACGACTTGAAGTGTACAAAGAGGTATTATGTCGTGATACATCAAACTAATCAAGATTTGAAGTCGTCAAAAGCTGATTAGGTACTTGATACTTGAAGAGGCACTGCAGTGAAAATATTACAAGCTTTTTAAAATTGATTGCTTTAAATTTTATTACTTTTAGTATAGGTACGCCTAGAATGTAATCATTTTATGTAAACAGCCAGCATAATAGACTTAAATTAAACACAGCCAGTATTACATTCTGTTTTCAAATAGCACAGCGAATATCACAAAATGGCGTCAATGCTTTAATGAAACAGAACGATTACGTAAGAGGCATTCTCATTAAAGATAGAACGTGTGTTAATAAGACAAAGTAAATACAAATAGGTACATTGTACGGTTTCATTACTACAGAGTAAATTAATTTAATAAATGGAACGTAAACAAAATGAACGCGTATTGAAAACTTTCGCAGACTAGAAGTTTCTCGCCGACATTTCTCCCGACGGAAAGGAAACTCGAATTCTGGAGTGACGAAACTTTAATGTAATTCGATCAATCAATACATTTTCATTCGAGATTCGTGAGAATCAATTAAAACAGTTTGGCGTTGATGACGGCCAGGAGTTGGAAATGGTTTCCCAAATTCATTAGTTGTTAAGGAATTCTGTAGTAATCTTTGATCAGTTTGGTAATTTGCTTTTGGGCAAACTTGGCGGTTTTTGTTTTAATTATGCAAGTGTTTGGCAATTAGTTCGTTTGGGAATTTAGCTCCAGTGACGGTAAATATCTAATTGAAATTATGTTAATTTGACATGCGTTCTGTGTGGTTTAAAAACTTCCAAGATTTTAAAGTAGGAACAGACGTTACAGGCAATACAGGGAATGATTATTTGAGAGACTGCCTCGTTGGTTGAGTGGTCGCAAGTGCGACTGCTGAGCAAGAGGTCCTGGGTTAGATTCCCGGGTCGTGCAAAGAGTTATTGGGTTTTTCCACCAGGAATTTCTCAGTAATAGCCTCGGAGTCTGGATTTGTGTCCAGTTGGCAATGGGCTCGCCCCCTATTACATGAGACTTAAACATAACTGGTGAGATGTGGGTGTACTAGTTGGTACACCTGTGTCCAGCCCTTCATTAATATCAAGCCTATAATCCGAGAAGTGTTGGACAAAGGTATACCCACATTTCACCAGTTAAGTTTAAGAACCTTTTATTAGGGACGAGTGTATTGCCATCAAGGAGGTTTATTTGAAAATGCAGTTCATTTCACATACCATATAGTGTAAAAAACCGCTCCAGTTCATCCAAAGAAAACCAAAGCCAAAAAAGACATCAAGTCAAATGAAATAGCCCACAACAAATCAATATTGCCGAAATAGTGAAAGGTAGATGATGAATCAATACACTTTCATGAATAATAAATAAGAGATTTGTAGACGAGACTTACGTTTGTTACTATGGCGTGCGTAGCATGTACCTACAAGGACAAAGATGATACAACAAATGGAGTGGTTATAATATGTAGTGGTTATAATCCAAATAAGCGAGTAAATCTTCTTCCAAGAACCCAGCAGAAAAAAACCTTCGCAACACATCAATTCTACACACTAAGTACACATGAATACCAAAAAATTAACTCACAAATTTAAATGTACACAAACATAAACCCATAGTAACCGAGTGGCTATTACAAAAGAACTATGCCTACACAGAGTCTTTACTCACATATATCGTCTAATAACATAAATACCCACTGTCTAACACACACTTACAATAAAAGGACACACGCATAATTCCCCAACCATAAACTCGTACTCACACTACACTTCATCTATCACACACACTCACACACACGCACACACAATATACTCACCTCTTCACCTCTTATCACATACACACCTACACACTTCACTTCTACACTTCAGACAAGAAATCTATGTTAGATTATTAAAATCTTGATTTACCTGAGTAACGTCACCTATTTTGTAACATATTATGTTTAAGGAACCGCTCGGCCGAACACTCTCTCTTAAAATACAGGTGATCCTAGTTTAAGGATCTATTAGATCTATTTATTTATTATTATAGTGGCGATACCTTCATACAAGCCTAAAAGCTTGGGTTGCCCATTTTTTTTACGGATGGGAAATCATCAAATGACCCATCCCACTCTGGACGGAGCGGAAGGGAGTGTCAGACTTGTACTGACTAAACCCATCCATGTTCCTTCTTTTGCCCTTTGTGTTCCAGGGCCGTGGACCACGGTATCTCTTTCGAACAGTCCCGCAACCCTTGTCAGCCCCCAGCCCAGCTTGCCCTTGTAATCTACTTCTCTTAATGATGTAAGAGTTTCTGAACAGTCTGCTGGCCATATGCGCTTGCCTTATTGTTAGCCCCTCTCACGCCACTGGTTATATGAATAATCTTCCCTAAAAGTAGCCAATAAACAGCAAGAGTAGTAATTTGATTTCGTAGATAGATCTTGAGAATTACTAGAACATGGCTGTCATCGCAGGATCGATCTGTATTGCACATAAGTAACTTACAACAATTCTAATCAACATCGTTCTTCTAATTAGGTAAATTAATATTTTAATTTATTATACCAGTTTTTGGAAGAAGAAACGCAAATCAAGTATTCCATCTGATTTGCCATGCCATCTTCCTGCCTTTGTCCATTGTTATTTGGCGTCGCGTCGGCGCAACACGTTTTTTCCTTCTATTCTCCGCTGTCAACCGTCACGCTATCATTTACTCCTTTATCTTTCATATCATTCCTCACACAATCCATCCATCTTTTCTTTAGTCTTCCTCTACCTCTCCATCTATCAAAAATTATATTATTCAATCCATGATATGAAATATTGAGGTGTGTAAATTCAGTAGGCATCGATTACAGTAGTTTTAATGCCGGGACCAGAACATTGCCCACGATCTCGAACCTATTAAATACAATGAGTACCTATGTAAAAAATACATACACTCGTTTTTATAGACAGGCCCTCTGATTCACCCAGCTGTGTTAGCATTCCTTTAGATCACTACTCCTTGAGACGGAAGTATCGAGTAAGAAAAGGGACTATGCTCTATATTATTATAGACGTGGGGTAATTGACCCTACCTTAATTACAGTTCTTTGTTAACGGCTGTTATCGTCTCGTTTATAATTTACTTGTAACAGTAAACTGATACAATACCAACCCTATTATTAAGTACTATAGGAGAGAAGTAAAGGCTACTCTTAAATAACTGATAGGTACTCAATTGGTACAGTGAGTGATAGCAATTAGCTCATCCACCTTTGCATAAATGGTTGAGATTTTTTAGAATATGAATCGATAGAATTTTATAATTCTTTTATACTTTATTTATTTGAGCAAAATAAATTTCTATTATTCACTGTACTTATAGGGTGTGTAACAAGACCCCTAAAAAGCCAAAAGGCACTTGTTCTCCCCGTCATTGCTGTAATGTTTTGTACCTGGGAAACTTCTAGTTACGGAGATATTGGGGGTCAAAGTTCCGAATTTTTCACAAGATTTTTACTTGAAAAACCTTTACGACCCCCGTACTATTCAATCCATCTATCAGCACAATATTTTGAGTGCGTCACATTGAGTTAAACGTAAAACGTGATTTTTCCCTCAAAAAAAGTCGTTTCCCAGCAATAATTATTGCGTAAAGTTACTTAGTTTGATGTACATAATGCTTGGTTGACGGCTTCGTGAAGGATCCGTACACACCCTGTATTTAGCAATAGAAACATAAGAAACTATTGGAAAGGTCGAAGGAGGTATTTGAAAAAAAAAATGGTTGTTCCTTATCAAATTACCTAAAAAAACTTTCTATTCATGAAAAAGCACTTTTATAACCTAAGAATAAGATTGAAGTAAAAGAAACAGATCACCGTAATTTGTTTGTAGTTACACACAGAGGAGGATAGATAATAATTATCACTCGTATAAGAGACATGAGCAACATTAGGTATTGAAGTGTGGGAGTATATTATTATTAAATGGTGGGTGTATAATGATAATAATGGCTGCGAATGACCGCTCATTTCCCTCGTTCACTTTTCATGCCTTACTTAGAGTCAACTGAAATATCTTATTTATTCAGCAGCTTGTATTATTGCGATGAGATAACTAAAACATTCATAGGAATAAAGGTATAATTAAAGCGTTCTAGAAACAGTCAAGCTTTGATCAATAAAATATTAACATCGTTTAACTTGACGTTAATACAGGGACGATCATTTAACTAGTTTGACCATGAGGAAAGTTAATTCCTCGTGGTGAAACCAGTTGGACTAAAAAGTTTGACTACGAGGAAGAACCGCATTGTCCTCCATGTAATCACTGGTAAAAATTGTTGAATTCAAATAATATAAAAATATAGAACATTTCAAGACGTTTATTTGGAAAATCGTTTTAACTGATACACCGCATAATTATTGTCACCGATGGTAGACTAATCCCAGATCCAATTAAGCAGTTCCTTATCGCCAAAGATATCGCAGTCAGTTTTCAGTATTCAATATTCTTTTCTCACAGTCGCTAGTCGTGTCAAACTTAGTATGATTTTAATATCGTCAAGGTATTAACCGCAACGAACCAAACAAGCATCTTCCTAGATGCTTTTTTTACGTTTTTTGTGTAGTAAGCAACGACTTATTGTCGGACCTACACTGTCCCCGTACAAGGTGCTGTAACATGATGATATTGTAAAATCAAATCACTTTAAAAGAGTAACCATGGAGTTTCTTGCCGGTTCTTCTCCATCGGAAACTACCAACGCGAGCCGTGCACCTTTTTCTCGACGCGGCGACGTTATAAGTTCCCATGTAGGCCTATGTGAAATAAAATATTTTGATTTTATGTTACTTAGGTGAAACAAACTCCAAATCAAAATGTGTTGCTCCTAATATCAAGAGATTCCAGTCAAAAGCCTCAATATTCACTTCTCACAGTCGTTACAAACGTACCACCATTTCCTACATGTACCTAACCTAAGTAATTAGACATCAACAAACTTAGTGAACTGAACATTATAGTCAGTTTCCATTTACTCAGAGACTTAAGCTCTAATCTATTCCGTGGAAACTATTCGAGTCGTCGCTACAGTTGCTCCAGACAAAGTCGCAAGTAAATGCAAGTTCTTAATTAACTCGTTGAACTGATAAATGTAATGTTTGCTTATCTCTGCATACATTTTGTTTAAAACGAGGTAAATCTTTAATTAAATCTGTATTATATGTTACCGGCCAAACCCGATTTCAGGCCAAACAAATTTGTCCTAGGCCAAACCGGTTTACTGGTATATCTTATCAGGATACACTAACCCAAACAAAGCAATTAAACTGCGCCCAACTTGGATGTAGCGCTCGCAGGCCGCTGCCGCGGCATCGCTCGCTACGCTCGCTCTGCTAGCGCATGGTTGGTCACCAATCTAACCTAACCTAACCCGTTTAGTCGGGGTGGTCTATAATTGTCCTTTTGTGATGATCTAGGTTTGACCTAGGACAAACTAGTTTGGCCTGAAATCAGCTTTGGCCGGTAACTTACTCGTATATAAAAGAAAGTCGAGTTAGTTACACTATTTATAACTCAAGAATGGCTGAACCGATTTGGCTGGATCGATTTGGGAGGTAGCTTAGAAATTAAAGAACAGTAACTTTGAAGTACGAGTATAATAAATTAATATTACAGCTGACCTGAAAGCGTGAAGAACACTAAAAAAACGTTTCGTATTTCTACAATTATCATTTCTTCTGGATTGACATTTTCGAGCTTCAAGCTTTTTTGGTAGCTTATTATAATATATCAATTCAATACATTTTTAACCGACTTCAAAAAAGGTGGATTTTATGTATTCGGCCAGCACCTTTTTTTTCTTTCACACCCATTTCTCCTGGCTAAAAAGACACTAAAACAAACAAACTCAGCGACTTCCGAAAGTAAAGTTATTTTTCACATTTTTTTTTTGGAAATCTTTAGTTTTTTTTTGCAAAAATTTTTTTTTGTTTGTTTTCCATTTACGATGTTGCTGATAAAATATCACTTTTTATCACCCTGGACAGTTTATTTTATTAGTCTCGCCTTAAACAGATTTTAATGGGTCTCTCGTTCTCAAATGGTATTACTATTATTCAGTAGGTAGGTACTTTTCCTGATGAACGACTAGCATCAGTATATTTCAGAAATATGTAAGACTAAAAATTCGAGGAATATTGCGAAGCTAAAAAACAATTACAAGCGTAATCAACTACCAAAAAAAAATGTATACAGCTCTCGTAATCGCAAATACCCAGTCTTAAATAATAACAAGAAGAAAACTCCTAACTACCTACTTTTACATCGATTCTCGAGGTAGTTAGCTAAAAAAATATTTAAAGTCGGCAATTTTCCTTTTCAGCGAGTCTGGGATTACCTACCTTCCATAATTATCTTGCTCGTTCATTTTCTTTTTTTTTGCTGAAATAAATGTGTTACTGATTGAAGATCCTACTTTAGGCTTTAGGTAAAGAAAATATATGATAAGGGTGTGTAGACTATGTAGAAATGGTTGTTATATTTATTATTGGATTTAAATTGTAGCGTACAAATGGTTACGAATTATGATACCCAAGATTATTCTAACTATTTTCGAGACAACTAAGGTCCAAAACCTACTGTTTAAAATACCGCTGATATTTAAAATCAGCTGTCCCATACATTAAGGTAGGTATTGAAGTTTTGTATGGGCCAGTTGATTATTTTTTTACGTTTTCCATGGTGGTCCCATAGAGAAAGTTGTTCAGTTTGATGGTCCGTACCACAGTCTTCCATATGACTATACCCTTTCTGTTACTGTTTGTCCAGTAAATAACGTATATTTGAGAAAATTAATAAAGTTATGTTAATAACCTTTCGGTTTTGTGCCACTCTTCCTTTTTCAGACTAAAACACCAGAAAATGGTGGAGGAACTTAGTCATCATTTACGGGGTTAAAATAATGTAAATCAGCCTATAACGTGACCACTGCTGGGACCCAGGTTTAGTGTCTGCAAAAGAAGTTTCTTAAATAATTGTATCTAAACTATGACATAATACATACAATCAATAGTATCATGACATTGACCGTCGAAATCTGCGCCAAATTCATTCGGCCTTGTGTTCAAATTGGCCTAATTCTCGTTTTGCATGCTGAGCCCACTCGGAACTTTCTGTTATTATTAAATGAGTATCCTATTGTTTTTAACTCAATCACGTTTTTTAATAATTATACCTTAGTTTATTTTAGCGTATATAGCATAGTCAACCTATAATGTAGGAAGTATTCCTACTATGTACATTATATTGTAAAGACTACAAATATAACTAAAATAATATTAAAAAGAAGACTAAAAGTAAGTACCTGCATATTTTTAATAATCACCTACGACTTTTCTGGATGATAATGAAAATATACAACTCTAATCCCCAAGATACAGACTAACGTCTAGTTTGGTAATCACTGTTCAAATTGCTTTGTTCAATGTACTTGATTATTAATAAATAATTTTAATTTAATAAACAACGACAACAGTTAGGCGTCAAAGTACTCCTCCCGATCGCTGTCATCCGGAAAAGTGCCCAAAAGACTGGCAGCATTGCCAAGTTGAATGGCGATGGTAATTCTTTGACCAAAGAACGAGCCAGCCCTGTTCACGCGAAGTGTCGACCAGTCGGCGAGATATTTCGTTATTAAAAAGGAGACGCGAACCTATAATGTTAAGTCCAACAGCTGAGACACAGGCCTCATTGCAGTGAGATGATAATCTCCCACGCAGGCCCAATGCATTTGCTAGCATTAATAACACCAACTGAAAAGTATAAAACGTCTTTGACACAGAATATTAAAACTTGTTTACAAAGTTTGGCGTAACACCTCTCAATTTCCACTAAAATTATCAAGAAAAACAGTTTCGAATTACACCGAAGAACACAAGTGCCGAAAGAATTAATTACTAACCAGAAGAAAATGTTCAAAGAAGCGCTCGGACGTAAAGCTACCCTCACAGTTTATTAAAACTTTTAAAAGCCTCTTATTGAAATCGGCTTAGAAGACCGCAGACATATACCGTAAAATAGGGGTAAAAATTAAGTCTTAAGAAAAAAATCACGATATTGAGAAATAAACCTTATCTCTTAATACCCAGGGTTGGAGTTCCAGTGGGTCGTTTTAATAGTATTGGACAACAACGGTAGTTCTTTGCAGCTTTTCCAATTCTGCTAAAAGGACGTTTTGTCGTGGAAAAGGTGCAATGGGAAGTTTCATTGAAAGTTGATTTGACGACTTGTGTGTTCGCGGTGAATTCCTAAGAGCACTTGCGTGGATTTCTTTGAACCTTTTTAGTATTGTTGAGGTAAAATCGACTAAGTATTTTTTGTTGTTTAGATCTAGGTTTCAGAGTTTTAGAATGTTCATGGATGGAGAGGGAGACGAAGACCAAGGAAAATATGAATGGAAGAATTATAATGGAGGAATTATATGAAAGAATGCGTCCATGCGTCATGTTCGTGAACGGGCGCTGTCAGTTGGGAGTTGGGGACTGGTCATCTCTTAACTGCTACGGTTTATTTTAACTACTTTTGTTTTTAAATTGTTCATACTCGTATAATCTTTCACTCTGGAGATTCTTAATGTGCACGTCTTTCTACATCGTTCTCACATATATGTATTGTATAGTCTCAACATTAATGAAGTAACGAAGATCTTGTGACAATATTTTGATTGAAAGGGTGTCAATGGAGTTTCTTGCCCATTCTTCTCCAAAGCGATCTACGCTGTGAAATGGGCAACTACAGTACTTTCGCAAGTTATTATACCTTGTGAATGTAGCTTCTCCTTTGTTTATTTGACATATGGTGCCGAGATGGGAATATTTCATGGGAGCCGAGATGGGAATAAAGCTTCAAAAGTGCCTGTTATGGTCTAATTGAAATAAATGCTTTGAGTTTAAGAAAAAAAAAACATGGGACAAGAATTGGAAAATAATTATATCTAGGTTTATCTTAGGTATATAGCATGTCGACACAAGGCTAACGTTAACTTTAAAAATGTTGAGTTTTAGTTCCAATCTAACTGTTAAAAAATACTGGATAGATTTAAATTAGTTTAGATTTGATTATTGTTGTTAGTTTCCTAAAAAGCCGTGTTATGATTTGCGGTTACTATAACAGCAAATCATAACTGAAGGTTTATTTAAACTTAGGTTTAAAAACAAGTTATCTATTGCTAAATTCATTTATTGATTAATAAGCGGTATGCGTTGGTTTTAAAAGAATATCTGTTTAATTATTGTTTAACAAATAGTTTATTGAATTAATGTGTGTCAAGTGGAAAATATTGCGCGCGTTTAAAAATGTTTAGGTAAATGTACAGACAATGTGTGTTTAGACAATAGAGAATTATTGCAATGTTAAAATCGAATGCTAAAAATAGTAAAACTAATTAACAAATCATAGTTTGTAACTCCAATCAATGTTATCTGTAATTTGTAAAAAAAAGATGTGTAATGACTTCGCAACGACGACGCCATTTTTTTTTGGGTATTGAAAAGTTGAGACGCTGCGAGGCCACATTTTTGAAAAGAATATCTTGTGAGTACGATTTAAATTATTGATTTAGATTTTAAAACTGTTAATTTGTTTTGCTAATAACAAGAACAAAACGTGAGTAGAAAAACTGTGTGTATTCATATTAGTATTCATATTAGTATCATAGTATTCATATTGCAATGAGTGTTGTTCTGAATGATCAGCGACGGTCAAGGTCTCAGAATAAATAGGCAGACTGCCTTCTAGTTGTTTCATTTTAAATTGTTTTTTACCTATCAAATTATTTTTATTTCGTGAAGCGAAATTCTCTAAACGTTAGGAGTATCGACTATACTAAACATGGTCATAATGGCAACCATCATTTTTTTCCATTCTTCGAGTACTCTGTCAGCCGTCACGGTATTATTTCCTTTGTTTCATATCATTCCTCACACATTTATTCATTCATTTTTTCTTTAAAAAATATTATTAGGTACCTTCTTTGTTAAAGTTTCAGCAGAAGTCGTCTGAAAAGAAATTATATGAAACCTTACGTTGTGCTGCTTAAAAGGAATAAGGTTGTTTACTGCTACGTTCAAATAGAACGTACTTCGCAACTATTGTTGTGTGTTTTGCAAAAGAAAACTTACAAGATACACAAAGGTCACAAACTCTTTAATGTTTACAAGTTAAGGCACTAAGAATTTTAGTAATTTATACAGTTTAAGTTGCTTTAACACTAAAACGAACATTAGTATTTCGAGTGGCAGATAAGCTCACTAATAAAAGAAGGAGATTTGTTTTGTTACTTATGTTTTAAGATTCGAGAGGCAGAGACTTCGAATCAAAACTTCGAAAGTTTTAAAGTACCTACCTATCAAGCTACTACTTCTAAAAGAAACATGAGCACTTAGTTTTTTTATATGGAAGCACTAAAGCACTATATACCCGCCTACGGCGAAGACAAAAGGAAGGGTTATGATTTTAGCAGTCTATGTATGTATGTTTGTATTTACGTACCTATGTTCCTCCGTAGCAGCTAAATTATTCATCCAATTTTGATGAATAAGGTGTCAATCGATTCGTTATTATGGCTCCCGGTAACATAGGCTACAAACCGAAACAAAAAAAAAAAACGCGATTTTAATTAGACCGTGATTTTTCAATAGTAGGGTTTTTAGATGTAGTATACCACACAAATTCTTGTTAGTGCTTTCGTATGATGCTTTATGGGTATTCAATTGTGTTCATCATCTGCCTATAAAAGTAGAGTGTAAACAGACCATTATCGAAGCCGAGAGGCACTTGTCCTTTTCGTAATTGCATTTTTTTTTTCTGAACCAAACCATGAATCTTCTAGTTAAGGTCAAAGTTCCAACTTTTTCACATATTTTTTTATATACAAGTCTTAAATTGTTGCGCATTGTTACTAAGTTTGACCAAAGAAACGATGCATGGACTATGTGAAGGATGATATCATGGCACGAAAGGAGGTGTCTGATGAGATGACGAGTAATAGAGAAGTATGGAAGAAGAAGACATGCTGCGCTGACCCCGAATGAAGTTGGGTAAGGGCAGATGATGATGTTACTTGGTTTGATGTACAGAATGCTTGGTTGATAATAGAGTGCACTAATAAAAATATAGAATAGAATAGAATAGAATAAAAATTCCATAGACATTAATCTAATCGAACCGCAAGCATTATTTATTGAAACGTTGGGCATTTATTTTAATACTGCTGGTCCGTCGACAGCTGTACAAAAGCCATAAAAATCAGTTTACATGAATATAATTTGTTAATAGGCGGTTTGTGGTGACTGACAACCACAGGTGTGGACCGATGCTGACTTTAAACAGAGAAAATGCAGAGGTACCACCTCTCAGAAAACCCAGTAACATTTCACCGACCCGGTGGTTACTGGTTACCCTTTTACAGCCGTTTTCAATAACTTACCAACAGTTAACGAAGCGTTGCTATCTCAGATAAACAGTTATATATAGACAGATAAGTGACGTGGATAGGATGTTCCTGTCAATTCATTGCTGGCTTTGTTAATAGAAACACTGATAGCTACAAGAGTAAGGCATATTAACTAACCGTTATACGTAAGTAAGTTATAGAAAACGGCCGTTAGTCTCAAAGTCGCAACCGCAACTGCTGACCGTTCTGAGGTCCTGAGTACGATTCCCAGGTCGGGCGGAAATTCCTGTGAAAAACACAACAAACCTGAGTTTGTCCAAGAGGAATTTCCCAGATAGCAGCCAGGAGATTGGAATTGAGCGTTGTGACACGCTCGTGCCTCAGAAAGTACGTTTAGCCGTTGGTCCAGCTTGTTGGATCGCCCGTCATCGTAGACGGGGATGCTCTATTAGAGAAAGTGAAGATAGGTAGAAGAGTTACGTGTGATCCGCACACACTAGTTTACTTATCGTACCTTACTTACTTACTATCTTTTTAGTTCTTATCTTATCTTCTTATTATCGATACTAATATTATAAATGCGAAAATTTGAATGAATGGATGGATGTTTATTACCTACTCTTTCACACAAAAACGACTGAACGGATTTGGATAAAATTGGACACACAGATAGTTTAACCTGGATTAACAAAGGATAATATTCATCCCCAGTGGGTCAATTACCGAACTCCTCGCGGGCGAAACAAGCTAGTAATACAGATTTCCTGCGTCGATGACTAGTCTCCGCTGTGATTGGACGCCATGACCGGTAGGTAATATTCGTTAGTTTAGTGAGCCTTCTGCACTTTGATTGTTTAGTCGTTTATGTTACCAATGACGCTTTTAATAAAATTAGCGGCCTTACCCATTGTTTTCATGTTTGCTCCAAGTGACCGATTTTTGGGATGTATGACGTCACGAAGATAACTACTTGTGGCACGTAATTAACGAGCTTAGCCTTCTATGTTTACCCTTTGAGGTAAATTACAAACACTCTAATATTATTTATGATTAGAGAAAAGGACATTGACCATCCATGTATGGGAGTTGGGCCAAGTGTTGCCCAGAATGAACACATAGTGCATTATGTACCTTAGGCTAACACTACTCTGTAAACGAAAGCTCATCAAAATCTATTCGAGGAGATATGAGAAAAAAATATTTTTTGTTAAGATTTTTTATTGGTGAAGAATGAAATCCAATGGTACGTACCGCAGTAATTATTTTAAATAATTACTCACTTTATTATTACAATCAAGTATTTCATGATTTCTGACATTCAGAATGGATTTACATTAATAATACTCACAGTTATCTACTTGATATTAAACAATGAATTACTAACATTGATATTATTACATTATTCGTTTACATCGTATGATCTATAATTATTCACTTAATCGTCATCATCGTCATCGATGATAATTGTATCGAGAAATAGAGCAGGACGCCTAATAACGTCTTGGTGCCTAACCCAGCCTAAAAACCAAACTAGGCAAATAATGTGGGCACAACTGCCAATTGTTCTGCGACCTGTGAAACATGAGCAGCAATAGTTTCTTATGCACTCTATTCCAGGATTGTCCTGATGTATCAATATGTAGCAGTGGTACATTTTCGACGATACATGTCTACTCTTTATGTGTGCTCTTATGAGTTGGACATTACTGGAAGGCATAGTAAATGCTGACAGATCGTTAAGATCTCCGTTATATTGTTGGATAAGAAATGATCCACTGCTGCGTACATGTTCACTGTAGTAACTGGGTGCAAGTTTTATTTGGTAGGTGCCTACAGCGAAAAGGGTCAATTCTTCAGCGGTCAATATTGGAAATGCGTTAACATTATTCTGCTCAACAGTAATATTTTCGAAATGGGCTCTATTTCGGTTTAATCTTTTTTCGTCCACGTAATCTGCCAAGTTATTGGCAAAATTCAGTCGCTCTCTAGCTATGTTTATAAAATCGCTTGCATGGGGACTGTCTATTATGTCGACGTGAAAGGCATTCGTTAAAGCCGCAGCGATTTTAAGGTCTGTGAAAAAATGGCTCATGGCTACATTACAATATTCATGACGAAAAATCTTAAAATCACGCTTCAGCCTCCCATTTACTACCTCAACAGGCCACCGGCAAATGGTGCACATTCTTGATTTATTTGCCTGGATTGTACTCAATTGAGTAGCTCTTCTTGCCTGAGATTCTGGCATTATGCCAACATATCCATGGGATTCCAACATGGGTATAGAGTCACGAAACCCTCTGTCTAAAATAAATATATCACCGAACTGTAACAGCCAATGAATAACTCTACCTGGACCATCTAAAAGATTATTTAAAATAGTAGCGTCATTTTGAGTCGCTTGATAAGGTCCAGAAATATCGATAATGTGCCCATCACATGTAACAAATAAAAATGGTTTAAGTAGGTTTCTGTACTTGTGGAGACTGTACGTGACTTTTTGAAATGTGAAGTTACTGCTCTTTTGGATGTACATATAAGTTCCATCGCAGATTATAATAGCTTTCTCATTATTAGCGAACAAAGCATTAGGAACCGCTAGATTTCTTTCTATTATCTGTTCTCTGGTCATGTGATCGAAACCCAAGTGGCGAGGAACAAAATCACGTTCTAGGCATTGCCTAGCTGTTTTCATCTTCCGTTCGAGAGTCGTTCGCGACATGTTAAAATAATTTTTTAAGCATTTTTTTCACAACTCTGATTGTGTTGCAACTCTCAGCCGGTAAGCATTCATTAGAACTGGTTTTCGAGCCGAGCGAGATTACTTTTGATGGAATCTGATTGTCATGGAGTTACATATTATTTTTATGCGAAAACATTTTATTAAAATAATAGTTAACTAAAATCGTCCCGAAAATCTTAAAAACCAAACTAAAAAAAAACCATGGGACCGATTTTTTTTAAATATTTTTTAAAATTATATGTTAATATAAGTAATCATTTGGAAGCACTCCCATGTCTGGGCAGCATATGGCCCAGAACCGGTCAATGTCCTTTGAGATGAGATTTAAAAAAAGGTGTTCGGTATTACAATAAAACATCAACATAGTTGTTTAAATAAGAGCTAACTGCACTGATAAAAACATGATCAGCTCATCTTATCCGTGTTCAAGTGCTGTCAGAGTCATAAATTGGTATGAAATAGAGCGATATGGCTATAGGACAGTTTCTTCAATAAATCCTTAAAATATACAAAATATTGATCTACGTTTTTTTTTATTGAGAGATGCTGACCAGCATTTAATTTGCTTGAAAAAATACAACCCGTGAGATATCGTCGCGAATAAAATATTAACTAACACATTTAACTCTAAACTTGAAAAGTACTAAAAAACTTAGATTAACTTATTCACCAGAGGTGACGAAATTATAAAAACTTTAAAAATTTAAAGACTGGTCTCAAATAATAATTTAAGAAATTCCTTTCTTCGTGACACTGCTTTCTTTAAAAAGTTTTGTCATTAATTGGTCCATTGAGTAACCAACTTTTTATTGCAGTCACTGGATATTAAAAAGTTTAGACTTTAACGAAAGCTTTGGTAGATAAATTGGTAATCGCAATGTTGTTAATAGCATGGCAGACCAGGGGGCCTAAAATGGCCACTTTATCAGAATCATAATAGAATTAGGTTAAAAAATTAAAACTCTTAAAATGGACTTTGTGGTCATAACCATAAAGAACAGTTTAGGAATTTTAAATTTTTAACGTGATTCATTTATTATGATTCTGATAAAGCTTCCATTTTAGGCCCCCTGAGGAGTCTACTGCGAATCGCTTTGTTGTGGCTCTGTGTTACCCTTATGTTTAAAAGTACTTCTTCTTTTGAGAGAATCAAAGGATATTGCTCCATTTCGTAGTATGTCGGCTGGAGATGCCGAAGAATACTGGTTTATCTTAGTCTTAGATATGAGAAACTATTAGGTACCTACAGCTAAGACAGCCGTTGTAACTGCATGTTCAAGATAACAGTGATAACTGAAAATCACTCAAACAAAGAAAACCAACAGCAAGCCAGACACACAGTACAGTGTCAATTGTCATTATGCAATTTCGTTCAAGAAATTCGACAATCTGAGACACTTGTCACAAAAGATGAAATAGGCATAACACCAACAAGGTCAAAGATAGCTAATCATTCACTGATTACAGAATATTTTAAACAGTATCTCACGTATTTCCCAAGTTCAAGAAATACGACAAAGACCGATTTATGAACGAGCGAACATAATAGTTTTACAACTGATTACAGTGTGATAAGATATAGCTGGAATAATGCCTAACATTGAGATTACGAATGTACGAAAAACAATGATGTAAAAATTGCAAACAGGTTGAACAATCTCCACATTAATCTTGGACGTATTTAAATATTGGAAAATAATCTCTATTAATATCACCATCATTCTCTTGCCCTTATCCCATTCATTTGGGGTCGGCGCAGTATGTCTTCGTCTTCCATACTTCTCTTTTACTCGTCATAGTTGTCATCTCGTCTGACACCTGCTTTCTAGCCATATCATCCTTCACACAGACCATCCATCGTTTCTTTGATCTTCTCCTACCCTTATATCCATATCTATAAATATAATTTACTAAATAAATCAAATTATGAAAGTGATTCTTCGTTATCATTAGATATTATAATACGGTGGTCCGCACAGTACTAACAAAACCAGTATAAATGGCAATTACCCTTGGTCGTTAGCCCGTATTCGGGTGCCCGAAAGACTCGAATTCAGACACCCTAAGCAATAATTACACTGGTCATCGCTCTGGAATACGGTCTAACGACTACTAATAGCTTGAATGAAGTCGAATACCAGCGCCCGCGTCAACTGATAGATGTGTAAGGAAAACTGGCGTCGGGTAACCAAAGCGATGAAGCTGTATTAGATTGTCAATCAATCAATCAATCAAAATATTTTTATTTCACATAGGTTATTATATTACTTGTAACCTGTTGAGAACTTTATTCGTAAAAAAGTGCTATGGATACTTATAAAACGTCGACAAAAAGGTGCACGGTTCGGGTTGGTCGTTTCCTATGGAGAAGAACCGGCTAGAAACTCCATGGTTACTCTTTTCAAATCGTTTGGTGTTACAATATTATCATGTTACAGCATTAGTACTTAAGTATGGGGTAACAGCATAGGCCCGACAATAGGTCGTTGCTTACTACGCAAAAAAAATTAAAACAGGATGAAAAGTTAACAAAAGTTAACGAGCATCTGGGAATCTACAAAGCCTATAATGTTCACACATTCACAAACAATCGGTAAAAAATAATCTATACAATGGTAAGAAAATATTGTAAAATAGTAAATTAAACAAGTGACACAAATATTGTCATCAGTGCTGTAACTATTCTGAGCAAAAGATGTATAAATGATTTGAAAACTATCGTAAGGAATTTGGTTAGATAGATGAGAAAAATGAGATTGAGAATAGTTAGAGACATCCACATATTTGTGCCGTTTATGAGCTACCAGGGAAGCCGCATGCGCAGAAGGAACTAAAGCCAAACTTCTTTGTCTTCGACGTAGTCCTTGATTTTGTAATATGCTTTTTTAATAAGGACACGTTTGATGTAATTTTTGAACTTTCCATCGGTCAGTTCTATAACTGACTTTGGCAACTTGTTATAAAAGCGTATACTGTTTATAAGAAAAGATTTGCTAGTTTTGGTGAATCTGAATTTAGGTATTACAATTTCGTGTTTACTGCGTAATTATATTATGGAAGTCGCTTCTAATTTTGAAAAGCCCTCAATTTTTGCGGACATATAAAATACATTCTAAGATATAGAGCGAAGGCAGAGTCAGTATATCGATCTCTTTAATTTTTTTCTCTTAGGGACTCGCGAGGACCCATTTTATAGATTGAGCGGACTGCCCTCTTTTGTAGAATAAAAATTGAGTCAACGTCTGCTGCTGATCCCCACAGCAGAATGCTATAAGACATATCATCATCATCTGCCTAGCCTTTTCCCAGTTAGTACTGGGTAATACGATACCCCTTGGTAAGACTGGTTGTCAGACTTTTTGGGTAACTGACTACCTGTAACGACTATCAAAGATCTACAAATGACAGCCGGGACCAACAGCTTAACGTGCTTTCCGAGGCACGGTGGAAACTCGGTATGTAATGGGCGGTCACCCATCCACCGACCAACCTAGGCAAGCGCGGCTTAACCTAAAGATCGACTCGAGCGGCTGTTATTATTTTGCCACGAGCTCCTCTAAGACATAATACTGTGAAAATAAGCATAGTATACTAACCTAGCTGTGGCTACATCAGTTAACTGCCTTATTTTCCTTACTGCATATGCAGCTGAGCTTAACCTACCCGAAAGAGTTCTAATGTGCGCGCCCCACTGCAATTTTGAGTCGATAGTAATTCCTAAGAATACAGTTTCCGCTATTACATCAAGTTTTTTGCCGTCAAGATTTAAATTTAGATCCCGTTGTGGTACATTCGGTAAAGAGAACTTTACTCATTTTTTTTTGTTCGCCTTCAGTAAAAGATTGTTAGCTGCGAACCATTTTGAGAGAACAGTTAGACTTTCGTTGACATGTAAGACATCCGTATCTTTTCTGTTTATTTAAAAAATTTGCGAAGTGTCATCACCAAATAGAATTATATCCGATAATTTGGCCATCCCATAAGGGAGATCATTAATGTAAACAAAAAAAAAGGAAAGGATCGAGAATTTAACCTTGGGGCACGCTCATCTTGACTAGAGACCCGGAGGACGTCGCCCCATTTACATTTACTTTTTGCTGCCTATTTGATAGACAGGAATGAACAAGATCAGCAGCTTGTCCACGAATTTCGTAGTGGTGTAATTTACAGATCAGTGTGTTGTGGTCGACGCAGTCGAATGCTTTTGAGAGATCACAGAAGATGCCAATGGCATCCTGGAACTTCTCCCAAGATTCCAAAATGTGACTGATGAGTTTTACTCCCGCGTCCGTTGTCGACCTACCCTTCGTGAAACCAAACTGCTGACTATGCAGAATCCCATTAGAGTTGAAGTGCGATAGCATCTGGTCCAGCATGATTTTTTCATAGATTTTACTCAGTGCTGGAAGCACAGATATAGGTCTATAATTAGAAGGATCACTCTTACAACCTGATTTAAAAATTGGTACTACTTTACTATGTTTCATTAGATCAGGAAACTTGCCGCTGTCCAAACATTGATTGAATATGTCTGTTAGAACACGAGCGATTGAGTCAATAATATCTCCAAGAACCTTGACGGATATACCCCATAGGTCTTCGGTATTTATTATGTTGAGACTTTTGAATGCGTTTATAATTGTAGCAATGCATATTGGTTTAAATTTAAAGTTTGGTATGTCCCGAGTAAAGTTTTCTTTAAGAAGAGGTTCAGCTAGTTTAGATGAAGAGGCGAGAGATTTCGTAACCTGTAACGGAATATTAGTAAATAAATTTTCTAGTGTCTCGGCGACTTGTAGCTTATCAGAAATGGTCTGATTATCTATTTTCAAAGCCAGTTCATTCTGATCTCGTTGTTGTGCCTTTCCAGTTTCTCTGTTAATTACCTGCCACACAGTTTATATTTTATTATTAGAAATACCAATTTTGTTAATTACTATTTGTGATTTTGCTTTCCCGCAGTGGCTCATTCACTAAATTTCGATTTAGAATTAACTTTGACTGTTTTCAAAGGACACGTTTTTATTAAATTCTTGGCAAACGGTAGAAAATAATGTGCCGTAGTTTATATTGGGGTCTTTTGAATCAAAACTAGCGTTAGAAAGGCTGCTAAGTACATTATTATTAAAAGATTTGAATTTATTTTTAGTAAGATGTCTTAATTGAATAGTTTTAGCTAAGTGTATCTTTTTGTCTAACTCAAAAGCTACAAGTTGACCAGAATGGTCAGACCATTCTCAACCTAACGCCACTTATTAAGAACGAATCTTTTACGTTACAATTGGTAAATACATTATCTATGCATGAAGCTGAAGTTGCCGTTATTCTAGTCGCTTCTTGAAATAAATATTTTAAATTGAATGATTTAAACAATGAGATGAGCTTACATTTTTCGGGTGAATTGACTAACAGATCAATATTTAAGTCACCACAAACAAAAACTAATTTATTATCTCTAAAAGGCTACTTAATATTTCTTCCATTGTGATTAAGAACAATGACAAGATTGATGCTGGTGGTCTATAGACACATAAGAAAGTATGCCCTTCAACCTCTGCACATGCTACCTCACATAAGCGGTCAACAGAGTAAGCAGTGATATCCTTCCTTTCCTTATATCTGAGACAGCTATTACAAAGTATCAGGGTACCACCACCCACTGTAGATCTGTTGTACGCGCTGGCAACTGAAAAATTATTTACATTAAACAACATCCTATCTGGTTTTAACCAAGTTTCACTAAAACATAAAATTACCATGTGGTATTTATCTATTAATATTTCCACGTCTAAAATTTTGCCGGAGAAGCGATTTATATTCTGGTGATAAAGTAAAATATTACTATTCGTCTTCTCTTTTGTCGGCTCTAATAGTTTAAAGAATCTACTCCAGTATTATTGGAGATACTGGATAATACTGTTTCATCACTTAACCTAGTCTCAGTTAAACTATCATTAACTGCGTGTATATTAAAAGCTAACAATGTAGCTAATAAATGTTGACTTGTTTTGGGAAGAAACATATATTCCCGAATCAAAACAAAATCAGTAACAAAATTTTTAGTATCAAAAAACAATAGACGGTCACTATGACGACAAGATAAAATATGCATCAAGTTATTCAGGCTACAAATATATTCATTTTCTTGATTAAGTAAATTGTCAGAATACTTTTACTTTTACTTACTTTTACTTTTTACTTTTTGGCAATGCACATAATATTAATTTTCCTAATCTTAACTTAAGTAGGGTGTCGATACCATTATTCCGAAGACTCGATTGTACTCTACTCCGTGCATTTACACTAATTGGTCCGAATTCCATAGGCAATCGAATGCGGTAGAACGACCAAGTGTAATTACATCATAAGGGTCACGATACATTGATCGACGGTGTTTGACGGGTTATCCTTACGCTTGAAACTCCTTACAACACTTGACTAGTTCAAGGACAAAGTATTTCCACCGACGCGCCAAAACTGTACTTCAGTCTAACCTCATCTGCCTAGACTTTTTCCAACTGTAGTTGGCTTCCAGTCTAACCGGATGCAGCTGAATACCAGTATTTTACATCGATTGACTGCCTATCTGACCGTAGTACTGGGCCGATACCCCCAGGATAAAACTGGTTGTCAGACTTTCGGACCACTGACTACCTGTAACGACTGTCAAAGATCTACAAATGACAGCCTGCTTTCCGAGGCACGACGGAAACTCGGTATGCAATGGGTCGTCACCCATCCACGGGCCAACATAGGCAAGCGGCTTTACCTTAATTCTACCGTGTTGAATAGCCTGCAGTAAAATTCCATTTCTATCTATCTGAAAGTAATACAGGCAATAGGCTTCTTTGGCTGAAACCCACTCAGCTTACGTACAAAGACTTAGCATTTACGTGCCTACTATGTTATTCCATCTTTTACAACGCAGATTTGCGGAAATTGAATTTTTTACCCGGTGATAAGAGGCTTCTGAGTTTTTTTTTTTTTATAGCAAGTATCAAATGTCTGATCTTTAACGTATTAACTTGCCGTTTAGAATATCTACACTTCTACACTAATCTATACTAATATTATAAAAAAGTAAAATTTGTTTGTAAGTTTCTTTCTTCTTCGTCTTTGGATTTACTGAACCGATTTTGTTAATAAAATTCTTTCACTAATAGAAAGCTACATTATCCCCGAGTGCCATAGACTATATTTACAACGTGCCCAACGTGTACCGACGACAACGCGAGCGAAGCCGCGGGCAACAGCTAGTTATTTTAAAGAGGAAAGATTTGTATGTTTGTAACGAATAAGCTCCGAAACTGCCGGACCGATTTTAACCATTTTTTCACCAATAGAAAGCTAAATTATCAGGAAGTAAAATAAGCTATGAATTATATTTAATATCATGCAAATTAGCCAAGCAATCATAATTTTTGCGAACGAAGTCGCAGACGTAGTGCTAGTTATATACTCGTATAGGTAAAAATGTGTATGTATTTTAATAGCTTATTTACGGTGCGTCTCGATTAGAAAACCTTTACAATTGAAACCGATACAATTGATATTTTTAAAATAGTCAAAACACAATACAATAAAAAAAGCCACTCAAAAATTACGACGCATTTGAGATAAACATACAAAGGATTTGCACATTTAATCTTCAGGATTATTCTATTTTTGTACCGATACGATTATCGGAAACACTCAATGTAAATAATCGATTATATATCTCCTATGGTTGTTGGTCTAGGTAGTGGTACTGCAGCATGCGGTCTTGGGTTTGATTCTCAAGTTGGCCAAAGTTATATTGGGTTTTCCATCAGGAAATCTTCAGTAACAGTCCCTGAGTCTGGATGTGTACCCGGACTCCAATACATGGGGCTTTAACATAACTGGCATAAACGTGATATTGTCTTATTAATCGGTGAAGCAGCCACCTATTGTATCGATTGAAAGTGAAATCTTCGCAAAGTAGCCTTGACAGCTCGTCAGGATCCAAACGGTGGAACCCGTCGTGCAAGTACGTAGAATTTGCAATACGACTGTCCTTTTCACACATAGTAACAATGACTATTTGAAAGAGAGAAGAAGAGTTATCCTCAACTTCAATTGGTTAAGTGGTTTGTGTGTAATGTAATGAAGAGTGATGTGCCAAAACGGAATTAAATTGAACTCTTTGTTTCTTTTGATCTACATTAATTTTAAACACGCTGTACTTCGGTAATAATAATTGAGAGTCTTCTTGTCCTACCACTCAATAAAAAGTATCACCATTAACTAGCTTGATAATCGAAAAACAAGTTATTCAAGTTCTAAAAAAATTGTGCAAGTTAGTACTATGTTATCCTCCTCGTCGTTCCCTCACTGCTGAGGATCGCGACCACATATGACACGTCTGCATATTATGCGGTCTCCTGCAACGTGAACCGCTCGGTACAGGCTGTCTCCAACAGCCTTCTTGATTGCGTCAGACCATCTTGGTGCTCAGCGTTGCGCGCGTATACGTTCTGCCCGGCCCAGTATCACAAGACTTTCCAGACAATGTCTAGGCGAACGCATATGTCCAAAACGCTGAAGGCACGATCCAGGAAGATTGTGGAAAGCCGTTTGTACTAAGTAATCATCAGCCATCAGATACCATCAGGGAAATACGTGATGGTATAGTATAATTAAATAAGTTCACGTTTACGTTACCTGAGTTTCGCTGACTTATTTAATTTGACCCTTGTATACAGCATGTATCAGAAAAGTATGATCATATAGAGGATGTAACAAGACCCTAAACGAAGCCGAAAGGCACTTGTTCTTCCCTTTATTGCATTTTTTTTGTTCTAGACACCTGGGAACCTTGTAATTACGGAGATAAAGGGAGTCAAAGTTAAAACTTTTTCAAGTTACAAGACAAGTACAAGTTTTTTTTTAAATACATATTTTTATTGTAAGATTTTTACTTTAAACACCTCCACGACCCCCGTACTATTCAATCCATCCATCAGCACAATGTTTTGAGTGCGTTACATTGAGTCCTACCGTAAAACGTGATTTTCTCATCCCAAAAAAAAAGTTATTTCCCAGCAATAATTTTTGCGTAAAGTTACTGGTTTGGTTTCCTCACGATGTTTTCCTTTACCGAAACAAGTGATAATTATACAATACGCACGTGAATCCGAAAAATCAGAGGTGACTTGGCAGTTCGACGCTCACACCACTAAGCTATCAGCTATCACTACCACCTACCTTACATACATACGCAAACATGCCTTTTTTATGAGGGTAGGTAGGAACTACAGAGTACCACCAAGTGATTGGATAGGTGGAAGCGCAAGGGCAGCCCGCGAAATTCAAATTTCTGATACCCGCCGTGTATACATATAGTCTTCTTGACTGTTTTTTCGGTCTCAGTAGCCAATGTTAGCGGAGATTAACCATCGGAACGGGACATTTTTATTTATTTATTTATAACAATCTTACCTACACTATCATTACAGATCTATGATCCAATGCCACAGAGTGGCCTTACTAACTAAATCCTAAATCTACACCTTATACCTAGTTAAAAAATATCTTAATCTAAATAACTTATTACATAATTATAGTGTAACTTTTGCGATTTCACTCAAGTTGCATCACAATACATCAACCCTCCCGTGAACCTCATTCACCACGCGTATGGCTCAGTGAGAGGAGATCTCGCCAGTAGGTTGGTCCTGGCTGCAGGCACAGCGAGCAGGGCAACATCAGCAGCAACATATTATTGTGCACAAGTCTGTGCGCAGACACAGGTGCATTCTCTGTTCCTTTACTCTCATAGTCCGATGGGACGGCAATCCGACACGATACGACCGTAGAGTGATCAGGCGCAGGACCAACAGCTTAACGTGCTTTCCGAGGCACGTATCATACCGCCAACTTCCAAACTCCGGGCTACTACTGAGAAAATTCTAATGGATAAACCCAATACCACTGTTTGCCCGACCCGGGAATCGAACCCAGGACCCCACGCTCAGCAGTCGCGCTTGCGACCACGAGACCAACGGGGTAGTCTTGTCTAAGCTGTGTACAGTGTTAACAAGACAACATAGCATAGTTTGACTGAAGTAGGACACCACCAAATATGGTTCTATAAAAGTTAAACACTCTACCGGCATAGCTATGTTATCATACTTATCATGATTCTTGGTTAATTGACACATAATTATACCATAAATAAATAATAACTTTGGTCCTATACACAGGTTCCTATAATTTACTTATGCACGCCTATTATATGATAATGGTCCTCTAATACCTTTGATATTTAAAATAATGACTGCATAATTAAGAAACGCTTTGTAATTCCCGAAGGGTTAGGCGAGGTGTACCTAACAAGTACACCAATGCACTTTGCGCCATGTGATAGGGGGCGAGCCTATTGCCATCAACCGGGCATAAATCCAGACTCCGAACCCAGGACCTCATGCTCAGCAGTCGCGCTTGCGACCACGAGAATTTTTCATTAGAAGCCACGGAGATTTGATTTGTGCCCGGTTGATGGCAATAGAATTACCCTCTAATACAAGGGACTTAAACATAACAGGTTAAATGTGGGTGTAACTATAATGTACACCTCTACCTAACCCTTCGGGAATTACAGGCGTTATGTTAAGTCATGATCATCGTTGTTTTGCCCCAACAAGTTTAATAGTATTCGGACATGGAACAGAATTTACTCATAATATGATAATGTTTGTGGTTTTCCTTCTCATTGATAAACAATACACAAAGCACGTGCGTATGTAGTGATGCTACTCTTATTACATCGAAATACTTTTAGCTCTAACTTAAGTATAGACAATAGACGCATTTTTTTTCTTGCGGTTAGTGCCTAACCTCATGTTAGAGTTTTTATGCCGCCCATGGGCCTCTGACTTTGCTTTACATGCCGTCGAAAAAAAAATCTCTCAGGCATGCTGGTTTGGTTTCCTAACAATGTTTTCCTTCACCGAAGCAAGTCATATTAAACAATAAGTACATCATGAATTCCAAAAATCGTAGTCTTGGGTTCGAACTCGAGACCTATGACTTGGCAGTCCGACGGTCACCACTAGGCTATCACTGCTGATGAATATAAGAATGACTTACAGTTAGGTAATTTATGTTTTTGTAAAATAATTAAGCAATTTTAATAATCCGTTTTATATTTAGTTGAACCCTGAAGAAGTGCCTACATTTAAAAATTACTGTAGATCAGGTATATTGAATTTTGAGTCATTGGTTTCGTTATCGACCGTACCCCTATTCCATACCTTACATCATCTGCTAGCCTTTCCCATCTTATTTGGGGTCAGAAACCTCAATAATATCATTATTTTACATAAAATGGAGCAGTGTGCAGGATAAGATCCTCCATAAAATGATCCGGAATAGAACTGGAGTTACCGAAATAACTTTCAGACGTGGCAGTGGGCTGGCCATATCTGTCGAAGGACTAACGGCCGATGGAGCAGAAGATTACTGGAAAGGAGACCGTATATCGGTAAGCGTAGAATTGGACACCCTGCAGCTCATTGGACCGAGAACGTTCAAAAGGTTGCTGGTTCAGACTGGACACGGAAAGCGGTGGACCTGACCTCCCTGTCTTGTAGCACAGCTTGGGAGACGCATAGACCTAGCAGTGGACTGCGTCAGGCAGTGCTGAAAAATGGAGTCAAACTCAAAGCATTTATTTCAATTAGACCATAACACTTTTGAATGTCAGAAAAACAAAGAAAGCGAAACTACAGTCACAGACACAAGCCATAATAAGCAAAGCGTAGATCTCTATGGAGAAGAATGGTCAAGAAACTCCATGGACACTCTTCTCTCATTTCAATGGCTGAGTGACGGCCTATCTGACCTCCTCTACCTAGGTACTGGCTGTGGCTAATAAGATGCCGTAAAACTGGTTGTCAGACTATCAGGCTTTTGATGACGCGTAACGACCGCTCTGGGCATAGTTGGGCGGTAATGGAAGCAGATAGCCCAAGACCGTGAAAGATTACAATCCTTGGAAAAAGCCTTCACCTGAGAGGCATTCTTAATTAAGCAGTGAACAATAAATATTTAACAACAAAGTTGCTACTATTGAAAAAAAGCTATACTACATTATACCCCTTCGGTCGTCTACGAAACCGTAGTTTTGTAACTGATTTCGATGAAGGAATTATTTTTCCTTGTTACAAACATTGTGCATTAGTTATATTTCAATTGTTACAAATGTTTTAAATTGTAGCATGTTTTAGGAAATAAAAGGCTTTTTATACTAATATTATAAGGAGGTTAAATTTGTTTGTAAGTTTGTATGTATGGGGTAATCTTTGGGTCTACTGAACAGATTTTGATTTTTTTTTTCACTAATTAGAAGCTTAATTATCCCCGAGTGCCATAGGCAACATATATTTACAACGTGTCCGTGGGATAATTTACGACCGAAAAGCGAGCGAAGCCGCGGGCAACAGCTAGTATTTTATATTTATGTAGAACGACCGCCCTCAATATATTAAAATAGCACTCGCCTTATTTATAATTTTTAGTAGGTAAGACTGTAAATCTGATCTAGATAAAACCCGATAATATTTCTAATTTCACTCCATATTAAAATCACGAATCACCGGGGCATTACTCAGTCGTTATGTCATACAATTATTTCGAGCATCACGGTTGCGTATCAGTGGCTAATTATAGTGTAAATGATGCCTTATTGCAGTGTTACATGATATGTTTGTGCACGCATAATACTAGCAAAACATTCACTAATAAATTATTATGTTTCACCACAAATAATGGCACTGAACACACACTGTTCTATGAGTGTACTTAAATGGGTGTACCGACAAGCACTTGTCGGCACTTGTTCTTCCCGTCATTGCGAAATATTTTTTGTTCTGGATCATATCTGGGAACCTTCGAGCTATGCTTTTTGCTTTTTTGCTTTGCTTTGCTTTCGGCCGCAGGGAGTGGTGTTCCGTCGCTTCCACGGGCAACTGGCACATGCACGCACAGTGACATAGTGCACCAGTGAAATATTACTAACATAGTTTTAAGTATCTATTTACTAAGGTATACTTATATCTATGGGCTTAGGTTGCCTGAAAATAAATGGTTGTTGCTTACAACAACCATTGTAGATACGTACGTTACGTTTTCATATATGTATATATTTTTCAATACAATTTTTACACGGTACCTTTACTTTATATACGAGTACCTCAACTACCCCTGTACTATTTAATACATCCATCAGCACAATGTTTTGAGTCCTACCGTAAACCGTGATATTTTCAAACCATAAAAAAATTTCGTATCCCAGCAATTTTTGCGCAGTGTTACTTAGTTTGATGTATAGAGTACTTGATTGACGGCTTCGCGATGTGTCTGTTTACACCACGCAGACTGTACAGGACTGTACTTACACATCTGCCTCCCTTTCGAGGAAAAAAAGATCGAATAACGTGATTTTCTTGCACTACCAAGCTTTTGTAGCTCGAAAATCTAACAACCAGCTTTACCAACAAGTTTTCCAATAACTCGGTTGTAAACAAACTCAAAATCAAAGCATTTATTTCAAATGGGCCTGTGACAGGCACTTTTGCGTAGTCAAAAATAAGCTACCTTCAGTCCAGCCACAGGCATAAAAGCTGTGATTGGGCTGTAGTT
Source organism: Eugnorisma glareosa (assembly GCA_947578425.1). NCBI lineage: Eukaryota > Metazoa > Arthropoda > Insecta > Lepidoptera > Noctuidae > Eugnorisma > Eugnorisma glareosa. Next base: position 4,502,389 of record OX387971.1, on the reverse strand, counting down.
ACCCATTCGAAAACAGTAAATCTCATGGAGAAGACTGGGCAAGAAACTCCATGGACACTCTTTTCAAATCAAGATATTACCTACATACTGTACTACATAGTCCTGGGTACAATATTGTTGCTTCTATATGTCAGAATCTTCTATGTTTCAGAAAGGAAGTTACTGCATGCAAAAACAAATATCAGCTGCACCTGAAAAAGCTAGCCAACATCTTGTGTGCTAGTGATAACAGTCTGCGATTATTTCGACGTCCGTTATGGGATTGTGTGTTTGCGGAATGTAGGTAGAAGCTGACATTTCAGTCATCATCTGGCTAGCCTTTTCCCAACTAAGTTGGGGTCGGCTTCCCGTCTAACCGGATGCAGCTGAATACCAGTGTTTTACATGGAGCTACTGCCTATCTGACCTCCACAACCCATTAATTACCCCAGTAGTTACGGGGTTTCGTATTACCCATAATACGAAACTCCTTGGTAAGACTAGCTGTCAGACTTTCTGACTACCTGTAATTATGCCTATGGCATTAAGTCCGCCTCTGTACTTTGTGCTTGAAGAGTTAAATAAGTAAATAAAGACTGTCAAAGGTGTACAAATGACAGCCGGGACCAACGGCTTAACGTGCTTTCTGAGGGACGGAGGAAACTCGATACTGGGTGATCACCCATCCACGGACCAACCCAGGCAATCGCGGCTTAACCAGAAGATGCCCCCGAGCGGCTTTTATTATTTAGCTACGAGCTCCTCAATTAAGTATACTCCCGAATAATAGTTACACAAATATCTACCTACGTCATTTCTTTATAACTTAGCCTCGTTAGAAAAACGTCGATCACGTTGTGAAAACCGTGGAAACTTATAAAAAATACTTTGAAAGAAACTCACCCATTGTCAAATAACGGATTTTTCTAAGAAAAAATAATGTAAACAAGCTATTTTTAGAAGAGGGAAGGGTGAGTGGACTTATGTCATCGGAATGACGGAAAAATATGCCATGGCTATGGCAGGGGAATAAACAACAGGTACGGGGAGCCCCCCCCCCCCTCCTGCCCTCCTGATCCTCCTGTACCTACTTGTTTGTAATTACTTAAAATAGTTTAGTTATATAACTACCTAAAAATATGTTGATCCGAGGGAGGAGCAGAACCACCAAACACAAGCATTACTACATGCTTCCTGGGAGGTTCTAGCCACAGAATAATATTGTACAAGAAAGTTACAGAAATAAACTATTTTGTTTTTTTTTTATTTTTTTTTAATCCTCCTCCTTGAATAAGGCTGTTAAAACAACGTCTTTAAAACCACAAAGGCATGAAGATAAAGTTAAAATACCACCTGGTTGCGTCCTATTAACCCAGATGCGGCTAAAACTTCGCTCGCATTGAATTACTTCAACATTATAAATGTAATTACTTACGCTGGTACCTACCTAGGTACCCACTGAGTTCAACCTAACGTGACGGACGATAAGTAGCTCTACCTTGTATTTTTCTTTGTTTTTCATTTGGAAAATTGGTTACTGCTCTACTTCGTCTGGAAATAGCTATGTTTTTCTATACTGGCACGAGTTATAATATGTGAACTTTAAATATAGTAACTACATAATAGTTTTAATGAGGCACCCCTGTGTAAGTTCATCAATTTCCAATTTTCGGATCGCAGAGTCCCCCGACTGCGATGGTACAGAACCCTTCATGCGCCCCTTTTTTTTCCTTTTTAACCGACTTCCTTCAAAAAGGAGGAGGTTCTCAATTCGGTTGTATTTTTTTTTTTTATGTTTGTTACCTCAGAACTCCGTCATTTGTAAACCGATTTGAAAAATTCTTTTTTTAATCTGAAAGGATATGCTTTCCAATTGGTCGCATAGAAATTTCATCAAAGTTGGTTTAAGAATTTGGTTGTTTCCCTCACGTTAATTGTCACATCACGCGACGTCGCGTGCTAGCGCTCTGATGTACATCACGCGACGTCGCGTGATACTTGCTAGTTAAATTTGACACACTTCCCGATTTCTGATTGAGCTGCTGCACGCATGTGTATATCGTGAAACAATGCAATATTATGATGACATGGAGCTGATCTGATGATGGAGCTGGAAGGTGGCCATAGGAACTCTGTAATAAAACGACGCAACGCCGTTGAGTTTGAACTCGTTTGATCGCGTCTTGATAAGTACTTTAGTCCTAAATGGTAACCAGGGTCTGATGATGGAGCTGGAAGGTGGCCATAGGAACTCCGTTATAAAACGACATATTTTAACCCCATCGAGTTTGGGTTCGTATAATTCATCTTGTTGGGTACTTTGTCTCTAGATGGTATTCAAGGTCTGGTGATGGAGCTGGAAGGTGGTCACAGGTAGTCCGTAATAAAATGACACAATCCCATCGAGTTTGGGCTCGTATGATTCGTCTTGACGAGTACTTTGGTCCTAAATGGTATCCAGTGTCTGATGATGGAGCTGGACGGTGGCCATAGGAACACCGTTATAAAACGACAAAACCTCATCGAGTTTGGGCTCGTATGATTCGTCTTGACGAGTACTTTAACTAACTTCTAGTTACAATGTAAAAACTAATTCATGACAAGAATTTGTGTGACAACTAAAAAGGGTAAAATAAAAAAAAAATCTGCGAAAACAAAACCGACTTCTAAAAAAACACTAAAATAGTCTTAAATAACTTTACTTTCGGAAGTCGGTGTCTTTGTTTGTATCTTTTTTGCCACCGACTTCTCCGATTTATTATTTGTTACCGCTAGGCAACAAAAAAAAATACAACTGTCTACCTATTACGGATCATGAGATACAGCCCGCTGACAGACAGACGGACAGCGGAGGCTTAGAATGCGGTGCTCCCGACCAGACGAGGTCCAATTTGCTGGAGTGTCCGAAGTGTCCTAATACCTGCACTTTAGTGGGCCAAAAAAACGCCACAGACGCCATGATTAACGTCGCCACATACTGGGCAAGAAACAAGTACCATTCATTAATTATTAGTGTTTATTCCCGTCTTCCCCCACCGGACTGTCCTCACTGGTGGTAGTTGCAAATATTTGTCGCACCTACCACCAGTGGTTGCGTCTTTTCAGTCGCATCTGCTCCTCCCCACCTGTCCCCACTGGTGGCAGAATACAGTAAAATTAGTGGAATCCTCCACCAATTGTGGTTGTATTTCGACTAACAAATAGGAAGAAGGATGGCCTTTCTGGGCCCAGCTGTAAATGCTGCAATCTCTACAAACGAAGAATTTAATTTAGTGGGTCGTAGTACCATGTGGACCCACTGCGACCCAATGATTCTATATTATACTCACTAGGTGGACCAATTCATTAATTTCAAAGTTGCAACGTTAACGTTAAGTGAATTCCTTCACTATTACGTACTGTTTTGTCCCTGTACACACATGATACCAATTTAAAACAAACGTAAGCTCATAACATGCCAGTATAAACACAATAAACAGAGCTTACATCATGTCAACAGTAAAAAAGCAGGGCACGAGAATCATATGTGGCGAACTACTACCGTTCTAGTTGTAACATAAGTCTATATACCTCCCACAAGTTGAACACAACCTTAACAACTTCAAGCTAGAGTTTAATTTTGATTGCAGTAAAAACACTAAATGTTTCACCAAGTTTGCTAAAGTGTCAACCGCTTGAATCAAGAAGTTGTCGTTTGAGTTTCCAACGCCTATCACGAATGCTTGGTTTAAATTACTACACTTAAATGTATAAACAATCTGTATGTATTTTAGTGATAAGACCAGAAACAAATATAAGTTGATCTAGAAAGGTGGCGCTGTTTGTCTAAAAAAGTGACAGCTAAACGTCAAAGTCAGTTTACAGTTTACATTTTTTAAATTCGTTTTTTCGCCGTCTGTCATGTTCCACTGGTTTTTATGAGGAATGCGAAGTGCAGATTGAAATACAAGAAATAAGTTATGTATGTACTTATGTGTATGTTAGCGGGTGTGTACCGTATTCGCAAGTCACTGTGTTTTATTTGGGTCATGTGTGTATGTTTGAGTGCGTTCATAGGGGTCGTAACTTTTCCCTTTGAAGAGTGTTTGGGCTTATTGTTGTAGTATATTGCTTTAAGAGTGGGTTCTGTCTTGTCATGATTTTCGTTCTTTTTTTGTGTGTTCTGTAAGCCTCCTTGGGTTACTGTGTGTGATGGATTATTCACAGATTTGAGTCTCGATATACCGGATTATCCCCACGTAAAAAAATTGTACATTGCAAGTAGAATTTTATTAAAAAAGAATATGTAGGTACTCTTCGAATCTGGTAAGTATGACGTTATCAACCATCGCAGTGGTCATCTGCAGCGCCAACACAGCAATACTTACTAACGTCAAAAACACATCGTAAGAAAACATGTTTTTTTTTTATAATATTAAATAGGCTTGCATTTGGCCGCAAGTTGCCTGATGTAAAGCGATGATGCGGCCTAGAAGAAACCGATTCACTCGAACTTTGAATAGATCATAATGAGCAGGAAAGAGAGAAGCCAGTAGTGTAGAACAAAATATCTGAAAAATGTAGCATTACTCTATGCCATCCTTTCGTTTGTTCATTTGTAGCGCCGAAAATATCATTAAAAAAATGGCATTAGTAACCACACCAACATATAGACTCATCATAATTCAGACATCACCTTCCAACACGTCCTAGGTCACAAAAACGTCAAGAACAACTTTCTACGCCCATCATTACATATTCTTAGCACTTGTTTCTACCTTTGTGAATACTAATGCGGTTTTTTTCGTAGTTATTGGGTTGGCTGACTTTTGGTTTTTACCGGGACTGACTGATACATGTCGTGATACATCAAGGCACGGTGATGACAGGTGGAGTAAAGCTGTGACCGAGTGGCGTCTAAGGACTGGAAAGAGAAGTGTTGGTCGTCTGGCGGCGAGATGGGCAGACGACACTGTTGCCATCGCGGGAATATCCTGGATGAGGCTGGCACAAGTACGTGGAGCTTGGCATAAGCAAAGAGAGGCCTATACCCAGCAGTTGGTGAAGTCGGGCTGTGGATGATGCTGATGATGATGACTAATACATTACGATTTCTTGTGCAGATTCAGAAAGAGATAGTAGAATATAACTTCCCAGTTCCCAATTCTGTGAGAGTTCGATTTTTATTGTACGAGTATTATATTGCTTAGATAAAAACAAATGTGAAAGTTACTTGAAGATACTTGTACTTAATAAAAGAATAATTGGTAATTGGTGCTTTTCTTGAAATTATTTCTAGAAAACCCAATTTGTAGGGGTCAAAATTGTTGTAAATTAGCTCTAGTACGCACGACGACCAATCAAGCTAGACAAAACCAGTTTATGCAGATCTCTCATTGCACGGTAAACCTATACAAAGCGAAGCCATGTTATACTAGAAATGTATAGCTTGATGTGTCGCCGTGTGTTCATCCATTTTAAATGAATGCACCTAATGAGAAATCTCCCTGTACGGTATAATGCCACTAATAATGGCTGTACACTGTTTTACAGACAGAAGTTCAAAAGAATTTCCGTTTCACATAAAAAATTTCTCATATTATCATTTCACAGAATAATCAATACGCAGAAAGCTTACTTCGATAAAATTTAAATCATAGATTTTTGTTACAAATAAAATTTAGTGTTTTGATAATTCATATCATAGAATAACAAATCAAATATTCTTTATACTCATATTGTTTAGTTAATATAAAACTTATTACCAAGAAAAACATTTTATCGAGTGACAGTTTCTAAAATGTTTCAATTCTAACCTTTGACAAAATGCATAACGAGGGCTATGTTATAATTATTGATAACACTACATACCGTAGTATAGTTACATGAAAGCGTTTCATAATTGCCGGAGTGCCCTAATTTTGTTACTGTGACCAATTTCGACGTAGCGCTCGGCTCGCCGGCCGCTACCGCGGCACCGCTCGCTTCGCTCGCTCGGCTCGCGCGTAGTTGGTCACCTAACCTAACCTAACCTAACCTATTCAGTCGGTGTTGGTCGGAGTGAACGGAACGTTTCAACGTCAATCTTCTTCGAATCTAACCTGTCCGGAGTCCTGAGCCCTGAGCTCACTTCGCTCGCTCTTGCATCCGAAGTGTTCCTTGCCACAATGCCTTGTTTATGTTGATGTGGTGTGTGTACAAAACAACAAAAGATTATGGATAACATAACGTCTACTTTTACATTTTCGTAGAAATAAAATACCATGGAAAAAAACACCGAACAAACAATATTCGTTAAAAAATAACTCTACTGTTTGATACGTATGTTAAATAACAAATTCATTGAGTGATTATAAAATTCATTGAATTGTATTTCTGTGAAATATGTTTAATTCGAGTAAATAGTCGTTAAAACAATAATATTCGAAATAAAAACACAAGAACCAAATTTTATAAGAAACATTTTCGACGAAACGAAATTCTATGAAATTTCTGTCTGCGAAATAAGGGGACACCACTAATAATATAAGTCAGTTTCAATGTAGTCGTAACGCCATCCAGTACGAGATTTTTCACCAAAATACCTCAGAAATCATACAACAGCTTTCTTTGAAGACTACCTCGTTTACAAAGTAATGAAACCACTCTAGTTAAGGCCATCACTAGTCTAAGTAATATTATCAGCGCTTATTAAAATCCGAGAGCCGTGACCAAGGCGCTTATCCACTCAGTCTTTATTACAAAACACTTCATTTTTAACCTTGCAAGTCAATTACTTAAAGTGATGATCGTCGTAGAATAATAAACGAACGCGAATTTATTCGCATTAAAATTCATATACAGTATTAACGCGAATTTAAATTCGCGAGTCGATTTAATAACAAGTTGCTTAAACATTGATTTGATACCATGTTCACTCTTAGTTTCAGGTTTTACGGATTTTGCTTAAAGCCCGTGCCCGAAGTGTTAGGCAGAGGTGTACCTAATAGTACACCCACATTTCGCCAGTAATGTTTAAGTCCCATGTAATAGGGGGCGAGCCTATTGCCATCAACCGGGAACAAATCCAGACTCCGTGGCTGCTACTGAGAAATTCCTGATCCAATAACAATTTGCCCGACCCGGACCAACGAGACAAACAACTAATTATGCAAATACATGCACTATGCGACATATTCGGGGGAAAAGGTAAATAAATAATATAATACCGGAAGGATAATATTATTGGTAACATCGGTTAATAACGTATCTGTTATTATCCGCATGATAGTGTGCGTTTTTGTTTCCAAACATGTCAATGTGTTTCTGGAAAAAGTACTTTAAAACCTGCACATAGAGTACAATGCGCTACGACTTTAATTGGCATTTTATAAAGTAACAGTACCTACAAGGCATTCTACAATCATCTTAATTCACAGTAGTTTTAAGTTGATATTTGCAAGGATTCGAATAGATTATTTGATGATAAATAACTAGCTTGTAGCTGTTGATATTCCCATTAGACAGTGGATTATATCGTGTCGTTAAGATCCTCATAGTTTAACCGCCTATTAACAGCTTTCAAAGGTTTAAGGGCCTTCTATGCCAAACTATAAATAGGTACTAACTATAGCAGTAATTCGACTCCTGGCTGGAGGCCTTACACTCAAGGCACCCTACAAGTCTGGTTAAGCAGACGTCAGCCTCATAAGTAGACGTGCGAGACGCCATTAAATAAAAAATAAAAAATGGTTAAAATAACTTTAATAAATTTCAAGCTACCTTGGAGTTTGTACTTGGAATAGAAAAGGTTTTTCACAACCTAGAATACTAATATTCCTTTCCCGAAAGGATTGTATTAACCAGTGGCGTAGGTTTCATACAACTCGATTCCTACGGGCTTCTCTTTGAAAAATGGCACAGACAGTATTGTATAGACAAATGCTTCGGCTTAGCTCTTCATACTAACTGTGTGAAAAGGTCAACAGTTTCTAGTGGCTTCATCTTAACTTCAATGAAAAAAAACAAACAAACCCATATAGATTCAAAAAGTTGCCAAATACAACAAATGCAATACTGCCAAACGACCTCTAAGGTCATACAGACAGGTTCTGTCGACATCGCATATGATTTCAAATATGTTTTATGCAATTCCGCTGAGAATTTGTGGGGCCCTAGTTACAATGTTTGACGAAGCTCGGAACCGAGAGAACATTAATATGTAGATAGATGCACACGTAGGTTGTGTAGCGACGGCACGTGTAGACCCTTCCGTGCATAGGGGTGTGAGAATTAGGGTTGAAAATTCGTCAAATTCCCAAATCATCTGGATCTTTCAGACCAGACGGGTGTTGTGTCTGGTAGACTACTGCCTGGGATTTATTGTCTGATTACTATCATCGTCTGCCTAGCATTTCCCAAATATGTTGGAGTCAGCTTCGAGTCTAACCGGATGTAGCCTGAATACCAGTATTTTACATGAAGCGACTGGCTATCTGACCTCCACAACCCAGTTAGTACTGGGTAATACGACACCCCTTGGTAAGACTGGTTGTTACTTTCTGGCCACTGACTACCTGTAACGACTTTCAAAGATCCACACTTGACAGCCAACGTCTTAACGTGCTTTCCGAAGCACGAAGGAAACTCAGAATGAAATGTGTGGTCACCCATCCTCAGACCAACCTAAGCAAGCGCAGCTTAACCTGAAGATTGGTCCGAGCTGCTAGTCACGAGCTTCTCTTGCAGCTGACAAGACAAGACAGCTGGCAACAGTTTTTTGTTTTTAGCGTTCCGTACCTGAAGGGTCCGCTTTCCGTCCGTCCGTCTGTCAGTGGGCTGTAATTCATGATCCATAATAGGTAGACAGTTGTGTATTTCTAGACGCATACAACAACAAATAAAAATTAAAAATAAAAGGAACACCTCTACTACGATGGTGCGGAACCCTTCATGCGTGAGTACGACTCGCGATTGGCCGTTTCTTTTTTTCTAATCAAGCATGCAACGTTTAAAACTAGTTTATTTCATTTGTCAATAATAGTTCCAGTTCGTAGTGTTCGTACACACGGCTACACATCAAGCTATACATTTCCAGTATAAGCTGGCCTCGCATTGCACGGAAATCATATACAATGCGAGATCAGCGTAAACTGGAAATGTATAGCTTCATGTGTAGCCGTGTGTACATAGTTGTTCTGGCACAGGCTTGATTTATAGTTACACAATATAGCTACTAGTAAGTACGTGACTGTGCGCCCGACTGTCGCCTAGGCCGACAAATTAACAATTCTATTGCACTCAGACCTTGTCGCGTTAGTGATGTGCAATCGCCTGCGACGGAGAATCATTGATACCGATACCAGGATTTTATTGTTGGTTTTATGTTTGACGTCAATAATCGTAGAAGTTTTATTTTCATAAATAAAAATAAACTGCTTCTGTGGTCTAGTAAAACAATAACATCGTAATGTTGTATAATAAAAATAAATTATTGCGAACTTAGTAAAAACTTTTGGGTGACATATTAGGTAGCTACGCAAATATCTTCTAAAAATATATGAAAGGTTACTTACTTGAAAGGTCATCTTTAAAAACCACTTCGTCTTAGCAAAATCTTGACCTACAAATGACAGCACCGGCAACCCATATTAGTTTTTTTCCTCTTCTCTTAAATCTATAAAAATATTCTGTGAGGAATTTATGCTCGGCAAAAACAAAGATTGCATCACAACATAAAATGTATTTCGTATTACTCAACTTCTAATTATACGTTTTGGTATTATATATTTACATCCTACAATCTTTTTGGCGTCATGCACGTCTTGCATCATTACGACGTCCCCCAGTTTCCCTTACTTTTTTAAACGGGTCTTAATGCATATTGCTTAGGGTTTCGATATCCAACTTCGTGGGATAAGTCATTTTCCGATGATTGTATTTTTCACGATATTCCTCTTGCAGTCATGCGCCAACATTTTTGAACCCCGAATCATGGTGGTACATTATAGGCGTCCTGGTTAAATTGATCGTGATTTACCTATGTCATCGATTATTTAACGTCCTCGCAGGATGGACGGTATTTGGGAGTGCGACGTTGCCAGCTTTGGGTTTACTTATCTCTTTCTTTTACTATCGCTTGTCTATAACACACAGTTTCAACATTAAATTTATTCAGTTATTCGTAAGATCTGTACATATACGGATGCCCGATATTGATATCATATTATCTACGAATACCTACCTTACATTTTATTATCCTATTATAATTGTTAAAAAGTCTGTTGTGTTGGAATAAGCACAGATGAATGGATTAAATGGTAAATGTATGTCCCTATAGGTACGTACTTACTTCATTGGTGGGTCAAGGTAGGTTTTAGTATGATAGAACCGGGATTGGATCCTGCCATGGCCTGCACCAGTATCCTTAAAGTCCTGAAGACATCGGCATGTAAAGAAAAATATTAAGTACTTCTGTCATCCGACCCGTAGGTAATGATGAAACTCCATCTCGGGAGAAGGCTGGTGTCTCAGCGAGTACATGGTGGGAACATGTGACGATAATAAAAAATGGTCAAGTAGCAAATTGGACTTCCCTGAAGACGAAAGCGCGAGCGAGGAAAAGGCACTATGGGATTTCACATTCGAATCTGGTGCAGCCTGACTGGGAACAGTACCTACATCTTACAGAAGTTTGCAGCCAAATAGTACCGCCTCGAATAGTACCGTACTCCTACAATTAAGGTCGCCAGGCTATTGAACGTCCGTATATAACTATTGGGCGTCCGTATGTAGCTATTAGGCGTCCGTATATAGCTATTGGACGTCCATATATAACTATTGGGCGCCCGTATATGGCTATTGGGCGTCCGTATATAGCTATTGGGCGTCTGTATAAAGGATTCTTGTTCTCCCCGTCATTGCAATATTTTTTTTGTTATAGACCATACCTGGGAACCTTCTAATTACGGAGATATTGGGAGTCAAAGTTCCAAATTTTTCACAAGTTTTTATTAATACATGTTCAGAATGAAAAATTTTTACTTTAAACACCTCCATGATCCCCGTACTATATTCAACCCATCCATCAGAACAATGTTTTGAGTGTGTTTCATTGAGTCATACTGTAAAACGTGATTTTTCAACCCCCAAAAAAAAAACATTTCCCAGGAATATTTTTGCGTAAAGTTACTTAGTTTGATGTACAGAATGTTTAGTTGACTGCTTCGTGAAGGTTCCTGTTACACCCTGTATAGCTATTGGGCGTCTGTATATATCTATTCGACGTCCGTATATAGCTATTGGGCGTCTGTATATAGCTATTGGGCGTCCGTATATAGCTATTGGGCGTCCGTACATAGCTATTGGGCATCCTTATATCAATCAATCAATCAAAAATCTTTATTTCGAACAAAAGTCCATAGGGGTTAGTAGCGAGTACTTAGGAGCTATGTTATTACGACATTATGTGAAAAAATCAATTTACTTAATTATTACAATTTAACCTAATTTCATTATCATCATTACATTAATCTAACTTTAATTTACCCTAAACTTAACTACTAAAGCAAACTAATTCATATATATTTCCTCAGCACCGGGCCCGCAGCTATGCCTACGGGACCAGTGCATCAGAAAAGGGCAGTCTGGCCTCTCCACAATAACCTTCAGGATGCTGTTGGAGCCTCCACGTATTCTACGCATTAGGGACGCCGTTCTCTTGCGCATGACAGCCTCGAAACTATCTATGCGAGCCTCGGCAAACATGCCCGACGCACTACAGAACCGCGGAAGCCCCACCAGCACCCGGAAAGCATTGTTGTACTGAACACGAAGGGCGTTGTAGGCTTTCTGCGTATATCTGACCCACAGGCTGCAGGTGTAAAACGTCTGGCAGTATGCCTTAAACAGCGTAACTTTCACGTCTTTAGTACACCTAGCAAACCTGCGGGCCAGCATATTACATCGAACCGACAACGCCCTTCGCTCTCTTTCTATGTCGTCGTCATCAGACAGGTTCTCGGTCAAAATGTGCCCAAGGTATCTGAAAAGTGACACTCTTTTAAGTGCCACCCCATACAAGTAGACAGGAGGAACTGTCGCTGGTTTTCTGGAACCTACACGAAACGCCATAACCTCACTTTTCCTGACATTATACAGCAGACCATGAGCCACGGCGTATCGTTCACACACTCCAAGCAGCTGTCTGAGAGCATCAATCGAGGGACTCAGTAGCACCATGTCATCAGCATAGCTTATACTATTGACAATCTCACCATCAATAGAGCATCCGACACCAGTGCTACCAAGCTCCCCCAACAGCTGATTGATGTATACATTGAAGAGCGCCGGGGAAGTCAAGCCCCCCTGCCTCTCCCCACACTCCAGTCCATACTCATCAGACAATGCACCCGCCCATCTGACCTGGTTAATCTGGTGGTCATACCAGTACTCGAGAAGGTTAACTAGCTCATGAGGTATGGCTGTCTCCCGCAATTTTGACCATAGGATCTTATAATTAACCAGGTCAAACGCCTTGGAGAGGTCCAGAAAAGCAGCGTACACCGGGGTATTTCTGTCGGTATAGTACCTAACCGTGTATATATATAGCTACTGGGCGTCTGTATATAGCTATTGGGCGTCTGTATATATCTATTTGGCGTCCGTATATAGCTATTGGGCGTCCGTATAAAGCTATTGGGCGTCCGTATAAAGCTATTGGGCGCCCGTGTTTAGCTATTGGGCATAGGTATGTCTATAAAGTACAAAACTTTACGTTGCTTTCTGCGTCTATGTGTCTTGATTGATTTGATGCAGTTTTTACTATCAGGTACCTACTTTATTATTTTTGGAAGGTTTATATTTTACTCTCTCGGCGATAAGATACTTAGAACACGCCGAGCGCTAGAAATAAGGAGACAAACGTTGATTGATTTGTCAACGATCCAACGTTTATTAATTACTCCATACAACTTTGGCACTTGGTGTTCGACATAAAATTTTGGTACTTAAGTATTATAATTCTAAAACGTCTCAGATTTTAAATGAGGTTGAGTTGTTTGCTCCGTTGTCAAAACAAGTTTTTTTTAAATGTATGCCAAATTTGACAATTTATCAACTTCGCCATACATTTTAAATAAAAGTTAGTTTCACAACGGATCAAACAACTCGACTTAAGTACCTACTATAACTAATCAACATCACAACAAATACTAATAAAATTATACATGCCTGGCACCTAGTGCATTTTTTTTTTCTGATTTGTTCTCATCAAATGACCTTTCCCACTCTGGGCGGAATGGAAGGGAGTGTTAGACTTGTACTGACTAAAACCAATCCATGTTCCTCCTTTTGCCCTTTGTGTTCCAGAGCCGCGGTATCTCTTTCGAACAGTCCCACAACCCTGGCAGGAGCACTTAGTGCTGGACGTGAAAATTTGATATTGCTTCTAGAATATCTCAGACTTTAGCAAGAAGTACTAGGTAGTATTAATATATAGTACTTGTATAATCAATACCACAACAATAAAATTACTCTTTTAGACTGACTATGGCACATGAAATTTTGGTATTAATACTGGACATCTCAGACTTTAGCTATTTAGCTACTATAATGAATAACATAATAACGATTAATACCAAAAGATAATAATACGAGCACGTCCCAGACTTTAGTTGCTATAATTAACATCATAACAAATAGGATAGGTAATAAAATAACTTTATATAACTTTGGCACTTAGTTGGTCCTTAAAATTTGCTAATAATACTAGCACAACTCAGAGTTTAGCTATTACTAAACTATAATTAATAACATAATAACGATTAATACGAGACCATCCTAGACTTTAGTTGCCATAATTAATATCACAACAATTATGATAGGTAATACAATAACTTTAAGTTACTTAGACTTTAGTTGCTACAATTATATAACTTTGGCACTTAGTCGATCCTTAAAATTTGGTGATAATACTAGAACAACACAGACTCTAGCTATTTAGTTACTATAACGAATATAATTAAACCGATTAATAAAATTATTCTACAACGTGTAACAGAATAAACGCAATCATTTCATTATTTTGGTCATTGTACTTATCATCATTATGAACAACTTTTATGATGGGACTAACACTGAAATCGCGAAAATAATATCGACTGTCTGCTGCTTTTATGCGCGCATAACTCGAACGAAAATATATAGGGTCTATCTATTCATACACGAAATCTCTTAAGGGGTCATTGTACTCATCATTATGAACAACTTTTACTATGGGACCAACTTCGAGATCGTGTAAGTGAAGCTGTTCCCTACAATATGATCGCATTAACTCGTCAAAATGTACTGAACAGCTGTTTTTTTTTTTGCGCGATTTCTGTGTTGGTCCCATAGTGAAAGTTGTTCATATTGATGAGTACAATGACCGCTTAAAAGATTTCGTGTATGAATAGATACACCTTATACTTTACAGATGTTTTTTTTTTTGGTGATTTCGCAGTTGGTCCCACAGTAAAAGTTGTTCATAATGGTGACTACAATGACCCCTAGGAGGTATTGCGTGTATTCTGTAACACGTTGTGTATGTTAAACACTTAATTAAAACGTAATTTTATTATTTACCTATTAATACTTAAGAAAACATTCAATTTAATAGCTATGAAAAAAAAAATTGTAGGTACTTTTTATATAAGTACTTAAAATAGGAAAAAAGCTTTTAAAACGCAGTACAAAAGCTTTGTATCAGGTGGTGTAGTAATACGCGTAGCTAAGTAGTAAGTTTCAATGACGTCGAATAATACGCAACACACAGATTTAATGATCGAGCTGGCAACGTCGCAATTCTGGACGCCAAATACGCGGATCCTTAGTCAGGAAATCCTCGAGTTATACGGCTGTGGATATACGCGCTTCCGCAGCGCCTCACCTACGCTGAGATTTTTTCGGGAACTTTTCTATATATTATTGCAGCCATATAAACGACTTTTTGGCTTCTATTGATTTTTGTCCTAGGGCTAGCCATGACCATTATGACCTAAGTGCCACCGGCTAAAAAAGTGGCGTCCGTTATGCGGACGCCAAAAACAGGTGGGCGCCAGTTTAAATGCACTTTCGCCTTCAGGGGACGGCTATTTGTTTTCGGGTTAAATATATAAACATCCATCGCCTTGCAGTTATTAATAAATTAACAAATCGTCGCTCCTTTCCTGCTGTAAATTGGATTTATAATGATGAAACGTACAATTTGGCGTCGATACCAAAAAAGATATGAGGTTTCTTTCAAGGCATGCAACTGGTTTAAAGTTTTCAAATATGGAACCCGTGACCACTATTTTTATTCTTTTATTTCTTCAAAACGGTCTGTTGGCTTATTTTATGTGCAGTTTAAATCTGTGTTTTTTTTTAAGGCAAATAAATGGCTAGGACCGAGAAGGTCATGTTACTCGTGATTTTTTAGGGTTCCGTACGCAAGAGGTAAAAAAGGAACCCTATTACTAAGACTCCACTGACCGTCTGTCTGTCTGGCTGTCACCAGGCTGTATCTCATGGACCGTGATAGCTAGACAGTTGAAATTTTCTTTAAGATATAACAACCAATACTAAACACAGAATAATAGTAGATTATTAACCAAGGGGATAAAGCAGTGTCTTCTGTCGCGGGTGACGATTTAAATCGCGAGCGTAACGAAGGACTCGGTTTACTCCCGAGCGTAGCGAGGGTGTTAAAAAATTAAATCACAAGCGAAGCGAGGGATTTAAGACGAGTCCTGAGTGTAGCAAGATAAGATGGAATTTGATGGTTGTGGCTCTGATGGATTAAGTTTTATATTTTTGTTAATTTGACTGCTTGATATGGTTTTATTCGCCATTGAGCTTTCGATATAACCCTCAGCTACTATATCAGAGCTCCAGCCACCGTGTCTTTTTATTGACGTAATATCCGCCCCTGAATCCGCCAAGAAAGTCGCCGAAGTTCATCTAAAGCAGTGACCGGTGTAGAGTTCAACATCTTTAAGTTTTAAATATTTAGCAATTTCCTTTGGCATATTGCTAATTTTATTTTTGCCGATGGCTTGTCGAGTACATTTCCCATTCCGACAGTTTATAAAAAAACTATTGTTTTCCATGTTGGTGGGACGTAATGCTTGGTATTTATGAATGATTTTAGTATATTGTCCTTGTACAATGAATGATCGATTTTTCTTTGTCTTAGTTTCCTTTACATTAATCCGAGTAACTCATTGGAATGATTTTCAACGTCCTCCACCTTTAAGTTTACAAGTTCACATCTGCGGCATGCACCATTGAGTCCAAAAATTAAGGCCACCTATAACAAAGATAAAAAACAGGTAAATATATAGAATAATTACCATTACTAAGATACGAAATATTCGTAGTTAAATCATGTATACTTACTTTTGTGGCCAGAAAAATTTCGTCAGGCGCTTCATTAAGAAATTTTTCCACATTTTGAGTCGTAAATATTTTAGACTTCTTTGCGCAATGCCCTTCTAATTTTCTTTTTTAAAAAGCCAGTAATTTCGTGAATCTATTTATTTCAATGCTGTGTTTGATGCTTATTTTAGCTTTCAGTTTTGAGTATATATGCACCAAAGTGTATTCGGATTCTTTGTCTTGGATAAATAATCAAAATAGACAAGAAGTACTGATTCTGAAATTGATAGGCCTTTCGCACTTCTCCACGTTGAAAATTCTTCATAAGTTTTTAAATAATTTTCCTTAGATTTTGTTGGAAGCAAATTATTTATAATTGCGGCAGCATTTGCACTGATGGAATCCGACAATTCACTGTCACTGTCGCTTTGATTTAACATCGTAACGTATTTTTAGAACATTAACTTATTTATAAAAATAAATTAAAATAAACTTAACGTTTATGTATTTGAAGAAAACAAAAACGCGGCAAATTCCTAGACTAATATTTTTTTGTCGGAAAAGCAAAGGCATCAAGCTCATACCGGACTCGTCGGTTTTCGTAATTTTATTTAATAATCATAACTGCATAATAAATGCGCATTCCTTTTTCAAAAAGATGTATAATGCTTTATAATAATATACAAACTCAATGGTGTAAACACAGATGTAGGTAGTTCAGTATAAATTTCGGTAAGTATTCCAAATTTAAATCACATTCTCCCCTAGAGTATGAATGAAATTCAGATTAAAAATGACTATTGTTATGTTCGCTTTTTGTTGTTGTGTGTTGTGGCATAGAATGTCACATTTTTGAGCAATTTTTTTTTTATAAAAAGCTTATTTTTCTTTTTAGATATTTGTACGAAACCCTTTGTGCGCGAGCCCGACTCGCACTTGGCCGGTTTTTTTGGTATTGGTAGGCAGTAAATTATCAAAACTGCTCACACAGGTGAATTGTATTGCCCATTCTCGTGATAGATGTCTTGGTTAGATCTTGTGGCACTCGTAGAGATCGATTGGCTGGATTTTACTTGTGGATAAAGAAAATTCTGTTTTCTAAATAAAAATCACAGCTCTTTTTTATAGAATTTAAGGAAAGTACCTAGTAACTAATTTTAATCTATGGTTTAATTTATCTTATTTATGATTTTGTTCCAATTTCACTTCCCTATTTTAAAGTTCATGATTTCTAAACTAGTAAATTATAAAGTTTACTAACGATACGGTACCTACTCCAAAAAATTCTATTTTTATCTTGGCTTTAATTTATAGTATACATAATTAATTACCCTAAATTAATCAGTAACGCATTACACAATGGACAGTTTATTTCATAACAAACAACCTACTTTGTTTCACACATTATTATTTGCCGATTACATTACATGCTGAGTGACCGTGTGGTGAGAGACCGTGTGATGACAATGACCATTTAAGTCCCATGTAATAGGGGGCGAGCCTATTGCCATCAACCGGGCCCAAACTCAGACTCTACACTTAGACATTTTATATATTTTACCTTTATTTTTATTAATTTTTTTGGATGGGAAATCATCAAATAACTATATACACAGTATAAATATGGATACATAGACCCAATACGCCAACGGACCCAATACCCAAACGGACTGGTGGAGGTCGCATAACTTAGATTATTTGGCACTAGGACATACCCAAAATAATACCCTAATATTTTCCGTTACCGTTTTTAGATATTAATCATCATAAAACATAATGGAACATTGATCTTCTACAAATTCTTTTCCCCGTCACGTCTTGCAAAGTCGTCGTAATAGATCGATTGAGCTACCAACAATGCGGATCGGTTAAAGAAAACCCTACTCATTGTGTTCCCTACTTTTGTAAGAAAATTTGTCATTGCGAAATATCGGACGCTTTCATACAAAAATAGATGATTTATCGGTCCAGTGATCTTGATAATCGAATATCGTAATTTTTATTCGCAAAAGCTTGATACCGGCCCGTAAACCGGCCTCTTTTGAGGAAAAAAAAACGGCAAAGTGCGAGTTGGAGTAGGTAGGTACCTATTTTGTAATTAGACAACATATTTACGGTTTTCAGATTTTTCCTTTACATGTGCTGTAAGACATTGCTTCTTGCAAAATTTCATGATTCTAGGTCAACGGAAAGTTCCCAATAGGTGTTGATTCCCTTGTGAAATCGCTGGGCTGTGGGCCCCCCATAGCACAGCATAATGCTGAGTGGTAACCTGCTTGTCGCGGTCACGACGTGCAAGCTGTTAATTTTGTATTTATTTTTCTTAGTACCTATATGTCCTGTGTATTTATAATATTTGTTATGTATTGAATGATTATTTTTAATTTATCTCTTGTACGCACGTCATGTCCCTGCGACAAATAAACATTTTTTCTTTCTTTCTTTCTTTCAAAATATGCGACGTAAACGGTCATATCTTTTGATCGCGTTGACTCACAAGTTTGACACCTCCACGCGTTCCGGAGAAAAAGGGTCTTGACAGACTGACAGACGGACAACAATGTGATCTTATAAGGGTTCAGATTGGGTACAAAGTGATCCTATAAGACTGTCCATGGAGTTACTTGCCAATTCTTCTCTATAGAGATCTACGCTTTGGAATGGGCAACTACAGTACTTTCACAAGTTATTATGCCTTGTGACTGTGACTGCGGCTTTGCCTTCTTTGTTTTTCTGATATTAAAAAGTGCCCTTTATGGTCCAATTGAAATAAATACTTTGAGTTTCTGCCGACTGAGGTAAGGAACTCTAAAAAGTAGTCTAACAAGGCCTATTCGACTTTTTAAGAGTTTTTTCGGTAAGCAACACTTTCTCCGCTTAACTGTATCAATAAATCGTAAAGTAATCTTTGGTAGTACGAAAACCAGATTTATAACAATAAGTTAAGGTCGTAAGTAATAGTTTGGGGTGCCCTTGCTGGTAAAATATGCCTCGATGGAAGGTCACTCGGAATTAATGGGAAATGGTGAAAAGCCTTGACATCGAATAACTTTGATGTTGTTAATTAATAACCTATTCGTATGGCACGATGAATTTGGGGAAATTTTGAAATTAATTTCTTTGTTCGGGACCATGTCTGTATTGTGATAATGTATATGTACATGTGCCTTTTTTTTTCGGATGGGAAATCATCAAATAACCCCTCCCGCTCTGGGCTGAGCAGGAGGGAGTGTCAGACTTTTACTGACTAAAACCCATCCATGTTCCTTCCTTTGCCCTTTGTGTTCCGGGGCCGGGGTATCTCTTTCGAACAGTCCCGCAACCCTGGCAGGATGTATATGTGCCTTATTTCATCTTTGTGAAGTAGGAAACCATACGATAAATACTCTTAAACTACATACATAGGAGTTAAGTCTTCCCAATATCGACGTAGACATAATTATCAACGATAGGTTAACGTAGTAGCAAAACCAACAGCCTACCGAGGCCCTGGCACGAGCGTAACGTCGATTTAAAAAAAAAAAAAAAAAAAAAAAAAACATAATTTTAAAACTTTATTCAAATCTATGGATGATACTGATTTGTTGCAAACAATTTAACTACTTCCCACGAGAAGAGCAGTTTCGTAATTCCTTATGGAGATTGCCAAATCTTAGATGGCATTGCTTATTCATTCATTATCATTCTGATCTAACAGATAGACAAAGTACGGTACTAAATTAGTTATTCATGAAATGCTGTGCCACAAGATATTAACAATGTCATTAAACTTTGATGGGTGGATTAGTAATGCAATATAATGTTTATCACCTCTGTAAGTATAATCAGCCTGAACCATTCCTACTGGTGGGAGATAGGTTCTTCTCCGCGACAGGAAGTGGTCCGTTATTACACACTACACGGGCCCAGGTGGCCTACCATGACGTCTTAAAGCAGGAGTAATTCTCTGTCTCCTTCCCACACTGGAGTTACTCCTGCTATAAGATGTCACAGTAACCCCCCAGGTCTAGTGCGGCTTGGTAGATGTCATATATCTTTGATTTTTTTAACTAGTACCCACGTTCTAGACCAGTGTTCAGCAACACACGTGCCGGGCAGTAAGGTCTAACGACCCCACACACCCTAGTGTCAGAGTTTTCAAACCGCCTCAAGGGCCTCTGACTACTCTCTCTGCTGTAGTCATTAGTTGGTAAGCCTCAGAAAAATAAGTTTATTTCGTAAAGAAAAATAATTACTTAACACATTCGAGTCCACCCCCGTTTCATAGTGCGCATGTGCCATTCCACCATACATATTGCAAGTGGACCCTCCAGGTGGGTCCTCGGCATTACGTTTGCGCAAAAGAGAACACACCTGGAGGGCTCTCGGCATTAGGTTTGAGATTAAGATTTAAAAGCCTAAAATAAGTGGTAAAATAGAGTTTTCAGGGGGTATTATCGCTATATTAGCTATCTGTGGGGGTATTGTCATGCCCTAGTAGGGTAGGGGAAGTGCAATAATAAAGAAATAAAAAATTAAATGAAAAAGTAAAATCGCCCGCTCTGATCCTGATTCAACCTTTTGTGAGATTTTCATGCAATTTTTTTTTAAATTTAATTTTCGTAATCGCAATTATTGTTTCTTTTAGATTTTAATAAATAACATTTTAGAACTTTTGAATGATTCCAAACGTTCCATTTGCATTTGTAGGCAGTTTCTTTGACAGCTAGTTTTTTTTGAACCACCCAGTAACTATTAATTACATATCTATTCCTTCACTTGTAATACTGGGTTAAATTAAATTAGCTAGCGATACTTCGCAGCTGTGATGGATATCGATATCTTAACACAATAAACCAAACAAAAACGGATTTGATGACATTTTGTTAGGTTAATAACCACAAGTAGTGCAGTTATTTTAAATACACCATCGATTTAAATCATAGATGTGCCCTTGCCGTACTTCGCGCAACCGTGATCACACTGAGATGAGCTCGCTCGTTTAAACTTCACGGTTTATAAACACGATATACAAATAAATGTTGCAAAAAAAAAACGATTTAAAAACAAAACACAAAAAAAAGTTAAAATTACTTTCGGAAGTCGTTTCTTTTACTTGTTTCATCGACATTTTGCATATTTGAGGTTTAAAGAAACCTAACACGAAGAGGATGGCGGGATCATAGTCTAGGCAATTTAATTGAAAAATGCTAAGCATTATTTATTCCAAATGTCAAGTCTGTAGCGATAATAGTTTCTGAAATATGTAGCTGTGAGTGCCTGTGAGAGATAAACGGGCAGGCAGACTAAATCTCACAGTAATAAGTATTAGTTATTGTCTATTTTGATGCCGAACACTAAAAAGCCACGATTTTGAACTCATTTTCCTGCCCTAAAATGGAAAAATAATTATTTATAGAAAATATTTAAAATTGTGCCTATGGTTTTTCATCCCTGAAATAGGACCCACCACGTGGGTTCTCGGCATCTAGAAAGAGGTCGAAAATTGATTGAAAATAAAAATGCTTGTAATTTGAAACCACGGCGCGCGTATTCTTATTAATCTTGTTAAAATATACAACTGTTTTCATTTTTACGTTATTTGATGCTGTATTCGCTAAGAAAAACCTACATTAAAAATGAGCCCACCAGGTGGGTTCTCGGCATCCCAAGTGCGACTTGAGTGAACCCACCAGGTGGGTTCCCGGCACTGAATGTGTTAAACAGCCGCAAACTGAATTTTCATTTATGGTGTACCTCCAAAATTTTCTGATTTTCTAGATGTACCTTGAATACAAAAAGTTTGCGGAGCACTGTTCTAGACGTCCATTCGTTTCCTTGCGATGTTTTCTCTCAGCCATTTTGAGAGCAACTTTGTACGGCAATATACATAATAAGGTTTGTACGGCTATAAATAATTACTGATTCTTTTCCATTATAACATTTTAAAATTCATGTTTTTTTCATTTGCCGTAGCTGACCGTGGCATCACTTGGGCTTTATGGCATAAATGGATATCAGAATATCAGCCCTGTGACATTTTTAGATGTCACAGCACCATGCTGCAATAGAGGCCTTTTGGCCTCGAACAGAACCAAATTAGTTTTAATGTTTGTCTTCTCATTACAAGTTTAGGAAATCTACCTATTGGTCTTGTACCTAAAGACGAGTTTTCCGAAAATTTCACCATAGGGGGGACCCCCTAGTTATGACCCCTAGGGTCCAAATCAACCGCCGGTTAAAATGTTTATATTTATGTATATGAAGGGTCAAAACTTAGGTTAAGTTCGGGGTTTTTCGAAAATCAGTTTTGTGGCCATATCTTTTTTCCTATGGAAAATTTTTGAACCGTTTAACATTTTTATCATACAGAGTAAGAATACGGACCACTTTTAAATTTAAACTTTCTTGGTTGGTTGGTTGAAATTTCCAAAATTTTTTGAAAAAAAAAATTATATCTCCGAAACGGTAAACATTTTTAGCGTCCTAAATATTTTTTTAAAGCAAATTGTTTATTCTACAATTTTTACTTTTAAAGTTTAGCGATAAAACTTAAAGTTTTCGAAACCAAAAATTATAATTGAAAAATTGATGGCGTCTTTGAAAAAAATAAGAGTGGAACCTTCTTCAAAATCTACCTATATATTCTAATCTGCGGCTTACCGAAGGGTTTTTTTTGTTGTTCTCTTTTTATTTAAATTTGTTTCATAGGCATACCACATGCCACAATCATCAATAATAGCTAAACATTATCGTCTACCGTGCCTATACATACATATTCACGTTCATCAATATTGGAAACATTACCTACCTTTCAGCTGAGAGGTAACCGTAGTATCTATTTTCGTTTATTCATACCATATCGCGTTGCCTTCGTGTCGATCTAGACACGAAAACCTAATAGAATATTTCAATTTATAGTAACGTACAAATGAAAGTCGAGTGAAAGCAAGTAAAGTACAAGTACAAGTGTAGACACGTACAGTAAATAAGGCTTTTAACAGAATACAAAAAGCTTGGAAAAAAGAGTATTCTGAACTTATTATTATTGGAAAATGCCTCGTTGATCTATTGGTTGTAAGCGGTACTGCGGAGCAAGATGTCCTGGTTTCGATTCGAAGACTTGGTCGCGCAAAGATTATTTAGTTTTTCCATCAAGGATTTCTGTGTCTGGATTTGTGCTCGGTTGATGGCAATAGACGTGAGTCTGAGATGAAATAGGGGTGACCCTATTACATCGAACTATAAGAGAAGTGGTCAAATGTGGAGGATACCTGTCTAATCCTTTGGGGAAAAAAGGGCGTGCTGTTATAAATATTAAGTTGTTGAGTTAGTAGAAGAAAACTCGATTCTGGGCCATTGTGCAGACGCTAGCACATCAAGCTACCCGGAACTGTCAAATTTCCCCAATCAAACTTGAACCTAATGCTTTAGCGATAAAGTTGAAAATCTACTAAAGAATTTTGACAGATTGTAGTAGCTTGATGTCCTGGCGTCTGTAAATAAGCTGTGTTATTTCAATTTGTATGTACATTTTTTATTTTGTGTGGAATAAGAATAAGTTTACGCTATACATGCATGACTTTTTTTTAAATTACAATTCGCAATAAGTTGTGTCTTTTGTACCTTATTTTTTTGGAAAATGATAACCTGTCAGTTCGCGTTGATGTTTTTGTGTATTCTATATAATATACTGTTTACAACCGTTTACGAAACATCAAGACTTTATTTCCACGGTACCAAATCGTTAGTAATTATTTTCCCATCAAAATCATTGTACTGGAAACTCATTCTGATTTTTTTTTCTTCTTTTAGTAAATAAAACTCAGGCGATTGTTTTTATTGTGTTGAGGCCGTGCGTAGTCAAATGATACAACAATATTCTGGGTATTGTACTAGGGTTACCTTTGGGTATCTGGGTTGAAAATCAGTCTATAAACCAGCGCTGAACTGTGGGCCCCTCTTATCACAGCATATTATTCTGAGCGGTAATCAGCTTGTCGCAGTCACGTTGTGCAAGCAGCTAACTTTTTTTGTTCCGTCCTGTTGCATTTATAAATATTTATTAAGTGTTATATGTTTATTTATTTTTTTGTCATTTTGTATGCACGTCATGTTTCTGTGGCAAATCAATATTTTTCTTTTCTTTATTTTTTTTCCTTTTCTTTCTTTTCTTTCTTGTCTTTCTTCTCTTTCTTTTCTTTTTTTTTTTCTTTATTTTCTTTCTTTTATTTTCTTATTTCTTTTCTTTCTTTTCTTGTCTTCTTTCTTTTCTTTTCTTCTTTCTTGCAGTCGCTCCATGTAAAATACATTACTGTAAGACTGGTTTCTGTCCCAGCACAGGTACAGGTACGAGGATAACATTAGGCTGCATTCCAAAAAAATATAAGCAAGCATTCTATTTTACCATTTCTAACAAACTCCACCGAAACTGAAACCACCATCAATTAATTGATACCGATACCAGCATTCCTGGCATCTATTAAACACACATCAATCACATGTCCCATCCCTACAGAACATCATCAACTACAGAACAAACACACGTTCATCTAAATAGTTTACATCAATCTCATAATAAACTGCTATAAACTTTATGTCACAGAATAAATTGTTTTAACGAGCATCATTACGTGAAGATAGTCCTACTGGACGTAAACCATGTTTATTGTTAGTCTGTGAATGTTAGTGGGACACACGTTTGGGTTAATCACTTAACTTCAGTGCGATAGAAAAAGTAAAAAGGTACTAACGATCATGGGTAGATCTTTGGTATAGATTAGGATTGACCCGGTTATCAAGAAAGTAGTATCTCACCTGGTTGTATGTCAATATACAAGAGCCTAAAAAAGCTGTCTAACCATTACCCCAATTGTAGTACTATCCACCTGCTAATTACAAAATATGAAGGAGTAGGTCGTCCTCGAATCAGAAAACAAACAACAGTTTATTTATAGATCAGTTTTTAAATCCCAACAACTCAATCAATACTGTCTTGTAATATTATAAATGCAAAAGTAACTCTGTTTGTTTATTACCTTATCACAACTAAGGGCTCATATACACGAGCGGCACTTTGCCAACGGCAGATACCACTGCAGCCGGGTGGCGACGCTGGATCATTCCCACTAGTTCTACTACACAGTTCTACGGAAGAACTACTGGGACTTTTTTCCCACTAGTCCTACGATTCAAGGTAGAACAAAATCGTAGAACTAGTGGGAACAAAAAGTCCTATTAGTTCTACTGTTCTATTACATAATTTACGGTATAACTAATGGAAATTGTTTGTTCCCCCTAGTCCTACTATACAGCGTGTAACAGAAAGCGTATAATCATATGGAATACTGTGGTACGGACCATCAAACTGAATAACTTTCTCTATGCGACCACCATCGAAATCGTAATAGTACATTTTGATATAAGTGGGGAAACTTTGTTATTGCATTCGAGCGCGGAATTAACACCGGAGCTGCAAGCGAGGGTGTTATGGAGCCGAGAACTGCAATAACAAATCCCCACGCGTATCAAACGACGTTTTTCAATACACTTTCGAAGAAATAAAATATTAGAACGGAAAATATTTTTGTCAGGAATTATTAGGAAACTATGATTTAATTTGCTTTTTTCCGCGCTTTGTTTTCGCCAGGTTGAAGAAGGTGCAAAGGTATGATGCCTTATACAGCCTCCTATGAAAAAAAAAGAAAATTTAAATATGTTTTTTTTAATTTAGAACACATTAGGATGTTAATTTGTACATAAAAATAAATATTTGTTTTAAATAATCATGTTTATCTATGATATTCTATTTATAAACACAATTTAAATACTCCAAAAATATTTAATCCGTAAAGACGCATATTATCTCTTTGTCGGGATTAAAAAAAACCAATCACCGCCGACTTTAGATATATTGAACCCTTACTTATCTGAGGAAATTTTTATTTCCGCACGTGTGCGGAAAAATGTTAAAAATCGCACGTGTGTGAAATACATTGCATGTTGAACCTAATCGTAGTGCGATTAGAACCAGTTTTTGAGAAAGTGTATTGAAAAAAAATTATCAGCTGTCCTATACAAAATTTCAATACCTACTCGACCCAAATGCATGGGACAGCTGATTATTTTTTTACCATTTCGATGGTGGTCCCATAGAGAAAGTTGTTCAGTTTGATGGTCCGTACCACAGTATTCCATATGATTATACGCTTTCTGTTACACGCTGTATAGGGTGATACAAAACCGTAGAACTAATGGACCCAAATCTCCCATTGGTTCTACCTGTTCTATCACACAGTTAACAGTAAAACTAAAGGGAATTTTTGTTCTCACTAGTCCTACCTTTAGATATGTTCCAGAATATTAGTAGAGAGTGTAACTTTGGGTGTAATGTATAGCAGTCGTGGTCGGCTTCTTTATAGATTTACGCGGCACACCACAACTTCAAGTGTCTCCACCCGGCGTCGGCAGCCGCCGAAGCTCGGAAGCTTTGCTGGCTACCGCCGGCAGGTGGCGACAGCTGCAGTGGTATCTTCCGTTTGTACGAGCCCTAAACGGCTGATCAGATCGTAATGAAATTTGGCAAAGAGATAGATTATGTCCTGGGGAAGGACATTGGCTATCTTTTTTTCTCACTCATACTGCTGAAAATTTCCACCTGAACGAATTACTTCGTTTCATTTTCTTACATAGACACTTTACTTTTTCTTGTTTGCGGTTTTAAGCCACAGCTCGACTAGCTGCGTCCGCGGCGGCGTCAGCGGTGGACGTATTTAGAGAACGGCTAACTATTAAAATGGCCCTATCAAAAGTGGCACGGTATTTAAATTGTTGTTTTATTTCATCCCACAATTTTTTATAACATGTTTTGATATCCATATTACTGATCTACTCAGTATTTCACTAATAAATTGTTCCGTATCCATTATTTATACAAGCTCACCGCCCGATAAAAACAAAATTATTTGTTTCGATCGTGCGATGTTGAATACGTCCACCGCTGCCGCCGCGCGCGCCGCTCTGAGCTGTGGCTTCCTCGATACTCGCTAGTACATTTGTTTCAATCGCACACCGCGCAGGCCGTCGCCGCCCGGCGCGTGCCGCGCGGCGCTCACCGCACCGCAGGTCGCGCTGCAATTCGCACCATCGGTAGCTGTGGCTTACTTGATACTCGTACATTGTCTACCATTTGTTTTCGCCGCTCACCGCTTGCCGCGCCTGACGCCGCGGCGCAATCCGCGCCGCGCTTGGCTGTGGCCAGAAGGTTAGTCTTTGAGAGAATTTTGAAACCTCGCCTAACCTATTAAGGTCAGGTCAGGTATTAACCTGACCTGACCTTATTGCTTAGTTGGTCGAGTGGTCGCAAGCTCGACTGATGAGCATGAGGTACTGGGTTCGATTCCTGGGCCGGACAAAGTGTTATTGTGTTTTCCATCAGCAATTTCTCAGTAGCAGCCACGGTGGCTGGATTTGTGTCCTGTTGATGGTAATAGGCTCACTCCCTATTTACACATGGGACTTAAACTTTACTGGCGAAATGTGGGTGTACTATTAGGTACACCTCTGCCGATCCCTTCTGGGATCACATGTGTGATGTTATATTATGTATAAAAGAAAACGGAAACAAAAAAGGTTCACATCTCTTATCATACCCTATCACATGTTACTTGAGTGAGATGTAAGAAGAAGTACTTAGCAACAGCTACCACTATCTATGAGATAATGTGTGATCTTTACATTCCCCACGCATTACGACACGCGTGTTCAACACTTCAAGTATTGACACACTTACTTGTATTAATTATTATATTGTTTGTTATGTGTTTCTGAATCTGGTGCATTTTGTACTTGGTATACGAGTAGATACTTACTTAACAATAGGAATTATTATTGAAGAAAATGGCTGCTAGACTCAAATGAAATTGGGTGTGGACAACTCACGGGAGCCGTATCACAAAAACAAATAAAAAATAAAAAGTCGCCCCTCAATGGGTGCATGAGAATGGACGGCACCGCCGATTCCGACCGAAGATAAGGTAGCGGAATGAACCTCTTGCTACTGAGCAATTCCCAATCTAAAATCTTAATAACACTGCTCAACTTGGAAATCCGACCCAGGGTGCTCATGATAATAAATAGCATTCAAGTAAATTTATGTCAATCCATATTATAACACCTATCGATTCAAGCTTTTTCAAATAATACCAAAATGCCACTCAAAAGTCAAAAGAATCATTGATTAATTTTCTTTCAACAACATCAAAGAAAAAAATCACATAGTTTAACAAAGAAATAACTCTTAGATGGTTTCCAGAATAAATCAAGGAGGATTTATTAAAGTACAGTCTGATTCGATAGTCTAGACTCCTTGGGCCACAGATTGAGCTGAGATTTCTCCATCGATCGTTGCCTTGACTACGAGATTGAACAATTAATTCCACTCTTAACTGCATTAAGGGAATTCTTTTGATATCTCTTTTGTAAAAACTCTTTTTGTACCAAGATTAATTCTTTATTGAAGGTAGCTGTTGCCCGCGGCTTCGCTCGCGTTTTAGTCGAAAATTATCCCACGGGCACGTTGTAAATATAGCCTATGGCACTCGGGGATAATGTAGCTTTCCATTAGTGAAAGAATTTTCAAAATCGGTTCAGTAGATCCAGAGATTGCCCCCTACATACAAACTTACAAACAAACTTTACCTATTTTTAATATTAGTATAGACATAGACTAGGTTTTGCTTGCGACTTCACAATATTCCACGTGAACGTACTATCAAGATAATATGTAGTATTTTAATAACTAAACCAACTCATAGTCTTTCTCTGTTTCAAGTTTCATCAAAATCCGTCCTCGAGTCGATCTTTAGGTCAAACCACGCTTGCCTTGGTTTGTCCGTGGATGGGTGATCACCCATTACATACAGAGTTTCCTCCGTGACACGGAAAACATGTTAAGCCGTTGGTCTTAGCTGTCATTCGTATATATTTGACAGTCGTTGCAGGTAGTCAGGGGCACGAAAGTCTGGCAGCCAGACTTAGCCAGGGGTATCGTATTCCAAGATACTAACCGGGTTGTGGAGGTCAGATAGGCAGTCGCTCCATGTAAAATACTGGTTTAACTGCATGATTTGTGAGAAGATAACATACAGACAGACAAGAATTACTTTCACAATTAAATATTAGTGTGAATCTTTTTTTTTAGCTTGCTGGATTTTTAACATCAACTGTTCTATGTTGAGTTCAAACCTAAGAAGACTTATTGCTTTTTGATTTGATGAGAAGCGACTACCATTTAGTTGTAACCTTCACTACATATATTAATTGGAAGATATCGATACCCTGACGTTAATGACTTCAAGGAAATCAAAACCCCGAAATCCAAACGTCCTTTCGGGTTTTCTGATTTTCTAAAACAAAGGTTAGAAGCTAACGTTAAGTGAGGAATATTAGAATATTTTAATAGACGCTTAATTTCAATCTGTCAATCATATTCATTATTGTGGATCGTAGGCGTTTTTATGACAGAGTGATCAGCTATGTTCCGGTTTTCAGGCATACAATAATAAATTCATGGACACAGAGGGATCCAGATCCAGATCTAATCATCATCATCATCATCTGCCAAGCCTTTTCCCAACTATGTTGGGGTTGGCTTCCAGTCGATCCAGGGGCCTTAGTCTGCTATTGCAATAGTGTCAGAATGGTCTATCATTGATTTAATAAGGCCGCTAGCCCACGGCGTATTGAAGCGCGTTCGAAACTCGTTTGACGTGCGTACAAAGGGTAATTCGTCTGCGCGAGGCCTTATTAAATCAATGATAGACCATTCTGACACTATTGCAATAGCAGACTAAGGCCCCAGATCTAATGTGGACCACATTACACCTGGATTGACCACAGGTATTGACCACAGGTATTTGACCATAAATTACACCACATCATAGACCTCTACTTGAAATAGGCGTTTCCTCAGAGCAATAATAACACATGATTCTCCGTGGTCTACATTCCATTCACTATTTAACTTCCTCATATCATCTTAAGGTTATCAAATGAATTCCTGGTCGAACGCATTTTCCGTAAAACGTTTGAACTACTTCAAACGTTTTACGGAAAATGCGTACCTAATTGACAGAGACGATGAAAATGGTGGTGCAATTACACTTGGTCGTTAGTTATTCGGGTGGTCGAATGATTTTACTCGAATTCGGGCACCCGATGCATGGCCGGCGCAACGGAATACAAGCAAACGACTACGAGTAGTTTGAATGAAGTCGAGCACCTGTACCCGAAACGATGAAGCCGGACGAATTTGTCAGAAGACGCGCGTACTCGAATTCGTTCATTTACACTTCATAGTTTCTCCGAATCCCATTGGCAATCGAATCCGGGCAAACGACTAAGGGTAATTGCACCATGATATTTTAAATATGATAAGCGCTAAACGCGTTTCTAGAGCAGTGCAACTGACCCATAACATTAGTCGTTAATTAAAACATAACAAAGACATTTCGATAATGCGTCAATTAAAAGAAAATGCGATTAACTATAAATATTTAGTACATTTACATTACCAAGATAATGATAGCATGCTGCCAAGGGCACGTTATCAAGACATCGTATCTATTTTAGTAATGTTATTAGCAAATAAATAACATTTTAATGTGAAATTATTTACTTTGTTGTCTATATTTGTGTCAGTAGTCGAGTTTATTTTGATTTACCTTATACTTGTGAGAAGACCAGCGTTTATAAGAACGAAAAATTCGAAGACATGTGACATCTGTTAACCCACACAAGGCCCGCGTAGTGGCTTCCGCCTAACTTTCTTTGAGAGAGAGAAGACCTGGTGGCCTACCACGACGTCTTAAAGCAGGAGTAATTCCCGTGTGGGAACAAGATGGCGCTAGACGACCTGTATAACTCTGTCTCTTTCCCACACTGGAATTACTCCTGCTTAAAGACGTCATACTAACCGGTAGCACGAACGTAAATACGTCGATTTTTAGATAGAAAATAGAGTTCCTGTAGCTTTTTGGTTAAATTGTTTGCAACAGCGCAATCAGTTTCATCCAGAGATATGAATAAATTCTTATATTATGAAAATATTAAATGTAAAACGATTATTTTTAATTTTAAAATCGACGTATTTACGTACGATTACAACGCGCGCTCGTGCTAGGCCCTCAGTCGGTGGGAACTACATACATTATAGGCTGATTGTGTTATATAATACTTTTTCCGTTTCATTTCTTGTTTATCAGTACCTACCTATATC
Source organism: Eugnorisma glareosa (assembly GCA_947578425.1). Lineage (NCBI taxonomy): Eukaryota > Metazoa > Arthropoda > Insecta > Lepidoptera > Noctuidae > Eugnorisma > Eugnorisma glareosa. The sequence goes on along the minus strand of OX387971.1, from coordinate 4,470,801 downwards.
GACATTTCCTTTCTTTGTTATTTAAGCTTCAAAAACTTCATTTTCCTTGTTTCACAACGTGCTATAAGACAAACTCACGTTTATCGGTTTAAATTAAAATTATCAATGTTTGTTTATGCGTATTAGGTAACTACTGCTGCATTCCAACTCCATGACTTGCATAATCTTTATAAAAACCTGTTGTGTTGAAATATATTAATATTAATTCACAATTACTTAATTGTACTAAAAGGGCTTGTGGTTAACCGCCACACTCTATATCATTCTAAGTTAAGCAAACCTTGCCGAGGTCAGTCCGTGGATGGGCGAAGGGTGACCATCCATTACATACCGAGAGCCCTACGAGCTTTGGAAAGCATTTTGGTCCCGGTAGTCATTTGTAGATCTTTGACTGTCGTTACGGGTAGACCAACCCGATTATAGTCTAACAACCAGTCTTACCAAGAAATATCGTGATACCTGATAGCTGGGTTGTGGAGGTCAAATAGGCAGTTAGACCCGGTTAGACTGGAAGCCGACCCCAACACAGTTTCAAAGAAGTTAGACAGATAAATTACAAAATTGTACGGTACAGCCTACTCAAACATTGTCACTTAATACTTCTTTAAATAAAAGTTAACTGAGAGAAAGAGGTCACTAGAAAACAAGAGTGTTTATAAACCCCAAAAAAATTAAGAACGGTAAACACAATAATAGCATACATATTTTTTTTCCCGCAAAACACAGCACCGGAAGGACCAAAATGACAAAAGAGAGTTACCAAATGACAAAGAGACCAAAATGACTAAGGGCGCGACACATGTCAACAACTGACGACGAAAGTGTCGCTTGTCTGTCAGAGCCCTAATGAGGAAAGACAGGGAAAACGCAAGGAAACAATTGTTGCAAAATAACTTAGGACTTAGCGAAGCGACTGAAAATGGATAAATTGAACAAGGAGAGAAGATTTCATTCACTTCTTCATTATTGTCTTTTTGTACGTACTTATTGATGCCTCGTTGGTCTAGCGGCCGAAACCGCAACTGCTGAGCGTGAGGTCCTGGGTTCGATTCCCAGATCGGGCAAAGTGTTATTGGGTTGTTACATCAGGAATTTCTCAGCAGCAGCCTCGGAGTCTGGATTTGTGCCCGGCTGATGGCAATAGGCTCGCCCCTTGTTACATGGGTCTTAAACATAGCTGGCGAAATGTGGGTGTACTATTCGTGATGTTATGTTATGCACTTATTGATTTATTGAAAAGCAATAAGATGCATGATAGAATTGGAGTGAAACCAAAATACAATTACATTTCTATTAATGAGATGAATTAATGGTATTTTAAAATAACATGTTACGGTAATTGTTTGCAGCCAGACGTTTTGCAAGATTTATTTTTGATAAAAGTGAATTGTGGTAAAGTGCAGATTATGACATGACTGATCACAACATAACAAAAGATATCCGGCTTAAAATGTAATTTTTATCTTTGATTTCATCAATTTTGGATTAATTGCACTATAAAAAGCGAATTTTGTGGATGTTTAATTTTTATTAATATTAAAAACTAAAAATAACTTTCAAAGATAATTTTCCTCTCAAAAAAATATGATTTCATAAAGACTACGAAAATAAATGAGGGTTTTCATTCTTCTTTCATTACCTACGTAGATCTATCTGTAGCATTCTAAGTAATTATTTATCTCTGAGATTTCTCGTTTCTCAGTTATAACAAGGATATTTTTCTTTAATAAAAGAAAGAAAAGAAAGATAAAAGAAAATCCAATAGAAGAACAAAAGCACGGGACACGTAACAGGCACACAAAAGCTTTGCACCATCTCACTTATGTAGGGTGACAACACGTATGAATAATTAATATGGGACACTATTTAAAATATTTAACTACTACAGAATTTACTGTTATTTTGTAGCCTAAAGTCCTATTGTTGCACTGGGGCTGCCGCTATTTATTTTATGAATTAATGTTTGTGATGAAATAAATATTAATTTAAATTGAGGTAGTAAAAAAGTGGATAGGAAAGAAAATAAATTATAATTATATTGTGAACTTTTTCAAGTCGATCTTTTAATAAACTTTTAATCTTGTCTTTTGATAGAATCAGTTCCTAGTAACAAATCGGTCAGTAACACAAGAGTGACAGACAACTAATTGCCATCATTACTAGGCCTCACCTTATAATGGAAGGTATCACATTAATGGATCCAATAATTGCCGTATTAATCGTGGCTTGCATCGAAACGGTCAATCAAGTTTAGATTGCGTATTATATTAAATTATTTGAGGCCGGGATGGTCGCGTTATTCTCTGTAAAAAACCATTAACTTGAACACAAGGAGGGCCTAAGGATCTGGATACCAGATGTGGAAGTTATGATTTTTACGCAAGAGCATTTAAAAATCAGACTTTGGCTATTGGCTAATGATCTTTCGAGAAGTTTGATTGGGGTAGGCTAAAGATTGGCAGAGCATGTCTTCTTGTTTAATAATTTGTGTACCTACACGCTAATAAAAAATGAAAAAAGGAACTGTTAAATAGGTACAAAGATGACGATTATTTCTATAATATAGAATATGTTTTGTGTTTGTATGTACATATATGTATACATACCATATAAATATTAATACAATATAACAAATCATAATAAGTACCTATGCAACTTTCACTCTTCTTTTGAAAACTACATTAGTTTGGCAGTCCCTAATTTCAGGTGGAAGTGAATTTCATAACCGCACCAGTGTGTACAGTGAAGGAGTAAGAAGAGAAAATAGGAGACAATCTTCTTACATACTTCTCTATTGGTCGTCATCTCCCCCTTCCTCCATCTTTGTCTACATCATCCCCTTTCTAGACATTGTATCTTTCACACAGTCCTTAGGACTGAAGACAATGCTATAGTATCAGCATTAGAGAACCATAGGTTTAACTTATAGTGGTTTCATTTATTAATGTTTATATATCTGTTACTTTTACTTATGTTTGAGCTGAGCATTAAAACAAAAAGTGAAGTGGTTGACCTATACATTAGACTTCGTTTTGTATTGCGAGTCAAGGTCGAAAAGCTTTTCAATGTAAACGAGTGAGCTACCGAGCGCAACATTCGTAGAAAGACGAAACAAATGAGCGTTGCCGTAGGCAGGGGAGGGGCTGGTGGTTCTAACCGCTCCCGGACAACTATAGAGAAACCAATCTACCGAGGCGGAATACTACAATTTTCGAGCTCGCCTCGCTCGCTAATACATCCTATACTTACTCAATCTCTATCTCTAATATTATAAAGAGGTAAAGTTTGTGAGTTTGTAGGGGGTATATCTACTGAACCGATTAACAACCGCAACGGCAACCGCTAGTTTAATATAAATATTGACAGATTTACTACGATTGTCATTTGAATTAATGGGCAAAATAACCTAATTTATCTGAGGAGGGTTGCCAAAACTTTTAGACTGAAGAAAACCCATCGAATTTGGGTTGGAAGCTAACATGTTCGCAGTTTTCCTGTAAGTAAGTAATTCCTTTTAATTTTTGATTCGTCTTTGACTGATTTCTGGTGCTGGTAAAACTCACATTGACGCCTTTCCCATAAGTGGTGTATTAAATTACTTCTTTTTTCTATTTATTCAACCATTAATTACGTCTTTACTCCACATCGATTTTATTATTCTGAAAATAAATCAACTTGAATATTGCAGAAAAAAACGATCATAGACTACTTTTAACTAGCCGGAAAAGTCTCATTATTACCTTAAACCCTGGTCCCACTAGCGATCTCCGCCCACACCTCGGGCGAGATGTGTCCCATATACCGGCCGTGTCGTGCTATTTCAGTGAGAATATTCCTTATAAGCCACTGTGCAAAACAAAGTCTTGGCTGGCTCTTTTGTTCAAGTAGAACAATTTACGGAGTTAAAGTTTGTTTTAAACAGTTTTAAGTAGTTTCTTTGTAATAAGTTGGTACTAGGCGTTTAATTAGTAATCAGCGTCAATTCACAGTAACTGTTTCCACAAAAAAAGCGTTATTTCAACATTACGCTTTTAATGTCGATATTTGCAATTTTATTTAATTAATGTAAAACATATTAAAATAAAAAACAATAGTGAGGCCAAGGATAAGTTATTGGGGCTGAAGAGACGACAAATGATCCCTCCATTCGGCACGTTCAATTATTTGGCAAACAATGCACCAAACACCCTATATGCCAAATTTCTTTAAAATCCGTACACTCTATTTTGCGTGAAAGAGAACATCCATCCATTATTCCGTATTTATAATACTTGTAAGGTTACTATTAAAGTATCTTATAAGCAAAATCATGCGACAATTATGGCAACCCCCGACAACCAGCAACCACAATGACCACCGTTTACGTCACCCACCAAATTGAATCTACGAGTAATTTAGGCTACTCTTCATAACGACTAATGTAGGGCGTAGTTACCATGAGCTTTTTAGTTAATAATGAAGTTCCGCATTTTGAATAAAATGCATTATTGTATGGTTTAGATCGCTAAATCAGTTTGGATAGCTGGTAACGATGCCATTTTCAACACCTAGACAAAATAACTCAAAATTTCTGAAACTGAAAATGTTCTGATGACTTAATACGCTTTTCCTTCATTTTTTTTCTAACATATTATTTTAGTTTTTTTTTTTAATTCAAAAGCATATATATAGCCTTTAAAATAAAAAAATAAAATAGTCCATCGGCATCAGGAACAAGGTCCAATACGCCTGTTATTATTACAAGTGTAAATTACTTGCAATAATGTTCAATATTTCAGCCTCCAGATTCCTAGTGACATTAACATAATGTATAAACAATTATTGACGAGAGACTGAATAATGTATAAACAATTATTGTTTGCATCCGTAACAAAACTAAAAATTAAGCGATGTATGGTCACCCTACTGTCGGTACCATTTACGATCGCGTGGTGCTCCTCGAAGCCCGAAGTTATTAATATTCATCAATTAGAGAGGATGTAATCGAATGATGTGTGAACGGGAATATTTGGAACTGAGAACTTGCTTCCCGATGTATTCACAAGTTCGCACGATTTAATTTTCAGATTCGATTCACTTTGGGACTCAGACCTTGAAAATGATATTTGCAATAGAAAAAAAAAACAGTTTTCTTTTTTAATATCCTTGTACGTCTCACAGCTGGGCATAGGCCTCCCCCATGTCCTTCAAGGTAGACTACCATGACGTTTTAAAACAGGAGTAATTCCAGTGCGGGAAAGGGGGGCGCTAGACGACCGGTAGAGCTCTATCTCTTTCCCACACTGGAATTACTCCTGCTTTAAGACGTCATAGTAACCCCCCTGAACATTATAAAAAATGTGTGAGTTAGGGTACCACTGGTCATTTCTTTACTCGTCAATTTCACTAATTCACCAGTTTACTCATTAGACAGTTTCGGTAGGTTGACAATTTCGCTAATTAGGCATTTTCCTGATTCTTCAGTTTCCACCTTCGCTAGTTTTGCTAAGATATCAGTTTCGTGAAATTGCCAGTATTGCAAAGTTTGCAGTCGTTATTTACTTCTCTTTCAGATTGGCGCCAGTTCTGAAAATGGGTCATGATAATCGAACGAGGAAACTGTAAAAATTCAGGAAGCACTCTACCAAAACCAACATTATTAATTCGATGTACACATTTCTGTTCAAATCGATGGTATTTCAAAAAACATGTACACTAAATTGATCCACGTTGGTACCTACATCCGTTGTACGTTCCAATTTGGCTAAAATTCGCTTCGTCCCAGAAATTAGAGTGACCTCATTTTCACACAAACGGAATAGGAAGACACGTAAATACTCCAGCATTAACTGGTAATAACAAAATGTACGTTTGTTTGTGTGTTTTAATTGGGAAAAATGTTCTATAAATTAATCAGTTTGGGACACATAATTAGTCAGTGTCAAAGATCTGAGTTAACAGTGCAAGTTTTCCTTCTTTCAGGGGTGATATTTCCTGCTTTTATATGTTTTTCTTCCAAATGCAGATGAGTAGATGACTGTATCTATTAGACCTACGATTCGAGTATTTACATTTTACCAGCAATGTTTAAGTCTCGTACTTCAAATTTTGGTTACCAAAAACATCACCCTAAGACTTTCTAAGTCATTCTTTGACCTTATACTATTTAACGGACACAAAACTGGACTCCACTCAACTAATTAGGTAGTACCTATACCCAATAGCTCGGTTGGGAAGGAATTCCTATAGGAAAAACGATTCGAAAGTCGAAGGATTCGAAAAGTAATTGTAAGAAGGACCAACGCCCAGCAGTGCGGCAACACAGCAAAGTGATTTTCCGATGTCTTATTTTTTATTGTAATTCATGATTTATATTCTAAGGGGAATGAATATGGCGGCGGAACGTGAGAGGGAGATAACCTCACGTGGCCGGTGAACGGTGAGCTATGGGCTAGCTCGCCGTCCATCCGTCTTATGACGACAGGCCGTGTCCACGGCGCGTTCGTGTTTCACGCGCGCCTCAAAGAGATGTCAGCAATAGGAAGGGGTCCGCAAGGGCCGATGCCTGCCGGGGCTGCGGGACTGTTCAAAAGAGATACCGTGGCCCCGGAACACAAAGGGCGATGAAGGAACATGGATGAGTTTTAGTCAGTAAAAGTCTGACACTCCCTCCTGCTCAGCCCAGAGCGGGAGGAGTTATTTGATGATGTCCCACCCGAAAAAAAAAGGGGAATGAATATTCTTTATCTCTGGCAACACCATACATCATTTACGCATTCAATGACGCGGATTGACGTCTGCGCATCGATTACAATGCGCATGACATAAGAACTCCGCTCTGTTTTCGTTTGATTACAGTTAATTATCACCAATGTAACCTCATTACTGTAGTTTTTATTGTTTTCCTTATTCTCAATATTGTTGGTGTTGGACAATTTGTTTTGATTACATATTTTTATCATTAAAGTAAAATACTGGTATTCAATTGCATCCGGTTAGATTGGAAGCTGTTCTCAACTAGTTAGGAAATAGATTGTTCAGATAATGATGAATGAAAACTAAAAAAAAATATATTAAACCAGTTCGTTTCAAAATTGCTTAAATAAAAGTAGGCCGCATTAATTTAAACTAAATTGTGTGCTTTTAACCCTGCCTGGTTGAAAAGTTTATTTATTAGTGTCAGATTTGGCACAGTTCTAATTTTAATTAAGGTTATCTCTAACTGACTGTCCCGTTGGTCTAGTGGTCGCAATCGCGACTATTGAGCATGAGCCTGGGTTCGATTTTCGGATCGGACATAATTATTGTTATTGGGTATTTCCGTCAGGAATTTCTTAGTAACAGCCACGGAGTCTGGATCTGTGCCCAGTTGATAGCAATAGGCTCGCCCCCTATTACATGGGACTTAAATATAACTGGTGAAATGCGGATGTACCTACTATTAGGTACACCTCTGCCTCACCCGTTACAGGCGTAATGATCAGTTATCAATTACCATTTGTGCCGTTCTTTTACACTGACCAAAATGCCTGACATCTTAGAAAAACAAAACGCCATTATAATCACTTTAATGAGCAGAAAAAAAAACGGAAAACAAAACACACAAGACCTATTACATCATTTCAATGTGTAGCCAACAGAAAAAACAAGTGAATGACATATGACTACCTACTCCTTTCATTTGCATTCATTGATGAGCATTCAGTGAATGAAACTTCTTGCTCTCATTCGTTTAGCTTTGGAACAACAAGAATATACTGTATGGGTAGAAGAGAGTCATAACAATGTCAGGAATTTATGATTGTTTATGGTATTAATATTATACTGAGCTTAGAAAGCAAGGCAAGCATAATCGGCTTCAGCGAACAATCAGCACGGAGTCAAGGAATTATGCTGAAATCAAGCGACTGGCAATATGATTTCATTTTTTGCAAAGGATAGTTCCAAAAACCAAATCACTCACTCGTCAATCTTAGTATAGGTACTTTGATGATGGGAATGTAATTATGTGCTTGAAGTATTCTTTCCATATCATTGGAAATGATTGGGTTGCAGGAAGTCTCATTAGCAGCTACGGAGTCTGGATTTGTGCCTTGTTGTGGATGTAGGACGACTGGTGAAATGTGGGTTGCTCTACATTTACCCTGCCGTTTTTTTGAGTGGCAAAATCCTCATGGATACGTCCTCCTCCGTCTGGGGCGAGCGGAGGGTTATGTCGGACTCTAAGCGACTAAAAACCCAGTGCTCCTACTAATTCCATGTGTCGGGAGCCCGGGAGTTGGAAGTACAGTCGCAGGCACCCCCGACTGACATATACCCTGCCAGTACCTAGGGGCTAACAATACAGCAAGCCCATAAGCCCAACAGACTGTTCAGTAACCCTTGTATCATGAAGAGTAAGTTATACGGACAAGCCAAGCCTGTTGGCTTGCATGAAAGTATCGCCACCCTGTATAACCATTAGAATTACAAAGCGTAATGTTGTGTTTTAAATACATAAATATCCGGTAGGTATTTACAACGATACAGTACCAATTACATTTGATATGGAAATGAGATCGTGACATCAGATATTCTAGTAGGTACTTCGAATTAAACTCACCTTGCATAACTTAACAAAGGTCATAAGGGTGAGGTACGTACATAAGTACATACATAACATATGAATATGCAAATAGACAATAGCACTTAATATTAAATTAAACAAGAGTGTTGGTAAATTCCGATCAAACAACCTCTATTCCATGTTGCATAAGGTTATCAAAATTCAATCAATCTGTCTAACCTTCTCCCAACTACGTTGAAGTCGGCTGCCAGTCTACCTGGGAGCAACTGAAATCATCATCATTCACAGTCTGAATTCACCCACTGCTGGGTATAAGCCTCTCGTTTCCTGTGCCAATCTCCACGGTCCTGTGACAACCTCATCCAGGTTTTTCCCCCGATGGCAACTACGTCTGCCCATCTCGCCGCCGGACGACCGACATTTCTTTTCCTCGTTCTTGAACGCCATTCAGCGACCTTGGTCCACCGGTCATCACTGCGCCTTGCTAGGTGTCCTGCCCAACTTGAGTTGCGTTACGCAATTGCCAATAACGAAAACGTTTGTACGTCTTCGGACTTCGACTTTAGGAACTAGATCTACCAGCTTTATGCCAACCATGCAGCTGAATACCAGTATTTTATAAGGAGCGACTGCTTATCTGACCTCCACAACCCAGTTAATGACCAACACGATACCCCTTGACAAAACTGGTTACGACTTTAAAGGGTCTACGAATGACAGCCGGGTCCACCGGCTCATCGGGGTCTTAATATGTAATGGATGGTCAGTGGTCACCCATCCACGGACCAACCTCGGCAAGTGCAGACTGACCTACTATCGACCTATATGGCTGTTATTATTTATCCACGAGTCCCTCTGATTCTATCATAGCCAAAAGGTCTTAAACGACCAAAGACAACAATTTTATTGCAAAATTGGTCATCAAATAAAAAGGCCCCTTCACATGTAGGGGACGATATTCGGTAATTGGTTCCAACCGATTCTGCATAGGAAATGTTCCAAGTTCATTGGCTTGGGCGACCTCAGTGAATGTCCGACCTTACCGCCTCGCCACAAGCTTCACGCTCAAACGACACGCGTGTTGCGTCAACGACTGCGGAGACGGAGAAATCCAAAAACTTTTGGAAATCGGCGACTTTGTTTCCTTTGTTCGCAACGAGTCACACTAAATCGTGTCACCGTGTGACTGGTTGAGAAAAATATTCGCATGGAGTAACAGTGTGACTCAATGCGAATTTTTATTCTCATCTAGTAACACTAGTACACGAGTAGTGTTACTCGTTCGGAAAACCAAATCGCATGGAGTAGCAGCGTCATTCGATGCGAATTTTTATTCTCAACTAGTAACATTTTTCAGAATGTCTATTTGACAACGATAAAGTTAAATAAAAATTATAAAATAATGTTTAAATTTCTAACATATTAGTAGGTAGCCTCCGACTTCCGAAAATGACGTTATTAAAAATATATAAAAAGTCTAGGTATTTTTTGCAAAAAAGTTTTTTATTTTTCCCTTCTATGTTGTAGTATCCCACATAAATTCTTGTCGTGAATTTAGTTTACATTTAAGATAGCTCATAAAGTACCGAAGTCAAGTTAATGAAATTTTTATGGGGCTACCGCGTGAGCTGCTTCTACCCAAATGAGAAAAGAATCACGTAAATCGGCGTAAATAAAGACATACACGTCACGTAAATAAATGAAAAAAAAAGTTGCTAGTTGAATACATTACCTCATTTTTTTGAAGTCGGTTAATAAAAGACGTGGTTTACCACGCCTTCAGTCATTGTGACGCGATTTGTGGAGCGACGGTACTTGTACGATGAAAACCAGTGATACGCGTGTCCCTTTACATCAGTTGCATCACTTGAGGGTATGAACGGGGCGTTAGTCAAGTCGAATCGTGAATGGGACTTTGATAAGATATCTTAAAAGCTCGTTTTATTAGTGTTGGGGTATAAATAGCCAAGATGAAGTTTATATACGTATATTAGGTAAACATTGTAGATTTATGAGTTTAATAATAGACCGGGAAAAACAGCTAGGGAAAACTGATTTGTTTAGTACAGTCACGAGCACCAATATGTATACACTTTCTTAAATTGAATAGCAATTTTCACGAGAAATAACGATTGTAACTTGGAGATAGGATCTTTTTCATAAAAAATATGAGTTTCAAAATACTATATTCGTAACAGCATTTTAATCAGAACAGTAGAAGAAAAACACTTATAAAAGTTGTTCAGTGTTTACATACTAAAAAAAAAAACTGTTAATAAAGTTAGAAATATTTTGTTGGTTGTGGTGCTTTAATAGTTACTCTTTTGTATGATTTGCGCATAAATTAGATTCTGAAATCATATTAATATTACGGTCTTTATTTTAATCCAAGATGTATCACATTTAATTTTCATAGCTGGATACCATAGAACTAATATGTATTAGTTCTACGGTAGTAGTAGGTATGCTTCTACGACCAGTTGTATGAACATGGCTAACCAACAAAACAAAAACAGTATGTAAGGATCGTAGCAGGTTGCCTCCTTTAGTTTCTGCCTACCCTCGATGGTTAAAAGGCGTAAGTATGTGTGTGTAGGTGTACCATGTTTATACAAGGTGGATGGGACACCGACGATAAAATGGTTGTCATTACATCATTCTAACCAAACACACAGATTTTTTTCTCGATAATATTAAAAAAATCAGTCGTCCCGTACATTTTGATCGTGTAGCTATTGCACTTTCGTAGGAAACAGCGGACTTTTTTCATAACCGATGAAAAATTTCTATAAATTTCCATTTATATGATGTGCTTACCTATCAAACAAACAAACAATAAGATAATAATATATATATATAATATAATAACTACAAAAATTAATAAATAATTTAAAAAAAATTGTAAGATGTAAGCCGGAATACAAATCTTTAATGCGAGTAAACTATTTCTCCATAGAATACTGACTGTGCCATTTTTCAAAGGAAAGCCGGTAGGAATCGAGTTGTATGGAACCTTCGCCACTGGTACCTACTGAATACGTATTAACCGTTTTCGCGTTGGTGTCGCTTCACAATGTATACGTCAGCTACATACATCATTCATATGACATCCACCCCGATATTGCACGTCACGGTTGCACGAAGATTGATCGGAAAGTAATTGATTGCGCTGGCAACATCGCATGTCATGTCGTAAACTGTTTTGCATCATTTTATTGATGAAGCTCTATGCAGAAATCTCTCGTACACTGCACTAGTTACTTACTCAGTGACCTGTGTACTATAGTAATTTAATGTAGTAGCTAGAAAAAAATTAGAATTAATTAGAATTTCATGTTTTGACAAATCTGTGGTACAGATTTTGTTCCAATATTAGGTCCTACTTTTTCTTACTATCGAACAATATAATTGATATCCAATCTGTTTATATAGTCATTGGATACGTAACGAAGCTGAAACTTATCTGGTATTTCAGCGAATTTGGTAAATTTTAATGTATGGTAATAAATTGTGCATAAAAATGGACAAATGATCCCTGAAAATCTTCTGGTTGACTCGATAGAGGATCATCCAAGTAATAATCCTCTCTTTCAGCTGCCAGTGGATATTTCAATACCTCGATGGTTGAACATGAAATCCGGCTCGAAGGACCATGAATAACCCTCGGCCCTCGGGGGGAGTTCAAATATAATCAATACCTCATTGATGGTCAAAGTTCCAAAATTGTTCGCTTTTTTACGAATAAAAGTTAAAAATGTTAATATTACTGAATTGGCATGACCCCTGTACAGTAGTATGCACTCAAAAGCACAATATTTGCATAACATATGTACTTTGCGCGCTACCGTAAAACCTTACACTCACCAGGTCAAAACGCAAAGTGCAAGCTCGTCCCCAAGTACCAGGAGACTATAAAAATAGAAAAGCTAACTTGTCAAAGTGTTATATACATCCGTGGGTGTCGCTGCCCACACTGCCAAACCCTTATGTCCTGAGGTCACAGCACAATATTCACTATTTCATAATACGGCAAACAGTGGGATGATAACCTCAGACTTACTATTATTTACAATCTCGAGAGGTTTTCGATTTTATACTTCGATAACTATTACGTTTGTTCGATCTATTTTTTTTTTATGTTTTCCTATGTTCCATAACTGAGTATCAGTTTCTCGTTCACTTTGACCTATATCATGGTTATAAATTACTGAATTTAAACTATCGTTTTAAAGACCTCCCATCTTTATTTTGAGCACACGTCTATTGATTGCCAGTACTTTGACATTAAATATGTGTGTTATGGATGGTACAGCAGACCGCAATTCGAAGGTACATAATACTTGGACTCTGAGGTGGTGTTGCGTAATACTAAGTTTCAATAGAAAAAAAGGCCAGCAGTGGCGAAGGTTCTATACAACTCGATTCCTACTGACTTCCCTTTGAAAAATGGCACTGTCAATATTCTACAGACAAATAATTTGCTCACATTAAAGATATGTACCTACTCCGGCTTACCTCTTGATAAAATTGACGCTTCGCTACTGAAAGCCAGTTTATACTGGTTTTGTTATTCATTGCCTTCTTACTCGTCAGTGTCTATACCGAACTACTTACTCTTCAAATATGCTGGCAGGCAATTTTCATTAAACGCGATTACATCATTCAATTCATTCATTAACATTTTGGTCACGTGCAACTGTTTCAGGCTCGAGCGGAGCTCACCGATAGCTCTCTTATTGGCTGTCGAACGAGCACGAATTTGAGTTTAAAATAGGGGTCCTTATATTAGTTTTTTAAAGTAAGTAAGTAGGTAGTTTGGTTATAATACTGAAGGTACACACGACGGCACATGAAGCTGTAAATTCCAGTATAGCTTGGCCTCGCTTTGTATAGATTTCCTATACAATGACAGATCCGCATAAACTGGTTTTGTATAGCTTGATTTGCCGTCGTGCGTACGAATCGTTCGTGCCCCTATTTTGACTTAGAGCGAATTTCACAATAGAAATTGAAAGCGATCATCATATACAGGGTGTAACATAAAAAACACAAGAACTCTCGAGTGGTGTCTCAGGCCACGAAACTGAACAACTGTTGTTCTACAACTTGGAAATTCATAACTTTTTTTTAGTTTTACCATACAATATTTTGATCAGCTGATCGCGCCAGTTCCATTTTTTTGCGAATTTCATGAATTCGTACAACAAAAGTTGTTCAGTTACTTGGTCCGAGAGACCACACGGTAGATCTTGTGTTTATTATGTTACACCTTGTATAAGCTACTTCCAAGATCTGTCAGCGCCATCATTGTTGTGGAATATTGACACGGATGACACCCTGTCTAAACATGTTGAACGCGTTTAGTTTCGTTTGTGTATTGGCCCAACATTAAACTTACGATAGTATTTTGTTAGGTTTGGTATCAAGAATGTTTTGTATTTATTAAAAAAGCCTTTATTTATATATCTTCATGTCAATCAAGTTATCCTCAAGAACAAAATCTGTGAAGACCCTTTTACGGAACACTTAGGGTATTCCCATTAGATGATCTAAGTCATCTTTCCTTATTCGTCTTGCAGATCAGAATCATACAAATAAACAGGATCTTCCTTAAAACGAACAATAAAATGCACTTTCCCATGTAATTTGTTCGTCGAAGCAAAAATTCTAAAAAAATAATGTCATAATGATAATGACGCCACAACGATTACGCCGTCATTGTTATGGCGTTCGTGAATTAATGGGAAATTCATTAGTAAGGCTGCGTGCACACTGCGCTGTAAGGCGTGCACGTGATCTGTTAAACTGTCAAGCCATGCATGTATGAGTTGCACGCTACGTGCTTCGAGTTCAACGGTGATAATTTTTAGGAGGTAAGAATAAACTTAGCAGAAGGATTAAACCGAGTATTAAAATAATGAAAGAGAGTATTTTCCTGTAGGTGGGCGAAATTGCAGAAGCAAAAAAACACAATAAAGCAACATTTTTTTTCTCTTCTCATTCCTAACATTTCCCTTGTGGTTTGATGGTACGAAAAGTATAAGTCTAATTGACTAGCCTGTTTCTGTATTACCTCATATCAGGACAAAGACGTTTTCTCCCTTTTTCATACAAATATGTCTCTCGCTCGTTCGATAGGAGTAAAGCTTGTCCCGCTGTCTTTACCTTAGTCAGGCGGATTTGGTTTTTTATTTAATAAACAAAATAAGTAAGCTAAATAGTTATAGGTGACAATTTGAAGGTCGCCTAAAAATGTAAAATATTAGTTTTTTATTTGTTTTAAGTTAACTACGACAATGGGGTTATGATTTTAGTAGTCTATGTATGTTTTTAACATTTTTATGTACCACCGTAGCGCCTAAACTACTGAGCCGACTTTGATGAATGCGGTGTGTCAATCGTATCTGTTATACGTGACATATTTAGTAATGAATTATGACTGCGGTTATACGAAAACAGAAAAACTATATCAATGTCTTATTTATACATTTTTCGTTGCCGTTTTTGTCATAGTTGGGTTTCAGTTTTAAACTTTATATTTTCATTAAACCCACAGTGAGTACGCACCCTAAGATACTCTGGGAATTGTTTCTCCACTCCAAATTTTAATAACAGGGAAAAGCTTGTAATAAATGCTGTACCGACTTTTACCGCTACGTGTTCGAAGTCAGGGAACTTCGGAAATGACGTATTTTAACGAAAGAGATAAGTTTGTTTCTCGTCACTGTTTACCCAAACTTTGAAGAACTTTTAAGATGCTGAAAGTAATTTTTAATAAATTATTATGAAGTCGATAATGTCGATATACCATTCCTGAAAAACCGGGAAAACGGAAGAAAAATGAGGTTGCAAGGCTACAACCAAACTATACAGGGTGGACTTTTTCATTCTCATCTGGAGGGAAAGTAGTCTAAATTATTATTAATCAGTTTATTTCAGATCATATTAATCCATCCAATTACAAATGATTAAAATACAATGAAAAACAACAGAGAAAAAAACAATTGATAAAATACAGAGAAATAAATTAAATTAAATGATTACAATTATAGTACCTATCGTATTAGTAAAACCTCATGCACTATGTTAGTTAAATGCTGGAGATGGCAAATTTTACGCAAAGGAAACGTACTTTTATTTTTTTAAAGAAACAAATCTGCATTCACACATTTTCGAAAATTCACTTGCCACACTCTGAAATCGAAAGGACTAAATTTAAATTTCGAAAATAATAAAAAGTAAAATTCCAACCTGTATAAAGGGTGTAACAAGACCCTTAACGAAGCCGAAAGGCACTTGTTCTCCTCGTCATTGTGATCATTTTTTTGTTCTAGACCATACCTGGGAACCTTCTAGTTACGGAGATATTGGGGGTCAAAGTTCCAACTTTTTCACAAGTTTTTTTTATACTTGTTTTAATGTAAAAATTTTAGATTAACACCTGGAGGTGTTTAAAGTAAAAATCTCTACTCTCGCCCGTACTATTCAATTCATCCATCAGCACAATGTTTTAAGTGCGTTACATTGAGTCCTACCATTAAACGTGATTTTTCACCCCAAAAAGTAGTTTCCCAGCAATAATTTTTGCGTAAAGTTACTTAGTTAGATGTACAGAATGCTTGGTTGAACAGCAGATGGCTTCGTGAAGGGTCCTGTTACACCCTGTATAAAGAAGTCTTGTCTTATTTTACAAGCTACACAACATAAGTATATACATTTGCTATTCAAATCTCCCTTATTCTTTAACTTAAATATCGCAAGCTATCATTGCTCTGCTTCTTTTGATGTCCATTAATTTTTATCAAGCAATCCTTTTCTTTCTTTTTCTAAACAGTTTTCGAAACTAGCTCACAGAAACTCATGAAAACTGCCATTTCTGTAGTGCCAATTTCAAGAAACAACTGCTACTTTACATAATTATTGCATTAAAAGATTTTTGGCAACGACTTTTTACTACCTACTAAATAAAACAGTACATATTTTTATGAAAAGTGAAAAGATATCTACAAAAGAAAGACAATAGTACCCAACCAGCAAAACCTTATTGTATAGCAGCCCATAGAACGTTTTTCAAGAACTAATTAGTGTTAGTGAACGGTTCTGTAAAAGACCAAAGAACGTTTACACAACCCGGATTTGGCGCAGATATAGCGTTATTCGCTGATATACTAGTTCTATAGCAGCTTCGGCGTACCATTTTTGACCGGTAAAATTGATGTTACTCTGCGATATATCACCAAACAGTGATGTAGCTGTAACGCGTAACGCTGTTATTGTACTTTTATGTTATGTAATAGTGATTGTGGTGCTTTTACATTACTATATCACAATAATTCGTTCAATCGTTCATTCTCATTTAGTTCGTGTGTTGATATAGTGATTGTGTTACATTCCTTATTTCACCAAACAGTGGTAAGTAATTTTACAATATTAAGATTTTTATTATGGCGTCAATGCAGTAGTAAAATAAGCTAGTAGCAGCGACCCAGGCAGTGAAATAGAGTTGCGATCACAATTTTACTGACTAAGTAGGCACAGTTTAGTACGATATTTTTAATGCCCCTCTCAAATTAGTGAGTTTTGTTTAAATTAAATTAACTTAATCGAAGACTAGTTCCATAATTTTCCATTATAGAATAAAAAGTGTAATGTTAGCGACTACAGGCCTTCTATAATACTATTGGGAAAGTAGTGACCGCCATTGTGATTAAATAAATTAGGGTTCCTTTGAAATCATAATATAAACAATTCTCGTAGATAAAATAACCCATCTTTTTTCTTTATCTTTTCCAGTGTCTTCACAATAAAAGAATTTGCGGCGGCTGTGTAGCGGTCGCGTTGTTCGGAACTGTACCTTTAAAATACCTTTTGTACAGCTGAACTCCATATCGGCACTTAAATCATTTACTATCTCTTTGCTGGCTTCTTTTCTTCTTTTTGATTTTTTAAAATAGAATATTACTTTGTACGGAACCACTTTCCGCACTTGCATTCTCGATTGGACTTTGATTGCTAGCAGTGGTATCATTACAGTGTATTAAAGGTATTTAAAACCCTGTTACATAATAATTCTGCGCTAAATAAGTGTCTTCGTGACCGGTATAAGAATGTTAATAAACAGCGATTTAAAAACTCTTATAGCTTAAATTTCACACATAAGGAGTAACACCGAACCCAGCTATATCACCAAATCGCTCTAATTTTGAGGAGGCATGACTATTATGACACTATGTACTATAGCAGATACATCAAAACACACAATATCACAAAAACGTCGTATTCTTGAGTTTCAATAACCATTAATGAGACAGGCCTATAGTGGTAAATTGTAAACTTATATAGATTAAATAAGATACAAAAGGGCAACGATCAGCAACTTTATAGAACTAAGTAGTTGTATACATGTTTTTATTAAGCCCTATTTAGTAATTTGCTATAACGGTTGTATAAAATGGTAATGTAATTGTTTACATCACTAAATTATAGAACATTTTTGCTGTATAAGCTTATAGAGCAAAAAAGTCTTGTGAAACACCTTTATACAACATGCTCTCACCATAAACACCGTTATATCACTTTTACAAAACTTTTTTGCGAAATAAGCTTTAGTTATAGTACAATTTTGCTGGTTGGGTAGGGGTGGTCCGCCCACAACAGTAAAAAGAACAAGGGCAGGTATTCTCGAACAAAGAGAGTAAAAGTCAATTATTCACGTTGCCGTACTACAACTCAATTAGGTATGTGGCGTTTACCATAATTCATAACAAAAATTCAAAAAAAAAATGAAAGTGTGTTTCATTTTTTTTATGTTTTCCCACACTAAGAATTTCTCCTGTATCGTAGGTGCGCTAACAAACATTCAAACTCACATACACAATCAGCCAGACCCTGGAACAACTACCTGTAGGCCATACAAATATTTGTTCCGTGCGGGAATCGAACCCACGACGCACAGCGCAGCAGCCAATCGCTCTGCGCCAACCGTGTCCTCAATTTAGGAAACTGACAAATAAAAGAAAAATACAAACGATTCATCTGTAATTAATTGTCGATATTTCAATCTTCAGATAACTTCCGTGGTTTCTCATATTTGAAGAACAATAATTTTACATAAACATAAAATCACGCTTGTAAGGGAGAGGCAGAGGTGTAGGTACCCATTTATAGTACAGCCACTTTTCGCCAGTTATGTTTAAGTCCCATGTAATAGGGAGTGAGCCTATTGCCATCAACCGGGCCCAAATCCCGCCTCCGTGGCTGCTACTGAGAAATTCCTGATGGCAAAACCCAATAACACTTTGCCCGGCCCACGCATCGAACCCAGGACCTCATGCTCAGCAGTCGAGCTTGCGACCACTAGACCTGCAGTGTCGAACAATGCAGACTTTTATAAATTAACTCCACTTTCCGAAATTGACCTACTTCCAGACCCTGCAAAGTGGTGATTCAAAATTGGCTAAAATCATTCATTTGTTTTAATAAATACATTGTTTAAGACATTCATAACAAACAAAAATCAATAAAGTATATTTATGTTTCCACTGCCCATGTTCTTGACATAGTCTCACTGTCAAATTCAGCGTCTCCCACGCAAAGAGAGGGAGTTGTATTCATAGCCAGAATGCACACGACACATGTCTATCTATTCGCTATTTTTACATTTATTTTTCATTGAAGGTATTTTCTTCTGGAAAATTACTGCGAGGAAGACATTACAGGCGTCTTGGGCCATAACTCGCGATCGCTATAACGTAAGCAACTAAACGTCAAAGTAAAATATGACCAGCGGCTATTTTATTGCGTTTTAAACGCCCATTCAAAGACACTCCTTGGTACAGACGCCAGCATAGCAAGCTACTACAATCAGCCAAATTTCTTTAATAGATTTTCAACTTTATCGCTACAGCATTAGTTTCAGGATTGATTGTGAAAATTTAACAGTTTTGAGTCACTTGATGTGCCGTCTGTACCTACAGTGGGCTAAATAATGGTGGCTTCATTTACTGTGTTATTTTGCGCAATTTCGAAGATGGTCTTTTATTGTTTTTAACCCCCGACGCAAAAAGAGGGGTCCTAAAAGTTTGACCGCTATGAGTGTGTGTGTGTCTGTTTCTGGCACCGTAGCTCTTAAACAAATAAACCTATTTGAATGCAGTTTTTTTTATTTGAAAGCTAGTTTTCTAAACCCCAACCCAAAAAAATAAACCGAACAAATATTTTAAAAGTCAAAAATAATACCTATTGTTGAGCGATCGAGTAACACCTAAATTTTAATTATAGAAATAGATGGTTGGCACTTAAACATTTGCTCGTTAAAATGGTGCTACAATGTCACGGCGCGGCGGGGCACCGCTAAGACTTCGAAGAGATCTAGATTACAATGATCGGTAAACACAGAAGCCGGCATTCCAATTCCACAGTCTGTCGGTCCGCACAATAAATGTAGAAACATAGCGACCATTTCACGGATTGTAACGTAATTCATATTATTAACCTATTATGATTCTGCTGCAGCGGCCATTTTAGGCCCCTGCACATTTTTGACCCGTTCCTCATCGTTATCCCTGATATTACTTTATTTAAGCCATCAGAGGCAGTAATTCAATAGTCTTACTATAATATTTTAAATGCGAAAGTTTGTCAGCATGAATGGATGTTTGTTAATCTTTCACGCAAAAACTACTGAACGGATTTAGATGAAATTTAGCACACAGATAGTTTATAACCTCGATTAACACATAGGATACTTATCTCGGTAGTATGATCCCGTAGAACCATTAACGAACTCCACGCGTGCGAAGCCGGGAGCATAAGCTAGTACTTCATATTTTGTATTTACCATTTTTTCAAGACTTTCCGAAAATATGATAAATGGCCAAACATCACGTTATTTATGGCGGAACCTATCACACCATACAAACTCACCAACTACAACAAGCTTAGACTCATCAATTTTCCTGCGGTCAACAACCTTTGTCTTTCCCAAAGA
The DNA here is from genome assembly GCA_947578425.1 of Eugnorisma glareosa. Lineage (NCBI taxonomy): Eukaryota > Metazoa > Arthropoda > Insecta > Lepidoptera > Noctuidae > Eugnorisma > Eugnorisma glareosa. The sequence goes on along the minus strand of OX387971.1, from coordinate 4,450,267 downwards.
ATATGGCGAGACATAAACTTTGTCATGTCATAAATTATAGCGTTCACATATTTACTTAGGGGTACCTAAGTGCTTGAAATATTGTGATCGTATCTTCTACGTACTAAATATGTTTTATGCTATCGAAAATATGTCGAAACTTTAATTGTATGCATGCATAATTTTAGTACTTTCTGTTGGTTTCGCACACTCCCCGTGCAGAGATTTATTTATATATTTATGGATTGAGGTTTTTTCGTACGACTTCTTGCACTATTGATGGTGCAGGTCAATGGTGTATACGGTACAACGGGCTCAAGTCTTACTAAATTCGAGAACTCGTGACATCGCCCTTAATTGTAAACGTTGCTTACTTGTAAAGGTAAATTAAAAATGTATGATTATTAAGGGTGTTTTGGGAGACTGTCCTATGTAATTTTGACAGTCAAAAAGTGCTTGTAAAAGACTTATGATTTTATTTGAGGTTAATCACCACTAACTTGAACGGGGAAGTGCCAAGGTAGATCGTGGTTTTTTTTTGGGCAATAGGTTTGCCCCCTATTGCATTGGACTTAAACATAGCTGGACGAAATGTGTGTGTACTATTTAGGTACACCTCAGCCTAACCCTTTGGGAATTCCATCCCTTTCGGGATGTTATGTCATTTTGTTTTTTTTTTTAAAGAAAAAAACGTGTTGCGCCGTCGCAACATGGTACAAGGGATTTTGGTTTTATGGTTTTCATTTCGCAGGCCAGTATCACAATGGGCCTCATTCGAAGGCTTAAAGTCACCCAAAGGGCAATGGAGAGGGCTTTGCTCGGAGTTTCCTTGCGTGATCGAATCAGAAGAGAACCAAGGTTACCGACGACGTAGCCCGAAGAATTGCAAACTGAAGTGGCAGTGGACAGGGCACATTGCTCGCAGAACGGATGGCCGATGCGGCCGAAAAGTTCTGAAGTGGTGACAGCGAACCGGAAGACGTTGCGTTGGAAGGCCTCCCACTAGGTGGACCGATGACCTGGTGAAGGTTGCGGGGATCCGTTGGATGCGAGTCGCACGGGACCGGTCAATGTGGCGACACTTGGGGGAGGCTTATGTCCAGCAGTTGACGTCTTTCGGCTGAAATGATGAATGATGATAAGGTCAGTATCAGATTGTGTGTTAATCTAAATTTGATTAGTGACCGTAGAAAATATGGATGTTCTTATTATTAAGGCAATATCTTGTCACTGTGTAATAGGAATGCTGGAGTTCGCTCACAATTGAGTCGTCAGTGAAATTGGACTCACTTTGACATCCGACGCGAGCTGTCTTCACGAGTGACGCGTTCAATTGACGTTTGGGTCTGACGAGGTGAAAATGTGGGACTGAATTGAAATGAACATTTGTCAGCCATATCGTGAATTTTATAGAGCTCTGAGTAAAGTATTGTCAAGACACAAACCTTTTAACTGTAAACTATTAACTAAAAGTCAATTGTGATAAATTGTTTAACATGTGATGTCAATTTTCGTGACAATGTTAATTTTATTTGTTTGTAACTGGTGTAGTGGTAGTATAATAGTTAGTTGTTTCATATTTTTCTTACACTGTTATACCTACTTTAGTCGCAATAAATTACCAACTATCAAGTATCTTACTAATATTTATTATAGACTAGCGACCTGCTCCGGCTTCGCACGGGTGCAATGCTATACATATAAACCTTCCTCTTGAATCACTCTATCTATTAAAACAAACCGCATCAAAATCCGTTGCGAAGTTTTAAAGATCTAAGCATACATAGGGACAGACAGCGGGAAGCGACTTTCTTTTATACTATGTAGTGATGATGCGAAAGTTTGTGAGGGTGGATGGATGTATATATGAATGTTTGTCACCCTCTCACGCAAACTACTGAACGAATTTGGATAAAATTTGGCACACAGATTCTTTATAACCGGGACAAAAAGTATCCTTTGAGTTATCAAAGGATACTTTTTGTCCCGGTTGTATACACGGACACATCAAGCTATACATTTCCACTATAAGCTGACCTCGCATTGTACAGAAATCCTATACAACGCGAGATCAGCATAAACTGGAAATGTATAGCTTGATGTGTAGCCGTGTGTACAGTCACGAGCACCAGTATGTAAACACTTAAAAGTGTTTTTCTCCCACTGTTCTGATTAAAATTTCATGTTGTTACGAACACAGTATTCTGGAACTCGTATTTTATGAAAAAGATCCCATCTCCAAGTTACAATCGTTATTTCTCGCAAAAATTGCTTTAAATTTAGGAAAATGTAAAGATATTGGTGCTCGTGACTGTACGATCCCGTGATATAATGATCGAGCTCCACGTGGGCGAAGCTCACAAGCAAGATCTAGTCGTCAGTAAAATTATAACAAAATTCGTCATCATAACATGGATGATTATTCGTACGCATTTCATGATCATCCCTCTTCGAATAACCCGCTTTATATAAATAATAACTAAAATTAGTGATAGGAACACTGTGTCAACATCATCATCATTCTATTGCCCTAACCCCACTTCATTTGGGGTCTGCGCAGCATATTATATTCTTCTTCCATACTTCTCTATTACTCGTCATCTCATCTGACACCTCCTTTCTAGCCACATCATTCTTCACACAGTTCATCCATCGTTTCTTTGGTCTTCCTCTACTCTTATACCCATCCACAATCATACTCAAAACTTTCCTCACGACAGGAACACTGTGTCTCAGTGATTTTGTTATAACAATATTTAAACAAAATATTCTCAGTAACCATTTGTTAAAAGGATCGCATGAGAAGGTCAGGTGTTAAATAATATTTAATGATCTTCGACAATAACGCCAATAATCGTAATTGGTGGTCTGTCACGGCTCACCTTGGCTCACGCGAAACGGTGTCGTTGGAAACAATCAATTTTATATCGAGCATTACCCACCGGACGACTGGGTGAATCGTAAAAATGTTTTTATCATACAATAATAATAAAAAAAAAATATTTCAGTAACTTTATAAACTCCTACAATATACATCTTACATAGAGGCCTCCTTTTAAGTATGAAAAATACCTGTGCTAGGAGACCCCGCTCTTCAAAAACTAAAAAAAAACAACTATAATGTAGGAGTGTACTCACAAAAGAAATTCAACATATCTAGGTAGGTGTTTGTGTGTTTTAGTGTGTGTTATTGTGTTGTGTGTGTGTGTGTACTGTTTGTGTGTGTGTGTCTGAGTGTGTCGCTTGTTATCATATTGTGGTGTGGTCTTGCATTTTAGCCAGTCTATTAAAGACTTTTTACATTCACCATAAGTCATGGTATAAATATTTAAAACTTTATTTAATTTGTTGTAGATGGAAGCGGATTGTCTGGTGAACTGTCTTTTTGCATATGTGGTTTTGACCGGGACTTCTGGTGCAACAAGATATTTTCTTCTTTTTTATTGAGGCTATTATCATAGCGTAATCATAAAACAAATGAGTGAATGCCGTAATGGCCGGTAAAAGTTTCATCAAGGTAGATATTTTTGTCCCATTTTAAGACAGAATAGAATAGAATAGAATAGAATAGAATAGAATAGAATAGAATACTCTTTATTATGTACACCATACAAATTACAGATATAAATGTAAAACATTATAAAAGGGGTGACACAATGGGCGGTCTTATCGCTAAAAGCGATCTTTTAAAGACAACCTTTGGATGGATTTAAGGGGGAAGGAGAGACAATACTGCAGGTAGCCTGTGGTGTACCATTTACATATGTACAATAAATACATACATATATACACAGCCTGTGCCTGTCTGTGTGCATATATATAGACAGCCTGTATCTTGTTGTAGATATGAGTTTTTCTTATAGACTGGGTCAAAAAAGTTGACTGCCTCGATGCTCTAATGGTCGCAATCGCCACTGCTGAGCATGAGGTGAAGGGTTCGATTCCCGAGCTGGGCAAATTGTTATTAGGTTTTCCCATCAGATATTTCTCAGTAGCAGCCACGGAGTCTGGATTTGTGCCCGGTTGATGGCAATAGGATCGCCCTCTATTACATGGGACTTAAACATAACTAGCGGAAATGTGGGTGTACTATTAGGTACACCTCTGCATAACCCTTCACATATTACAGGCGTGATGTTATGTTCTGTAAAAAGGTTGACTGAAAATACAATAGTTAATAATAATAATAAAAATTGTTTATTTCTCTTCCACAAATAAAGAGCATCAGTACTATGTTGTAACAAATTTAAACAGGAGAAAGTATCTTATCTGTGGGAGACTGGCGCCTAAACTAAGTCGAGGCCTGTATTTTAGGACACCAGTACATAGTTACAGTTACATAAGTATGTATATTAGCTCACGTGTTTTCCCATGGGTACCCCAGACCAAACTTACAGAACGCCACAAGCAATGATCTTACCATACCTACTCATTTTGCTTCGCCCACGTTCATACATCAGGGAGGTTACTATGACGTCTTAAAGCAGGGGTAATTCCGGTGCGGGAAAGTGACAGAGCTATATATATACAGGTCGTCTAGTGCCATCTCTTGCCCACACTGGAATTACTCCTGTTCTAAAACGTCATGGTAAGGAATGGAAGTGTACTAAGTTTACCTAAAAATATCGAAGCCTCTTTGAAGGTACTGAAGACAGCTCTAATAGTCATCAAAGTAAACAGTTTATACAGGGTGTAACAGGACCCTTCACGAGGCCGTCAACCAAGCATTATGTACATCAAACTATGTAACTTTACGCAAAAAATATTGCTGGGTAACTTGACTTTTTTTTGGGGTCATAAATCACGTTTTACGGTAGGACTCAATGTAACGCACTCAAAACATTGTACTGATGAATGGATTGAATAGTACGGGGGTCGTGGAGGTGTTTAAAGTAAAAATCTACACTAAACATGTATTTAAAAAAAAAAAACTTGTGAAAAAGTTGGAACTTTGACCCCCAATATCTCCGTAACTAGAAGGTTCCCAGGTATGGTCTGGAACAAAAAAATTGAACTGAACCACGCAAACCAGTAATTATTATCTGTCTTTTACCAATTATATTAGGGTCGGCTTCCAGTCTAACCGGATGCAGCTGAATACCGGTATTTTACATGGAGCGATCGCCTATCTGGTCTCCAATACCAGTGATAGTCTAGTGGCGTGACCGTCCAACTGCCAAGTCATAGGTCTCGAGCTGGAATCCATGACATGCACGTCTGATTTTTCGGATTCATATGCGTATTGTAATACCACTTGCTTCGGTGAAAGAAAAAAACCATGAGGAAACCAGCATGTCTGAGGTATGTTTCTCAACAGCATGTAAAGCCAAGTCAGAAGCCCATGGGCGGCATAAAAACTCTGATAGCAGGTCAGGCACTAACCACACGAAAAACAAAGACACCCCTTTGTAAGACTGGTTGTAACTTTCAGGCCACTGACTACCTGAAAAGACTCAAAGATCTACAAATAAGAGCCAGGAGCAACTAAACATGCTTTCCGTGGCACGCAAACCCGTGATTAATTAAACAGAAATACTCTCTTCACCTTAATTAAAACCGCAGGACCTTTTAATTATCTTTCGCGTTCAACGCTCGGAACCGTTCGAGGCTTTTTATTCGATTTTCGATTGGAGAGCTGCTATCCGAATTTTTCCCGTACTGGAATTCTTTCTGCAAATTTTACTGAAATTCTCGATACGTTACCGAGGCACTAGCTCAGCAATTGTGGAAAGGTAGAAAACTAGACGTAAACTGGGGTCGTTGGTAAAATGTCGGACGTTCGGAAAAAATCTAGGATTCCGTTTTGAAACAAGTGGGTAGTGATTTTTTTCTACTCTTGCTAGACTCTTTAAATGAGGGCTATCGTTTTTGAGCTCACCAGATGGCGCCACTGTCGCTTATGGACGTGTCAATAATTCTATTTTATACCTTAAAGCAACGCTAAAGTACCAATAACTTCATAATTATTTTAATACATATAACAAGTATAACAACATAGTGTAAACTTCAAATCATTTATTTACAATATTCTATCTAACATTAGCAAAAATTAAACATTTAAAAATCATTTTACCTCCAAATACTAACAAATAAGATCTTATGTTGCTACTTAAAATCTCCAAGTCATAATTAATCAGGAATAGCTCAATCTAGACCACAATTGTGAATATTAGTAAAAATACGTGATAAAAAAGCACGCAAGTCGTGAACTTTCTATGATATCTGACACTTCGGTGTCCCCGCGCTACACTAGCGCCTCTAGCGGTGAATTCACACGCGAAGGCCCCTATTAAGCTGTTTTTTCATTTAAATTGGCTGAATATACTTCGCCCTTGACGGAAGAAAAGTAAAATGTTTTTGTTTTCAGCCCTCTTTTTAAAAGACAAAAGACAAGACGTCTTTCGTCTAGTCAACTTTTTCTTATTATGTAACGCTTCTAAATTAGGTTGTCACAGCCTACAAATACTCATTTAACTTTGGATATATGACCACAGAGTACAAAAAAAAAAAAAAGAACACTTCTCCAGTGTCATAATTCTCCCATGTAAGGTGATGAATGCCCTCAGTCTCATCGCGTGTTTGTGCTCAGGGGAAATTTTTCTCACCTTTATGTACTTTCACATACATAATAAATCAGCCAGTCACACTGCGTATATTATGATGTTTTTACAGAGATAAGGCTTGTAGGCTTATAATCATTGTTCAAAATGGGATATTTCTTTTCAGTTCTTCAATCCATAAAAGTGACAGACATACATGGTGACTTCTAAATCAAGTAATTGGGTTCTTAACCGACTTCTCAAAAGGAGGAGGTTATGTATTCCAACAGCATTGTCTTTATTAATTCGTGATTACCGATTTACGTTATTCTCTCATCAATTTGGCTGATTTTCTCATTTGGTAGACGAAGCAAGCGCGGTGGTCCCATATTAACTTTGCTTGAGTAGTATAAGAGTTATTTTTTCTTCTTGACCTAGGTAATTAAATATATTGATGACATGATGATAGCCTAAAAACTTCTAGTTAATGTAAAATTAATTCATGACAAGAACTTTTGTGGGACCGATACTTCAACTAAAGCGGGTGAAATAAAAAATTGTGTCCAAAAAAAAAAAAACTTGAGCTTTTCACGAAATAGGTTTAAAAAAAAACATTTTTGCTACCAATTTCGAATTATGTTAATATGTACAGTGTAAGTTTGTTACTATCCATAGCGTAGGACTCTATGTGAAGTAGCTCTCTGAGGGAAGTTCTACCACCTTATCACTTTCTGTCACTAAGCAACGTTGTACGCGGTTTCAAGGATAACGTTGCTAGTATAGCTTATAATGGAAAGCCGAAACGCACTTGTTCTCCCAGTCACTGCGATCATATTTTTGTTCTAGACCAGACCGGGAACCTTCTAATCACGGAGATATTGAAAGTCAGTTTCGAATTTTTCGTGATTTATACCCCAAAAAAAAAGTCTTTTTTTTAATATTTTTTGCGTAGAGTTATTTAGTTTGATGTACAGAATGCTTTTTTTTTTCGGATGGGAAATCATCAAATAACTCCTCCCGCTCTGGACTGAGCAGGAGGGAGTGTCAGACTTTTACTGACTAAAACCCATCCATGTTCCTTCCTTTGCCCTTTGTGTTCCAGGGCCGCGGTATCTCTTTCGAACAGTCCCGCAACCCTGGCAGATGTACAGAATGCTTGGCTGTCAGCTTTGTGAAGGCTCCGTTAACACCTTGTATAGGCAGATGAGACTTTACGCTGTCTCTGGAATGACACTCTCACCTTATGATGTCACTTTTAGTAGAGATGTCCTTACTTGACGGCTTGGTAGTCGCTACTCTATAAGATAAAACTATATACATGTAAGTGCAGCATATTATATCGACTGCCTGGTCGCGACTGCTGATCCTGAGGACCTAGGTTCGATTCCCAGGTTGGGCAAAGTGTTATTGGGTTGTTCAATTAGGAATGTCTCAGTAGCAGCCACGGAATCTGGATTTGTGCCCGGTTGATGGCTCGCCCTTTATGGGAACTTGAAACATGACTGGCGAAATGCTAATAGGTACACCTCTGCCTAACACTTCGGGGCTTACGGGCACATTATAAATATGGGAGTGTTATGCAGCATGAAAAGGTATAAAAACGGTTTAACAGCCAAGAAACCTAGAATTTTATTCGAAGTCTAGGTGTTACTTTATTTATTGTTCTACGCGAACCATTTGGCGGAGTGAAATGCTTACCCTGGTCCAATTTATTTGGCATTCGGCTTAGAAATCTAGAATGTGTGAATGTGTTTAGTGGTTCGCTTTATTTCGAAAGGAAGGAGGTTTTTTTTTTAATAGTTTTCTAATTATTTGGATTCAGTATTACCAATTTGAATTGTTTCTTACTGTAATTTATGTTTGGCCTATGTTTATTGTAGAAATTTAAGTTACAGTTAAACAAGTACAAAAGACAGAACTTCACGTGGACTGCATAGCATTGCTAAGGTGATTGTACGGAATGCAATTAAATTGTGTCCCCGCTCCCCAGCTAGAACTGTCGAGGAGGAACACCGTGTGGTTTTAGTTAGTAGGGTTCTGTTAGACCCCTCCAGCCCCACGGCGGAGTACATTAATTGAGGTTTGCCAAAATTAAAAACCGGCAAAGTGCGACTCGGACTCGCGCACGAAGGGTTCCGTATACAATTATGTAAAAAAAGAACACGTTTTTTGTATGGCAGCCCCTCTTAAATATTTATTTTATTCTGTTTCTAGTTTTTTTATAGCGGCAACAGAAATACGTCATTTGTGAAAATTTCAACTGTCTAGCTATCACGGTTCATGAAATACAGCCTGGAGACGACAGACAGACGGACAGTGGAGTCTTAGTAATATGTCATAGTAATGTGTATAGTAATATGTCAAATATGAACAAAAGTATTCTACCATCTTCTATTTTCAAAAACATAACAAATAAATAAATCAATGCAGTAATGTCTTACTGGTTATATTGCAGCCTTTAACGACAGTAAAGTAAAAAAAAGAATCACCATGCTAATATAACTGGAGACCGCAAAAAGACGCTCAAAGACCGCAAAATGACGCGGCGCCATCTTGGATAAGATGGCGCCGCGTCATGTTTACTTCGCGTCCGAACCTTGTTTACGAACGTCACACCGCTATCATCGGGGGTCATGCCGTCATGCGACGCCTGCGCATCGTTAGATCAAGGCGTCATGCAGATCGGTTACTGACCGCCTGTATGACATTTACATACAGAAATGAGAATAGAATGCAATTCTAATAAATATTGCCAAATTTAGATAGATACCAACATAAGTTGGCAAAATAAGTATCTTTTGTATAAACTCCTGCATAATTTACGTATTTGGGATCAAATGAATGATGGTACCTGGACCTTCCTACATGATGTACCTAGATGTTAGTATGTAACGCATTCATAAATTCTACATTATTCTATACTAGCTGTTGTCCGCGGCTTCGCTCGCGTTTTGGTCCGAAATTATCCCACGGGCACTATGAAATATAAATATATAGCCTATAAATTTATATTTACAAAGTGCCCGCCCCGAGTGCCATATTGCCTATGGCACTCGGGGATAATGTAGCATCCTATTAGTAAAAGAATTTTCAAAATCGGTTTAGTAGATCCAGAGATTACCCCCTACATACAAACTTACAAACATACAAATGTTACCTCTTTATAATATTAGTATAGAAGTATAGATTACAAAAATGTTTTGTTGCTTAAATGCAATCTAGTTCTTCTTTTCGTAATATTAGGTTACTTTAACAATACTATATGTTTATTTCTTACAAACATTAGGTACACGTATTCCTATTCTTGCCAATACGGCGTATACTTAGAATTCACATGCAATTGCCCCTGGGTTACATTGTAACTTAATTAAAGTTAGTGCACAGTTTCAGGGCCAGTACCTACCTACAACTGCCAACCATGTATTTACATAGATAAACTTGTTCCCCATGTGGCTGGACAGAAACTACAGAACGCAACCGTAATCCTCGCATATTCCATTCGCCTCGTCCACGTTCATACATCTAAGCTGGTCGTATACGTACGCCGGTTACGAGTACCTACTACTCACCTGACTCTTCTGAAGAACCACACCAATAAGGTTATTTCGTTCAATCTCAGAAGATCCATGATGGATCTAGTGACGATTATTTTTCTCATTAGGTCTATTTATATGTATGAAAAAATAAGTAAAATGTATCTAATGAGAATTTTTGGATTTATACTTCGTTCGTCCTCAAGTTTTGTCCCACATTCTAAAAAAATCTTAGTTCGTCCCATAACACTATTTTATAGCCTACCAATTATTAAAACGGGCCATAATAAGGAGGCGTAACTTCACCAGTAACCTACCACAAAACACACGTAATTTAACTAAACGAACAGTATCATTCACGCTTTATACCCCAGTAGGTAAGCAGGGCAGTGAGCGGTACAAGGAGGCGTGTTACTCGGCTGACCTCCTCGTTCACGGCAATTGATAAGCGTTTGAAACTGTATGTTATGTTGTGCTAACATAATTAGATCGTATCAACTTGGCAACGGATTATCAAATGCCTTCTTCTCTCTTATTGACAGGAATTGGCGAATATCTCATGCGGAGGCAGGTGGAATCGGGGCTAGCTGTGCAGTTTGAGTATTCTGGAGCATGATCAGCCTGTAACACTCACACTGATGTTGCATACTACACAGGTCTACTCTGTGTGAGGGAATCGCAATCCACTATGCAGGCCCATTGCGGGTTGGTGCTTGTCTTAGAATTTTTTGGTTCTACTAAGACATGCAAGACAAATGGCGCCAAACTAGCAGGAAACTGGTGCCCTGACATAGTGAGGCGGGGTCGCGGCAGGCCACGAAATAAATGGCGAGACGAACTGTACATGTTCAGTCGGAACTGGAAGGAGGACATGCAGGTTCACGAGAAATTGAGCAAGGAAAGAAGCCTTTGCCCAGGAGTGGTGATTATTTTACAAGTTTGTATTTTTCTCTCGCAGTTCTGCATTGAGATGGGCAGTCGCTCCATGTCAAATACTGGTATTCAGCTAAATCCGGTAAGACTGTAAGCCGACCCCAACACAGTTGGGAAAAGGCTAGGCAGATGATGATATCTACATTACGAAATTCATGTGTTTATGAAAGATTTGCCAATCAACAAGTGGGGTTACTAAAATAATTTCAAACTACCTACATTTTCCAGTTTATTATGTTCTTGTGCTATTTTCAAACAATATATCTGCTAAGCTATTTTTAACTTACTTCTTTAGACTGACTCTTGTTATTATTATCGCGACAAAGATCTTTTTCTAAAATAAAAATAAAAAGATTTTTTGTTTTTTTTTTCACAAAAAGCGTTTCGAAATTCTTTGCTAGGAAAATTTGTGATAAAAACTTTCTAATTTTCATTTCTGAAACGAGTACTTAATAAATAGGTAATTTCTATTGTCAACCAGTAGGTAGTAATTAAAAGATACTGGTTCCTTTCTTGTTCAGAGCATTTCGGTTTTTCGTTCTGGATTTCGTAATTATGGCGCAATGTTATTATTAGGTACGACGTGAGACTCTCTTCCTTATCAGATTACCCAATCTTCACGTCTTGAAATAGTGTTTTATCTACACAATTACAAAAATACAATGTCATACTAATTTTTCCAGTGGCCATTTCTCGGTCAATATTGATTAAAACTTGTTTAACAGTGTTTTCTGAAGATTCTGTTAAACTTTATCATCCTCGTATTAATTTTTTATCATCATAATATTTATTAAAAGTCGGTTAAAAAGATTAGATTATGCCATGTCAAAAATAATAGGCGCAAATTACAGAGAAACGGCGTAAGGTGGCGGCGCGGTTCAAGTGCAGCGCAGGCGTGGAATTTATAACGAAAAAGACCTGGCCAAGTGCGAGTCGGTCTCGCGCACGAAGGGTTCCGTACCATTATGTAAAAAAAAATATCTTAATTGGCGTCAACTATGTGTGTATTAATTTAATTAATAATTAATTAACCTTTTAATTTTTATTTATTTTTTATTTTTTGTAATGTTTCTTTTATTTGTGCTTCTTGCCAAATTTCATTATTCTAGGTCAAAGGGAACTACCCTATAGTTTTTGATTCCCTTGTGAAATCGTATAATATGCCCCATAACAGTCACATCTTTTGATCGCGTGGACTAACATGTTTGATTTTTTCATTGCTCCAAATAGTGAGTATTTGGTATTAATTTCAGCTTGATACCGCCACGCATTCCTGAGAAAAAGGGTCTTGACAGACACACAGACGGACAACAAAGTGATCCTATAAGGGTTCCGTTTTGCCGATTGATGTAGGTACAAAAAAACAAAAGCATGCCTTCGCCGCGCTGTATAGGTGTAATTCACGACACGTCGCCTACGTACATTTTGTATGAAAACGTTTTGAATTGGCATCATGCCTGCGCCGCGCCGTCAACTTACGCCGTTTCTGTCTAATTCGCGCCTTAGACACCAGTAGCTAGTTAAAACGTACTTATCAGTTACTTCAGATAATTTAATCAACCATTCAAATATAGCAAGTACTTTCTTTGCATATCTTCATACCAGTCAATCTGAGATTGTATGATAAAATGTATGTAAGAAATGTTTTTATTGTGAATTTTTGATCCGCGCAATTTTATGCATATAAACCTTCCTCTGGAATCACTCTATCTATTAAAAAAAACCGCATCAAAATCCGTTGCGTAGTTTTAAAGATCTAAGCATACATAGGGACAGACAGCGGGAAGCGACTTTGTTTTATATTATATTATTATTTGTTTTTATTATTATACGAGTATGTAGGTAAGAGTACTTACCGACTGCCTTTTATAAGTTCGGGAGAAAGGGCTGCCTCATTGGTTTAGTGGTCGCAATCGCGACTGCAGAGCATGAGGAATTTCTCAGTAGCAGCAACGGAGTCTGGATTTGTGCCCGGTTGGTGGCAATATTCTTGACCCCATATCATGGGACTTTTAAAACATAACTGGCGAAGTGTGAGTGTAGTAATAGGTACACCTCTGCCAAACCCTTCGGGGTTCACAGGCGTCATGTTATGGAAAATACGAAGACATGGAAATACATAGAACAGAGAAGAGACGAATTATTCTTTGAATACAATATTTACCTACCGTGAGCTCGCAACAATCATCGCCTAATACATAAAATAACTAGGCCTCAACATTACTACAAAACATACGTTAACCACGACCACGGTATACCCGTGAAATCTTTGATTATACCTCAATGGCCGGCCTCTTCATGTCAAAGAGAATACATATAAACGCTCCGAACTTATTTGCATACATTACAACAATATTATAATACTGGCAACATTACCGTGCAAATTGGAGAACGTCTCTGTTTAAAACTAAGGAGGTTTACGCACCAACGTGTTTGCACGCTGGGCATCAGACAAAAAGATTGGGTGTAACGGAGGTGAGAATGTTTGAGATGGATGTGTGACAAGAATAGATACGAAGAATAGATAGATGTAGATAGATTAGCTGCCACGGTTTATTTTAACTACTTTGTTTTTAAATTGCTGATAGTTATAATCTTTTCCTCTGGACGCTCTAAATGTGCACGTCTTTCTACATCGTTCTCACATATATATGTATAATCTCAACATGAATAATGTAACCAAGATCTTGTAACAATATTTTGATTGAAAAGAGTGTCCATGGAGTTGCTTGCCCATTCTTCTCCATAGAGATCTACGCTTTGGAATGGGTAACTACAGTACTTTCACAAGTGATTATGCCTTGTGTCTGTGACTGTAGCTTCGCCTTTGTTTTTCTGACTTTCAAAAGTGCCTGCTAAGGTCTATTGAAATAAATGCTTTGAGTTTAAGTTTTGGAGTTTAAGTTTGAGTTATACAGTAAGGAAGTTTGAAGTTGCCGCCTTTTACAGAAAAAATACACATCTTCACGCCTTATAATTCCCGTAGGGTAAGCCAGAGGTGTACCTCACATAACACGCACATTTCGTCAACCGGGCACAAATCCGGAAAAAAATAAAGGGAATCTTCAGGGTTGGAATGCAAATGTGATGAGAAGATATGAAATGCATTTGGATGGAGAGGGTAAGGAAGGCTATTGAAGAGTGAGGAATTATATAAAATAGAAATAGTAAACGACATGGTGTCGCACACAGAGGGAATGGAAAAAAAGTGTCACGCTAACCCCAAGTAGTATGGGACAAGGGCAGAAAGATGTTGATGTCATCGGGCAAACATTTCGAATTTTGCACAACACCTTTTTTGCCCGGTATCGTGCAATCCGATCATTTTACACGATGCACGTGCAAATTGAATAAGGATGCTCATGTGCAAGCCGATATGAAGTTATCTTGGAGAAAAAGGAGTTTCGTAATCTATGGATAGATTTAAGTAATCTTACAAGATTATTTATATTATTGACAACAAATTAAAGTGTTACAGTCACACGTTTCGATATGTCTTACTTGTTTTAGGATGCATGTTATTTTAATGCTTTAAGCGTTAAGGATTATCTGATATTATGATATCCGTTTCAATAACAATGTCATTATGTTGTTTACCTTTCGTAGGATTCCCCCGAAAATATGGCAGCTGGACTATTCTTGGTGAACCGGAAGACATCGCGTTGGGAGGCCTCCCACTAGGTGGACCGATGACCTGGTGAAGGTTGCGGGGTTTCGTTGGTTGCGAGACGCACGGGACCGGTCAATGTGGCGACTCTTGGAGGAGGACTATGCCCAGCAGTGGATGGACGTCTTTCGGATGAAATGATGATAATGATGATGAATTCTTGACGCAAGTAGAAGCTCCAAGGCACTCCTAGATATACCAAATTTCAATGGAAATTTTTGAAGATTGTAGATGTACCTAATTTCAATGTAAACTATGCACAAATGAAATATTGACGTCAAATCTACCGCTGAAATATTCTCTGAATTAATCTAATGAAGCTCCTGAAACTTCCACGCAAAACACTACAAAAATAAACAGTTGACGATATTGAATATAACAAAAAAATATATCTAAACTACTCACAAACTCACAATCTATGCGTATATCACCAAAACACAAAACTGCGTAAATGTTTTCATATTACATTAAAAAATCCAACCGGAATTATTGTAATAATCTAGTAAACACTACTGCTTTATTTATTTACAAGAATCAAAGACATTTTGATATACCGTTTCCTTGGATATTTTCCTACTTTTTTGGCCCAGCTTCTGATCTTGCCAAACTGGTTATTCTGAACGAATTCACTTTTATAGTATCCAGTATCTGGGCGACCGAGCTCTGCTGAAAATAGAGCTTTTCCCAGATATGAGACCCAGCTTTGAGCTTCTAGTAATCCGTGGATGGGTGATCGCCCATTACAGTGCACGCAGTACACGTTAAGACGCTTGTTCCGACTGTCATTTGTATATCTTTGACAGTCATTACAGGTAGACAATGACCCGGATGGCTAGGCAGATGATGATTTGTAGTATTTACGCGATAAATGACATTTGTCGGATTTGTCATCGTTCTGGGATTACATGCGTCAAGATTGCATATCAGCATTTATTTTTAAATAATTTTACTTCAACTCAAGTTATTACCGCAATAATTAAACACATTCAAATTGACAGTTTTCATATTTAGAACAACAAAAGCGGCGCGAAGTAAGCAAATATTCGGTTGTCATTCGACCCGAACCTCAATCCTGTTCAGTTTGGCTAGACAATATCTAGACACAAAGACGAATATCTACGAACATTCGAGTTTTTTAATGTACTGATGCGAACATATTGTGTGGAACACCCCTTATAAACTTGTGCAAAATGTCCAAGGAATCCAGCATTCTGCCAAAGTAATTACGAATGCAAATAGATCGCAACTCTGGAGGTCAGATTGCATCAATTTTAATGCAAGGTCAATAAAAGGCGTCTAATATTATACTGTTTATAATATTGGTTATTTAATCATTATTAATTGTAATTCTAAAATAACGTAAAAAGAGGAGCTCGTGACTAAACAATAACAGCCAGCAACGTTTGCCGAGGTCAGTTCATGGATGGGTGACCATTCGTAACATACGAGACCCCTCTTTGCCTCTTCATACGTATAGATTTTTGACAGCCGTTTGTACGGGTAGCCCAGAAGCCTGAAAATCTGACAATCGTCAATAGTTACCAATAACTAGGTAGACGAAGTCTGATAGGCAGTGTCATGTAACATAGTGATATTCAGCTGCTCCGTATTCGACTGGAAGTCAATACCAACACTATTGGGGAAAGGCTAGACAGACTATGATTTTTTCTAGCCTGTTCTGTCCCAGTGCTGGGCAAAGGCCCTCCCCTCCACTTTTTCAATTACTAGCGAACCATACTGGTATTAGTCTATACTTCTATACTAATACTAGTTGTTGCCCGCGGCTTTGCTCGCGTTTTAGTCGAAAATTATCCCACGGATATGAGAAATAGATAGTAGCCGATTTTCAGACCTACTGAATATGCATTTAAATTTCATAAAAATCGGTCAAGCCGTTTCGGAGGAGTATGGCAACTAACATTGTGACACGAGAATTTTATTTATATTAGATTGTAAAGGTAAGCTTTGTGAATTTTTGAAGTTGTAGGGGGTAATCTCTGAATTTACTGAACCGATTTTGACGATTCTTTCAATAGTAGGAAGCTACATTATCCCCGAGTGCCATAGGCTATATTTACAACGTGCCCGTGGGATAATTTCCAAACAAAACGTGAGCGAAGCCCCGGGCAACAGCTAGTCATTAATAAAGTGAAATTCATTGAATGAAGCAACTAATTGTAATTCTAGTTAAACATAAAGCACTAATATGTCAAATTCATCTAGCTTAATTAATCATTTTCGTTAATCGTTTGTCTATTACCTAAATGGTTCCATTTAGTCGTGGGGCTAATTAGTGTTCGTTCAACAATCACATAGACAGGATTATCTAAATATCCAAAGACTAGCTGTTGCCCGCGGCTTCGCTCGCGTTTTTGTCGGAAATTATCCCACGGGCACGTTGTAAATATAGCCTATGGCACTCGGGGCACTATCCAATGCTTAGCCTTGGGTGTCCAATAGCCGTTACAATGAAAGATTTTATGCAGCAACCACGATTGGCAGAAGGTACGTGAGAGTACCCTATTATTTGCCAGGAAATAAACCTCTAGGAGTAATTCGTACTCTAATGCCCATTCCAGTTTCGCAATCACTGGCGACGCCTAAATTAATAACTACATCCGCGTTGTGCTGTAGGATCATTCATAGATCTTTGACAGTCGTTACAGGTAGTCAGCTAGTGACCCGGAATTCTGACAACCAGTCTTACCAAGGGGTATCGTATTACCCAGTACTAACTGGGTTGTGGAAGTCAGATAGCCACTCACTCCATGTAAAATACTGGTATTCAGCTGCATCCGGTTAGACTGAAGGCCGACCCCAATATAGTGGGGAAAGGGTTAGACTGATGATAATGCGCGTTGTAAGATTTCCAACGCAGCCGTGAGTTGAGCTTCCAACACCGTAATAGTTAGTTTCTTAGTTTTAAACGATAACTAAGTTAAACTAACTCACAATCAATCGGATAACTTTAGCCGTTTACATTTACTGGACCATCAATTTTCTTTACCTATATCTAAAGGGTGTAACAAGACCCTTCAAGAAGCCGAAAGGCACTTGTTCTCCCTATCATTGCGATCACTTTTTTGTTCTAGGCCATACCTGGGAACCTTCTAGTTACGGAGATATTGGGGGTCAAAGTTCCAACTTTTTAAAAGCTTAAGGCAAGGCTTTTTTTAAGCCAAAGTTTAAGTTTTTTTTAAATACTTGTTTTTAATGTAAGATTTTTACTATAGACACTTCCACGACCCCCGTAGTAATCAATCCATCCATCAGCACAATGTTTTGAGTGCGTTACATTGTTCTACCGTAAAACGTGATTTTTCACCCCAAAAAAAAAGTCGTTTCCCAGCAATAATTTTTGCGTAAAGTTGCTTAGTTTGATGTACAGAATGCTTGGTTGACGGTTTCGTGAAGGGTCGTCCTATTACACCCTGTATACTAATATTATAAAGAGGTAAAATTTCTTTGTAAGTTTGTATGTAGGGAGTAATCCCTGGAAGTACTAAACCGATTTTGAAAATTCTTTCACTAATAGGAAGCTACATTATCCCCGAGTGCCATAGGCTATATTAACAACGTACCCGTGGGATAATTTCCGACCAAAACGTGAGCGAAGCTGCGGCCAACAGCTAGTACTAGGTGAAGTATACATATAGGACGGATAATGTTTCGATATAGGAAACTCTAGGCATTTGGAAAGATTCAGGAAGTCAGTCTAATGGAGCCTGGCCTGTCTTGTGACTAGTGATGTGATGTATAAATATATTGTCCATCGTGAGCCATTGTGTGCAGCACCTAAAGCCAGTTCCGAATCTTGGCGAAAAACTCGTTCCTTCTGATACACGGAATGTGTATTTAAAACGGTGGGAATCAGCTGACATTTTCATAAAAACAAAGCTGCACATAGCCACACGATTTTTTTTTACGATGTATATTTTCAGAAATCCTTTTTCTAGTTCTCCTAGTACCAAGCTACCTTTCTGGAACATCTCATAAAACCTCATTCAGCAAATAAGCTACAAAAGCAAATCGAATAAAATAACAAACAGAAACGCCAACGCATAATAAGTTTAACAAACACAAATCATTATCAAGAACAAAGCCTACAACATTATTTTGTTTATATCTCAAAAGATTCTACAGTCTCCTTACATTTAGAAACACCCACAGATCCCTGATTTTATCACAGCAATAGACAATAATAAACTTCGTAGTCGAGCAAAAGTTTCTCAGCCAAGTCTCTGAGACCATAGATCTTTACTAACATAGAAATATCTTGGCGTGAATAAACTTTGAAGTAGGGAAACTCATTATATTGTCTGGAAGAATATTTTTAGCGAACCTCTGCTGAATTTATAAAGGTTTTACAGATACTTGAGAAAACTCCAGGATAAAAAATTGCGCTTGTGATGATTTTGGCAATATGGGTGTTAAAGTGGTATGTTGAAAGTCTAGTCTTCTTAAGCAAGGAAAAGACTATGTACCAAACTTGCAATACCAACCAAAGTGGATTTTGCAATACCAACCTATTCATTATCATAATCTGCCTAGCTAGCTAGCTAGCTTTTTCCCAACTGTGTTCGGGTCCGGCTTCCTATCTAACCGGATGCAGCTGAATACCAGTAATTTACATGAAGAGATGGCCTATTTGACCTCAACCACAACCCAGTTAGAACTGGGTAATACGATAGCCCTTGTTAAGGCTAGTTGTCAGACTTTCGGGCCACTGACTACCTGTAACGACTGTCAAAGATCTACAAATGACAGCCGGGACCAACAGCTTAAGCATGGAGGACACTCGGAATGTAATTTCGATAATACATACAATATCTACCTATTATTAAAGCTAATTAAGCTACAGAGCTACTATGTAGCATGATGTCGAATGGGCGGTGTGGTCGGAAAACGTTCGTGAAACTGTTTCTAAAATTAAACTGAAAAAACAAGATGGCGTTGTTATTTCCGACTTAAAAGTTCTTGTACAACTGTTTATATGAAAAAATAACGTTGATATACTGAACAAGAAAACATTGAAATGAATTCAAATAAAACTTGAACAGTGTTCTTCTGAAATTATTAAAATATCTCTTGAAATTATTACTACTATTACCAAATAGAAACTCGGCTCTCCAAACACAGCATTCTCTTAGTTAATTTAAAACATCATGCTCACATTGTTTAGTTTTAATTGAAATGTAACTGTATAAATATACTGTATCTACGGTTAATTAATTGTATATACGTATCTACTGAAACTAGAACAAGGTATATTGATAGATAACACTAAAGGACGGGCGACTATGTATATTGCAAAACCCGATCCAGTTTTCAACGACTGTAATAACAATTAATTTACGCGTACACTACAACTAATTTGTATAATGAAATTACTAGTTTCCACTAGTTTCGAACTCAATACTGTATAGGTACTATGGTATTATCGATCGTGTTTTGTTTTCCACAATTCTATATAGTCCCTACATGGTCTCAGCACACATATTCAAGTACAAGCACAACTCGCCGGCACAATCGAATAATGCCGATACACGATCGGATTTACTGTAACACAAATACTGCTGAATCGAGTTTCCGAAGCCGAATGAGTCTATAGCACCCCTTAGATATTAACGGTCTGTCCAGAAGCTTTTGAACAAGTGATCATTTATTCACTACTCAAAACAACGTAAACCTTGTAAATCTTCAAAAAAAGAAACGGCTTAGATAATATTAAATATATATAAATTTCGCTGGACATTACACTGTACACACAGCGCCATCTAGGTGCCACACTAAACAACAAGGCTTGTGGCGTGGACACCTGATAGTTGATATTACTACATAGATACTTTTTGTTTGTAAATACATACTTATTATACCTATACATATACTTATTAGATATCTGTAGTGTAACTATTTGATAGATATGTAAATACTGAATCATAGTCACAGGTAGTCAGGCAGCTGTCACTAATGTCAACTGTCAGTCACCACGAATGGCGGGAAGTTGGAAGGTGAAGCGTACCCTGGACTGGGGTTTGGTAGTGCTGGTGAGCCTGTGATATAGATATAGTTAGTAAATTGTGTTATCAACCTATTAGCTCTGCTACAAATGGATACTAGAATATGGGGATATTCTAGTATTTCTTTAGAAAGCTTGCAACAATTCCAAAACTAACACAGCAATATTCGATTTTCCACCTTCTTTCTGCGCATTTTATGAGAAGAAGCCCAGCTGACATAGCCTTCGCTTGCAATAATAAGTTCAGTAGCCATTATACAGCAGAATCACTAATGAACGCTGGAAACTAGAGCAAGGCGAATAATTTAGCACTAAATAGCAGCGCCATCTTGGATTCTAGATATAATAGTAGACAGTGCTGTGTTACATGCGAGGGATTTCTTGGAATCTGAAATGATCTGGCAGAAGATGTTGAGCCTAAAATTGAATTTCTGAGATGGTATTTAAAATACATTTTATTTCGGATATACATATATGGTTTGTGATCATCAACCTAGCCTTCTCCCAACTATTTTGAAGACGGCTCCCAGTCTTATCGGATCCAGTTGAATACTGGTATTTTGCTAATTGCAAAATACCAGTATTTTATTACATTAGATACTTTCAATTCAATTCAATTCAATTTATTTATTTCATAACAAACATACATTTGTGTCGAAACATGAGTAGTACCTTTTACACCAAAATAAACCAAAAGATTGCATACAAAATAAAAACAGGTGGGTATTTGCTTTTTGCGATTATTAAATTTGTAATTACCAATGATTAAATGTCAAGTTATGAAATTCAAATAAATAATTAATTCATTATTTTTATCTTTACTAAACTCGTCGTTATAAATGATTAAAATGTCAAGATTAAATTCAAATAAATAATTGATTAATTATTCTTATCCTTACAAAATTCGTCAATACTATAATAAGCTTTTCCAGTTAATAATGTTTTCAGTCTATTTTTAAATATGTTCACACTCTGAATACTTTTCAATTCTACAGGTAATTTGTTAAAAAGAATGACCGACTGTACTAGTGACGAGTGTTTGACAACGTTGAGCTTTGCTTGCAAGATAGTCGGAAGATCTTTTCTCCGTGTCTGTAGCCTCTTCTCTTTTTCAACATTTGTCTCTAGCCTGCTTAGGTTCTTATGTAAATGAGTTAGAAGAACTAAAATATAGAGACATGGTACTGTTAAGATTTTAAGTTTAACAAAATGTTCTTTGCATGATTCAGTCTGATCTATACGTAGAATAGTTCTCAGTGCTCGCTTTTGCAAAACAAAGGCAGCTTCCATGTTATATTTATAACTGTTTCCCCAAAATTGAACACTGTATCTAAGCCTAGACTCAACTAAGGCGAAATAAACTGTACGAAGTTGAGCAATTGATAAAACGTCTCTAAGAGATCTGATGGCGTAACACGCACTGCTTATTGTACTTGTGATTGAAGTAAGTTCTGACTTCCAGTTGAGAAGAGAATCGATTTGGACCCCTAAAAATTTTAGATTCTGCACTATATCAATCTTTTTTCCTAAGGATATCACATTTACGGAAGCATTGTTTCTAACTGTAGATCTAAATAGCATGCATTTGGTCTTATTAACATTTAATTTCAAATTATTCATCGCAAACCATTTTTCACAGGCTGCTAGTAGGGTGTTAAGTTTGTGCTCTAGGGTATCCATATCATCAGCAGCTACTATAGCACTAGTGTCGTCAGCAAATATTACCAAATGAGTATCTGGTAAAATATTTTTTATGTATTCGGTCAAATCATTTACAAATATTATAAAGAAAATAGGACCCAACACTGAGCCTTGAGGAACACCTCTGGTTACATTAAATAATTTTGATTTATTAATTTGTTCCACTCCTTCCATAACTGATTTAATTTCTACATACTGTTTTCTGTTACATAAATATGAACTAAATAATTTCAAGACATTTTCTCTTATGCCATAATGCTCTAATTTATCTAACAAAATACTATGTTCTACAGTATCGAAGGCTGAACTTAGATCAAGAAATAGACCTGCGACTTTTAGTTTGTTGTTCATATTATTGAGCACATCATTAACTAACGAGTCTATTGCGTCTACTGTTCCTAAACCTTTTTGATATCCGAACTGATTACAGTTTATAATTTTTTGACTATTCAGATGTCTTACAAGCCTGCATTTGATCACCTTTTCAAAAAGTTTTGTCACATATGACAAAATAATGGACCTGAAAATCACCTACTATGATGATTTAGGCATAACTCTTCTTACCAATTTTAAGCGTTTCATCTACACCACTCTTCTTTTATACTCTGCTTTATTTGTAGTCAATATGGATCGGCATTTTTTTTTCGGCGTAGTTTTTATTATTATTCTAACAAAACATGTTATAAGTTTGTATATTTAGGTTAACTTATTTATCTACGGGTCTTTTACCTGAAATAAAAGGATTATATTATGTATTATTAAGATATAGGTACTAAAGAACATAAAAATACAATATCGTCAAGTTTACACTGAAATAAATTAATCACAACAGAAAAATCATGATATGCCTTGCCTTTTCCCAACTTTGTTGGGCTCAGTTTCCAGTCTGACCGAATGCAGCTGAATACCCGTATTCTACATGGATCGACTGCCGATCTGACCTCCACAACCCAGTTAGTACTGGGTAATACAATGTCCCTTAGTAAGACTGGTTGTAAGAATTTCGGGCCACTGACTCCTGAAACGACTGTCAAAGATCTACAATGACAGCCAAGACGTGCTTTCCAAGGCACGGAGTAAACTCGGCATATAATGGATAGCCACCCATTCCGGGACTGAACTAGCCAAGCGCGGCTTAACCTGTTTTTTTTCTATTGATTGCATTATTTTATTTTATTAATTTATTTTGTTAATTTTTATATTTTTACAATTATGCTATGGATTGTATCTGAAATAAACGTTTTATTATTATTCTCGTTTATTCATTTCTATAGACATTCTTTATATTTTTTTATAAAAAAAACGTTTAAAAAAAAACATTAAAAAATATTAAAAAATAGGTTTCCGCCGGTTTTAATTATGTGACGAAATAGGGATCATACAGTTTCTTGCCTACAAAAGTTTTCCGCACAAACAGCATCGTAGTAGGCTACAGGAAAAAACAAAGTATTTATAATCAGCTGATCACTATCACAGGATCTTTATGAGTCAGCTAAAACAATAGATATATCGTAGCAATGAACCTAAGCCTAGCAGATATTATTGTAAGTACTTAATTACTTACTACTATGTAATGTTTATGAATGAATCATGGTACTTTACAGTCGGTTGATGTTCAATGATCAGATTTATTATTTTTATTTATTTTGTAAGAGCTAGTATTTAACCCGCTACGGGATAAAGATAAAAAACCTTTTTTTTGCAAAAAAAAAAAAAAAAAACATTTTTGCCAAAAAAAATACGACTTCCTAAAAATCTTTTTTACAAATTCTTCATCATCATTTCAGCCGAAAGACGTCCACTGCTGGACATAGCCTCCCCAAGTGTCGCCACATTGACCAGCTGAAAAATATTCTAAGGAAAATTATTCTTAATTACAATTTCTTTCAGTTTGACGTTCATGTTTCGGGATTGCCCTAAATAAAGGTCAAAAGGTCGAGCTTGTTAATTCGAATCATGACCTTTCTGCTTAATCAGTTCGTGATAACGGCTTGTTCTGAGTTCACAACTTGTAAACGTGAGCAAAACTTACAATCTTGTTTACGTAATAAAATAAGACTGCCACGCCTGCCTCGTATGTCTAGTGGTCGCATCGTGACTGTTGAGCATGAGGTCCTGGGTCCGATTCTTTAGTATTATACATATACTTTTTTTTTTAATTTTTTCGGTTTTTTCCATCAGGAATTTCTCAATAACAGCCACGGAGTCTGGATTTGTGACCGGTTGATGGCAAAGCGCTGGCTGTATAACATGGGACTTAAACATAATTGGCGAAATGTGGGTGTACAATTAGGTACACCTCTGCATAACCCTTCTCGAATTACAAGCGTCATGTTATGTTGCGTAATAGAATAAGCAATGAAACGAAAGATAATTTTCCCACTGTTGCAGTACAGGGGGCCTAAAATGGCAGCTTTATCAGAATCATAATATGAATCACGTAAAAAATTTATGATTCTTAAAATGGTCTTTATGGTTATGACTACAAAGTCCATTTTAAGAGTTTTAAATTTTTAATGTGATTCATATTATGATTCTGTTAAAGCAGCCAGTTTAGGCCCCCAGGCATCATCTCTGTGAGAGGAAATCAAAAGAATCCACCATGCATGCTGGGTGCAACTTGGTGGATAGACGAAAGATTCAGATTTTAATAAAAATGTCCCTATCATTGCTCAAGTGTGTTGTTCTCCTTTGGCCAATTTGTCCTATCTCTTATTCAAGACATGGTAAACCTGGTATTTGTTCAATTCCTACTCTCATAATCAAGGACCAGTTCAGAAAATGTTCAAAAAAAAAACCCTGTACTTATGAGGTAACGGTATTGGAACCGCTTAAACCTTAACAATGTTCACACAGCAAGAAAACTGTTTACCCACAGCAAAAGAAACACAAATGAAAAATACGAAACCGCTCCAAAGAAGTAAAATAACGAGCGTACTCGACAATAAGACCCGAAAAAGCGGTTCAATCCAACTGAAACCGGCTCAAACCGGTTATGTTTTGAGTTTAAAACGAGCTCTGCGGCCGCGAACAGACTCCTTTTACGTCCATTCGTATGTCTAATGCGACGGATATGGTGGCTCTTGTTAAAATTTCATACGCGGAGTAATCAAGATCAGAGTAATAAATAAAGAAGGGAGTTTCAGATGAGTGGAATATGTCGCTGCGAAGCGCTGGAAGCGGCAGATAAGACAGGGTTGCTCTTTGTTTTAGAAATGCTTTGTTCTAATGGGTAATGTGTTTTCGAAGACGTGTTAGATATTAATGGATATTGTAATGCCTCTCGTATGGAATTTGATTGCCAATTTATACAACGACTAGCTGTTGCAAGCGGCTTCGCTCGCGTTTTGGTCGGAAATTATCCCACGGGCATGTTGTAAATATAGCTTAAGACACTCGGGGATAATGTAGCTTCCTGTTAGTGAAAGAATTTTCGAAATCGGTTCAGTAGATCCAGAGATTACCCCTACAACCTCACAAACTCACAAACTTTACCTCGTTATAATATTAGTATAGAATAGATTTAGAAACAAGTAGTAGGTTATTGTTTTAATAGAAGTATATAAACTTTTACTGTCGACAATAAAGACACATTGTAGAAATGTAGATTAAACAAATGACTGTTTGATATTGAAAACGGTACTATTTCGACTTTATTTATCCTTATGTTTATTATCACAGATATTCAAAATTCAAGATATAAAAAGATACGAACTCTGAACGCCGCCGTTCACAAAAACGGTGTGTTTGCGAAAACCAGTAAAAACCATCGATGGCTATGCATAAATGCTTCGAAAGTGCACCTCCTGAAATTGTATTACTGTCCCTTTGAGTCTTTGAGGTAACAGGAATATAAAAGCAGTCTAGACAGGATACGACGCAAACGACTGACATTTATGCGCTTATGATTTTACAGAAAGAGATTGTAAATGGTTATTTTTATAGACAGAATAATGTTTGTGTTAG
The DNA here is from genome assembly GCA_947578425.1 of Eugnorisma glareosa. Taxonomy (NCBI): domain Eukaryota; kingdom Metazoa; phylum Arthropoda; class Insecta; order Lepidoptera; family Noctuidae; genus Eugnorisma; species Eugnorisma glareosa. The sequence continues at coordinate 4,423,930 of OX387971.1, read as the reverse complement.
CAGTTGGATATTTAGACCAAGAACTTGCAGAAATGGGACTATGGAAATTGTTGGAACGGAAAAGGGTCGAAGGGACTTCTGTCTTGTGCCTTTTATTAGTTGCCTTTCACTCACCCTCTGAAGATAATCAAACCATTAAAACCAAACTATATTTTAATTAATAAAGAAAGATCATCCAGCCATTAACAAGCGGTATTAGAAAAAAAAACTAAAGTGATGACTACGAAAATTCGATGAATCAGTCGAACACCGATACCCAAACAAATAGATGAGTAAAAACGTACCTAAATACTTTTTACTATCTTGAACGCTGATTTGTGGATTACAGGTATCGGAATGAATCATACCCTTTCAGTGATGACGTCACGTATCGGTCAACGTTGTTTAGGTGGCTAAGATATCGGGCCTTTGGTTGCATTTCCATTCCATTTTTAGTTTTTGAATCACCATGCTTTTAGAGTTTTCTTAGTCGTCGAACAATTTTTTTTTTTTTTTTCGGATGGTATATCATCAAATAACAGGGCCGTGGTATCTCTTTCGAACAGTCCCGCAACCCTGGCAGGTCGTCGAACATCGCTCCATTACTTTGGTGAAGTCCATTTCCAGTATTGGATACAGGACAGTAGGCATATCGAATGAAAGTATTTTAATCGGAGGTTACATCACTGGCGAAATGTGGGTGTACTATTAGGTACACGTCTGCCTAACCCTTCTGGGTTTACCGGCGTGATGTTATGTTATGTGACGTGACACAACATCTCGTCTATGTTACCTTAGGGGCGGACATACCTACATCCACATTCTCTGGCTGTTCTGACCACCACGCAGTTGGCTTAGGACCTCGTGCTCAGGAGCCGCTCTTGCCATCACAGCGTAACAACGCAATCTTCATCATAATTCATCAATTCACGGAGTTTCTTCTATCATCATCTGCGTAGCCTTTAGTTAACATTTTGGGGTCAGCTTCCAGTCTAACCGGAAACACATAAACTGTCACTTACGGGATATCTTCCGTGATTGTCTTTAATTTTACGCTCCCGATATTTCGACGCTGTTGCAAGCGCCATGATCGCGGGTTGACTGGAGAACGCGGGTGGATGGAAAATAAATTGTTAAGAGCAGACAAATCTGTTTACCCTCTTTCTTTGTCTTAATATCGGGAGCTCAAAATTAAAGACAATCACGGAAGATATCCCGTAAGTGACAGCTTATGTGCTGTCACTGTTTTAAACCGTGAAAGTTTAAATCAGTGTTTAACCGGAAACAGCTGGATTCTTGAATCTGTGTTAATTATGTCTTTTCTGGGGAAACTGTCACAGCCGGAGAGAAACTCCTATCCAAGGTCAGCGAAAGCCACAAACAACAGTGACTAAACAAAGTGGAAAAAATCAACATGACGAAAAACAACAGTTGAATACCAGAATTTTACATGGAGCGGCTGCCTATCCGACCTACACCACTAGTTACTCTTTTTTTATCTATCCTCCAAAATCCAATTTCAAAGAGACACGTGTTGTACTGGCCAAATGTCTGGTTTCCATATTTAAAATCGTGCAGTTTTCAATATTGAAAAACGAAATCGCATCTGCGGCGGCCATTTTGTCTGTATAGCGCTTAATAATCGCGTATGTAAGGAGAATATGATTCAGCAGCGTATGTTAATGTACCGTCTGCGAACTAGCAAGGTTCTCCGGGCGCGGGCCGTGGGTTTTATTTGCGTCCGTACAAGTGCACACTGGGACTTAAGTATAAGTATCGTTTCTGAATATTATGTCTGACGGTTTTGCTGCGACGTCATTTACAATTACAGTGTCGTTCGGTGAATGGTCTGAGGTTTGTCGATTTTGGTCGACAGCAGAAAACCTTATTCCATTCACTCTTTTTATTAGACAAATCCATTCACATTGGTTTTCTTACATGCAAGCTATGTTATTAAGAGAGTTCCTGAAAATCTTAACAGGTTTTTGCTCTAATTCTAGGCAGCCGTCAGTGAAAATTGCTCACCATGTCGGTGAGGCCTACAGAAGTCCAAAAATCTTAGCCATCCACAGCAGTAAATGGACGCAGTTTGTATCCATTTTGACTGATCCTAGGAACAGGGCCGAAGGAATCCTCTGGATGAGAAATACAGGACTTGATGTCATGATGTGATGAATCTTAGGAAAGCCTTTAGTACAGCAGTGGACGTTTTTCTGGTAATATAATGATGACGTTCATTAGCTTTATCAAAATATTATACAGTCACCATCAGATGTATCGTAGCAGGCGAGGTACTCAAATATTTCGGAGCAGCATTACTTATTGACATTTTAGTTGTCAAAAATTATTTTGACAACTATTGTGGATTATATTAAATAGTTACGTATTCCGAATTTATGAAAAGTCGCTGCTCTTATATTTATGACAAATTACATGTTCTGATGTTATTGACCACATCTAGTGTAACGAATTTATTGAAAAGTAATGCTGCTCCGAAATATTTGAGTATACCGCTACGATATATCTGAATACGTTCATTCACGTTACTCGTACATTTCTAATCAAATTACCACCGCAATTATAAAAAGCTGACATTCTTCCAACTATAACAACAGTACTATAGTTTTTTATTGTAACAAGGCATCAGAACATTTATTTAGCAACGTCAGTCAATGTTTGCCGACTCGTGATCTTGTGAAGATTTACTTTGTCGTATTGTAAATACAATAGAGTAACTGAATAGGTCGTTTAGAACTAGTTTTTTTGTTCTACTGTGATTTCTGGTCATTGCTCTTATTATTATTTGACATAAGAAGATGTTTGTGTAATGTTTAAGTCTCACTTTTGAATTGTGGTCGTGAGACTAACTAACTGACCATCAAGTGCTAACATCCGGTTGAAATGGCTTAATTATTTTTGCAGATGGCGATTGTCAGTGTTTTCTTCGTATCTTCCTTATTGATTAATGTATGTATTAAACAGCTGTCTGACTGACTGATTGAATGCTCCAGTGAAGCGCAGTTGTTTGTGTGTATTTTATAGTTTCATGGAAAACTGAGTTTTTTGAAACGAGGGATTCCAAAAATAGTCGAAATTTGCTTTAGGTAATATTCACCTTTAAAGTAATATTGATATCTATTTAATCTCCCGCAGACTGGTCGACACTTCGCATGACCAGAGGTTGCCGTGGCAATGCTGCCAGTCTTCTGAGCACGTTTCCGGATGACAGCGATGCGGATGAGGAGTACTCTGACATTAAAGTATCCTCGTTGTATAAATGTAGCTACTAACTTTCAATCTGCATTTTTTATTATTATTTAAATTGATATATAAATCGATCGAATCGCAAACTCTGGCACCTATAAACCAGGCAACCTATGAATGAATTAAAGAAAATAGTGAGATTCGTCTAAAAAAGACGAAAAAATGAATAACCAAACTTGATTTTACTGTCCAGAACCCTGAATTGGCTTATCGGAAAAATATAAATGAAAAACTCGAAATGAAATCTTTTCAACACGATATTAAGACCTTTCATTTTGTTATTGTTTCATTTTGATTGAGCAATGAACACAAGCTGCGAATAAAATCAGTTTGTCATATTGAGTCAACGAAAATTCTGTAGGTAATTGGCGAGGTTCGGCTGTAATTGTGTAAAATATTTCAGCAACAATAGCGCTCAAAATGATGTTCGCGATTGACTATACTTGGTTTCACAAATCTGCTTTTTCAGCGATGTCCACTGAAAATATTGGTTTGATTGTGATTATTTTTGCGAATCGTCAATTTGGTCTATTTTTGTGTGTGATTTATTTTATTTTCACGTTTAAAGAGCATATAAATGGCTTCATCGAAATAAAAGAATTTGAATTACTCGATCTCGAATCAGAGGTGCGTGTCTTGGGTTCGAACTCGAGACCTATGACTTGCCCCACCACTAGATTATCTCTGTTTACAGTAAACTATCACTACTACATATTGCTCGATGAAAACTTGTCGCAGGTCACTGCTGGAGTTAGCCCCACTTCAAGCTGCACCACGACAACTTATCCTACGCCTTCCACATCCAGTCAGTCCAAGCCACCTTTTTAAAATCGTCAGGCCATTTAGCCGTTATCGTCCCTCGATTCATTTGCAGATATACGCAGTTTTCGGCAGGCCTCAACACGAGCGCGCAGTATAAACGTAATGTAAATACGTCGATTTTTTAATCGAATACGACATCCGATAGCATTCTAGTTAAATTATTTGCAACAAGCACATCAGCATCATCCATAAAAATAGTATATTAATAAAAAAATTAAAAATGTAATGTGGTATAATATTATTAAATAAAATGAGCATTTTTTATTTTATTTTGTGAAAATCATCTAATTTAAAAAACATGTCAAATAATATAAAACAAATTTACAAAAAAAACCTTAGGTCACAAGAAATCCGCAGTCCCTAGACAGCGTTTCCGCGCTGAATTGCCAGGGCTAGCCTCTGCACCACTAAGAACCAGAGCGTGGGTCACCGCCCCTATCTCTAAGTTGCCGGCCGATCTCGGCCACAAATTCGATAGTGTCGCACCCCCAGCAACCAGTGGTTTCCACAGCCAGTGGGACAAAATAATACTTCGGCTCTAAGGTTGCATATTTGGCCCGCTTTTTGAGAGCGGCTGATTCAGCCGCGGCACCGGGTGACCCGACAGTGCGAGGGAGATAGCTGGCGGCAAACGTGCTAACACACTTTGTGTCCCAAAGTAGGCACTTACCCTTTTGCCAGGGTACTAAAGTCAGGTCATCCGGTCTTTTGCCATCCAAACGATAGAGACCCGGCGGTCTGTATATCATTGAGAGCATGTTGCCGCGGAAACCTTCCTGAGCAGCTCTCTGCAGCTTAACGCGTGGTGGCTGTTGGCCTCCACTCTGGTCCCGGAGATGCATATATGTGGTTCTCAGCCCAGGCGGAGAGCCACCGCCACCCGTTAAAAGTCGCCGTCAAGTAAAAAAAAAGTCAAGTTAAATAAAATAAATATATCCGTAGATTACAAAATATTCTTAAAATTATGAAAAACACGTATTTTAATTTTAAAATCGACGTATTTACTTTAGTTTACACCGCGCGCTCGTGCTAGGGTAGCGTTTTTTTTTTTAGGATGGGAAATCATCAAATGACCCCTCCCGCTCTGGACGGAGCGGAAGGGAGTGTCAGACTTGTACTGACTAAAACCCATCCATGTTCCTCTTTGCCCTTTGCGTTCCAGGGCCGCGGTATCTCTTTCGAACAGCCCCGCAGCCCCGGCAGGCATCCGTCATTGTGGACCTCTTCCTTGTTGCTGACATCTCTTTGAGGCGCGCGTGGAACACAAACGCGCTGTCGACACGACTCGTGTTACGGCCTTAGGCCTCATTTTCCCCTCCTGGAAGCATGACAGCGATGCTTATAGAAAATCTGATTGGTAAGAAGAAACGGTTTTAAAATATTAACGGTTATATAGACGCATTTATACTGGGTATTACGCTAAATAATTTAAGCAAGCTTAACGTTATCTGAATAAGTTTACAGACAAATTATGACCGTTTTTGACAGAGAATGGTTTAAACTCAGAACGTTTATCTACACATGTACGTGATACTCGTATGTAAAATATTTACTAGTTAGTTAAGTATATAATATTCATACACAAGCATTACACATCGCTTTTGCATTTTTATAAGAGATAAGATTTATGATTTCACAGTTTTCAGTAACTGACAAAGAGAAAAGGCCTATTTGCATTAGCTTTTTTTTGTTATTAGCCTTTAATGTCCCACTGCTGGGCAATGTCTCCCTCCATATCTTTCCAGGTACTCTTTTCGTGCACCACCTCCAACCAACTATCGCAGTGCGCGTCCAGGTCATCTCGCCACCTCTTTCTGGGCTGGCCTCGGCGGCAACGGCCACCCTCAGGCACCCATTGCGTGCTTTGGTACTACAAAAAAGTAAGATGTGTGAAAATATAAGATTCCGTAGAATGAGAACAGTAATAAACTGCCTCACAAGTCACAGGTGAAAACCTAGTTTGGGAGCCAGGGGACCTATCTGTGGGACATAATATGTTATATCTTAAGATGTCTGTAACAATGTCATCACTGTATTGAAATAAAGAATTTTATTTATTTATTTTTCTTACATATTTTTAAATTTTTTAGACATTTCTTAAAGAAATATATATAAATTTAGCTGTAATAAACAAATTGTGATATCATACTAAATGTAGAGTAAAAAGAGTATCCTTGTTAGTTTCTTGCTCGTTTTTATCCATAGAGATCCGCTTTAAAACGAGCCAATTAGCTTCGTAACTTTTTTCTAACTGAGCGACTCTTTGACTATTCAAGTGTCTGAAAATAACTTCATTGATTGATTATACATAGTAGATATGTTACAATACAATAGTTAGTAAGAAAGTGGAAGCGGGCGTGCCATAAACTGGGTGGAAGATGGGGGAGAAAGTGCTGGAGTGGAGACCACGGATGGGACGGAGGAATGTGGCAAGACAACCGACTAGGTGGACAGACGATCTCAATCTTATTAAACTGGCCGGAAAAACAACCACAAAACCGCCTAAAGTGGAGAGATTTGGAAGAGAACTTTTTTTTTCGGATGGAAAGTCATCAAATAACCCCTCCCGCTCTGGGCGGAGCTGAAGTGTCAGACTTTTACTGACTAAAACCCATCCATGTTCCTTCATCGCCCTTTGTGTTCCGCGGCCACGGTATCTCTTTCGAACAGTCCCACAGTCCCGACAGGTTTGGAAGAGACCTTCACTCAGCATTGGGTGGCCAAAGGTTCAAGAAGAGAAGAAGAAGAATACAATACTTCATAAAGAAAACTATTTCCACAATTTTATTTTCCTGCCTACGTTTATTTCATCTCTTAGAGCTTTATCGTCATAGCCCCGAAAGCTAAAAGATTGATATCTTGGCTTCCAACCAAATTTACGTAATGTAATTCTGATCCCGTTTACAACTATACAATATGTTAATGGATGTCAAATATTTATAGCTTGATCTGGAAGAGTATTAGGGCAATAAACATCCACTCAAGTAACAAAACGTGATATCTGTTTAGTATGTTTGTATGGGTAATCTATCCAATGATCTATTTGATGGTTAGAATTTGGAGGGTTAACATGCACAGCTTGATTTCTACTTTATTTTTTAACAGGTTCGGTGAGAAACCAGGAAATCAGTAGCAAAGTTTATCCTTCACGAGAGAAAAAGAAGACAAAACAGGTCAGAGCAAGGTTTTTTACCAGAAAATATGAAAGTTGTAAGTGCCATGCAGACTGGGATTATCCGCCATGAAAACAAAATAGCGACTCATATTATAACTATGATAAATTAGAAGCAAATTACTTTAGTTGGATATCGACAAAAATACCAACTACGTAAAACCACGTGTGGGGTCTACAGGGACCACCCACCAATGCAGAATAGGTTCAGCAGTCGAGAGCCATACCTAATATGGCGAGACTGTAGTTTGCCAAAGCAAGAAAATATCACCAAGAAATATCTCGTGGGGGCTCAGACCCCGCCCGTGTAGATAAGGTTAAAACATCGTTCTGATTCTATCTTAAGTTTGAAGATGATTGAGATAGAATTAAATTTTAAACATTTTTAACACTAAACGCATTAAGTCATTTATTATAATTCTGCAAAACGTTTTCAATGTTATAAAACTCTACAGGGCTGTCTAATTTTCTTAAGTTGAAGACCTAAGCCTAAGATTAACTGATTCGTTACTTTTCTTCTTAATAAAATGAATCTTAGGTTTAGGTAATTAGCTGTCCAATTTATTAAGATACCTAATTGTTTGATGTTCTAGAATTTTCAAATTCGTCTAAAATTTTGTGTAGCTTTACGGTATTAGAAAAGTAGTCATCATTTCAGCCGAAAGACGTCCACTGCTGGACATAGGCCTCCCCCAAGTGTAGCCACACTGACCGGTCCCGTGCATCTCGCATCCAGCGGATCCCCGTAACCTTCACCAGGTCATCGGTCCACCTAGTGGGAGGCCTTCCAACGCAACGTAAAAGTAGTAACCACTTTTATTTATTTTAATTATATTAAGCCCCTTTCAAATCTCTAGTCTCATCATCATCTGCCTAGCCTTTTCCCAATTATGTTGGGTTCAGCTTCCAGGCTAACCGGGAGCAGCTGAATGCCAGTATTTTACATGGAGCGACTGCCTATCTTACCGACACAACCCAGTTAGTACTGGGTATTAGGATACCCCTTCCTTAGTAAGACTGGTTGTCGGGACTTTTGGGCCACTGGCTAATGAATGCCAAAAAAAAAAACTACAAATGACAGCCGGGATCAATGGCTTCCCGTGCGTTCCGAGGCACAGCTTCACCTCTCTAGTCTCTAAACTGAAAATCAAATCCCTAGTCTAATTTAATAAACTGACTGTCAGTTTGCGGCTAAATATTAACTAAAACTACCTTTGTGACTGTCTGTAATATTTTTAGCCCGATAATGGGTCTAAAAGAACCCGCAAAGACGCCGAAAGGCACTTGTTCTTCCTGCCATTGCGAAATTTCTTTTTGTTCCAGACCATACCTGCGAACCTTCTAGTTACGGAGATATTGGGGGTCAAAGAGCCAACTGTTTCACAATTTTTTTTTTTAAATACATGTTTCTAATGTTATAAATTTACTTTTAATACACATTCATCAGCACAATGTTGTAAGTTATCGTAAACGTGCTTCACCAGTACTTTCTTGTATTACCTAGAAAATAAGCATTTTTATTTCTATCTAAATTGTAGTTGGTACAACTAAGTGAGTGCATTAGCGAATACAGTCGTTTGCATTGCAGCTTATAATTCATTATACATTCAACGCCTCCACAAACTGCATATTTTTTGTACCACAAAGGAATGTTTAGCTAGATGGAGCGTGTCTCCGATGGAAATTACAGCGCCAGAGAAGAGTCCTTAAAATTCTATTGTGACCAGAATTTAGGTACTCTATAATCTATTCATGTGGAAGTTGTCTGTGTATATTGTAGAATATAGCCACAGATTAACTACCCAATAGCTAATATTATTTTTTAAATGTAATAGATTTTTCCCAAAAGTTAACTTATTAGAATGATTCAATTCGCAATCGGAGTCTTTAAGAAAGTGGTATCCGTCTATACTAAATCAGAAATCTAAGTAAATCTTCAGGAGTCTTTTATTATAACCATGATTGGAATTCCTGAAACATTGAAGTAATTGAAAAATATAAAGACAAGATTAATGTCTTCATATTTTTCAAAAGAAAACGAAATTGAAATCGAATGACAATAAATATTGACTGGTGTTTTGAATAGATCACACAATTACAAATAAGGTCCTTCATTTGATCATTTTATAATTATAACAATTCTATCAAAAAAAAAACAAACTCCTTCCAAAATAGTCACCTGAACATTAAGTAGGTACTAATAACGGCCAGTAATATATTCAACTGGATTCAACTACAAATAATTAGCTGTTTACGCCTCTCTGAAATAGACAACACACACACCAAAACTTGCTAATTATATCCAAGTTTAATTTTTGGAAACCAAAATGGCGGAGCTGTCGTACCCCGCCTTTGTTTCAAATTTGCAGCGCTTGGGGCCATATCCACCGCACATAAACAAATGAACAGAAAACAGGCAGAACTTAGTTTATTTGTTGATATTTTCATATATTTCTTTGCTTTTATTGAGATCAAAAACATCGCTTTTGATAATGATAAAAAGGTAATTTTGCGAAAAGGTTGTTTTACAGAAATGTTAACGAAAAATGAAACTGGCACATATAACCATTTTTTTGATGTTGTAGGTATAGAAAAAAAATAATGTGGTCTGTAAAAGGAACAGAGCGGTGCCAGAATCTGGGGTCAATTAATTTTATAACCCGGTTGTGAGTCGCGGGGATATCAAGATTAAAGTTATAGCTAGGTATATGGCTTGCTATTGGACTGGCCTATAACCAACAGAGGTGCCCTAGAGGTAGCGGCCGCTGAGTCGTCGCGGTCGTCGTGAGTTGGAACTCTGGCAGGATCCGTCACTGTTCGCTAACATCGTAAGGATACTGACCTATACTAAAACCAAAAATTCGAAAACTGAACTTCAACTATCCGCACTATCCCGCGTTGTGGATCAGGGCTCAATCCATTGCACAGAATTTGTAAAAAGCAACAGGAATCTTGAAAATGTACGCCTAAGCAACCACTAAATTATTAACTAATTACAAGTAGGTACCCTAGTTCAACCTTAGTCTATAATAACATAATATACATACATCCACTTCCATATTCAATATTAAACGCCTGGGGAACTAAGCACCTGCGGAGGGTCATTTTCTTTTATTTCCTATGTATTTGACCACTTAGGTTTTATTTATAAGTAAGTTTCAAAACAGGTGTAGGTGGTGTGACGATCTGATCATGTTTGCGGAGCAAACGTGGCCAGAAATTGCACAAAACAGAGAGGTGTGCAGGGAGAAAGGGGAGGCCCTTTGCCCAGCAGTGGGACACAGTATAGGCAATGAAAAAAAAACATGTGTTACACGTGTTAGACTCAAAGTCACGGTCAAAGACATTTAAATATATAGGCACGATAGACAGTATAACGAGAACAAAATTGCAATCTACTTGCGAGAACAAACTGGGTCGGGTACGTGTAATGTGTAATGTCAAACATGTCATTTTGATTTAAAATGTCACTGAGACAGAGAGAGCACATTAAGTTTGAGTGAATCGGTTTCTTCTAGGTAAGTGCTCCACTATAGTCCGCATCATCGCTTCACATCAGGCGAGTTGCGGCCAAAAGCAAGCCTATTAGTGTAAAAAATTAACATTTCAGTGTAAAAAAAAAAACCTAGAATATTTCTTATGTTAGCCTCCCTAATTATAGTATCTGTACAAATAAATAAAATGAAGTGTCTGTTTGTAATATCAAAATAACAGCTTTTTACTAAATATGAAAGTATATTCGGGACATAAATCAAAAACCATATTTTTTTTTTCATTTTATACGGGACTTTTACTGGCAGATAGCTCATGTTTTAAGGTCTAACATAGGCTACTTTTATTTTAGAAAAATAATTTATAGTTCCGTGCAAAAAAAAAAAACGCTTGAAATTGTTAACAAAATTCGATTCAAAGAGGGAAGTAACATATTTTTTTTATATAATAATTTCTCGCGAACGAAGATCGCGGGCAACAGCTGGTCATTAATATTTTAGGCTGCTGTGTTCTTTACCAGACAGCCTTTATTTTTGGAGGAGTCACATGTAGGTAGGTCATACTGCATTAAGTAGACATTAACCCGAAAGCCATAAATCCAAAGTCGAATACGAACGTCCTAGCATTAACATTCTAACCAACAATAATTAACAGTCTCTGAGGGAATCTTGCCACAACGACATTGCTCTGAAAAGATTTCACATGAAAAACATTGCTTGGTCAGATTCATTGAACCCATGGGATTGGATAGGAGTGTTTTCTTTCTTGTGTTTTTGTTCAAAATCATTTTTGTTATGTTTTGCTGCTATTGTGCATATTTGCCCTGTTTTTACCCAACGACCAAGGAAGTGATATGTTTTTCACGCGTATCTTGTATGTTTCTTTGTTGAAAAAATGACTTACAGGTAATTACGAATATTGTGCACACTATCACCCATCTTCTGAAAAGGCAAGGTCCTTATAATATACCCTTCGAAAATTTACTTGTTGCATATTAAAATCTTATAATATCTCTGACCAACAAAAGGATCTGTGGTAGGTACTACAGGAGTCCGACGAACAACAGCTGATAACTGTGTTTAGCATAACATAACATAACGCCTGTAATACCCGAAGGGTTAGGCAGTGGAGTCTCTATAGTACATCCAGATTTAACCCTCATTACATGAGACCTATTACATAAGTCTTATATTAAGACTGTTGTAATAGGAGGCAAGCCTGGTGTCATCAACCGGACACAGATCCAGAGTACGGAATGTTACTGACAAATTCCGGATCGAAACCCCCAAGTACTGTTTATAACCATGTTTAGGTCTGTTCAAAATTATTCACATACTTCGTAAAATATATGATCATTGGCCATTGTATACTACGCATGGCATGCTGGTGTCAATTATACCATACTTTCGCTGAAACAATAGAAAATGCATATAAAATACTTCAGGAAATTGGATCAATGGCGTCTGATGGCAACACTTTCTCGGTATAAAGTGCTATTGTGTTCTGCAGACGTATCAAGTAGCAACCGAGAGCTATTTCACGATACGTGGAAAAAAAACTGACAACCAAAGAGGTTTTAATACATAAGGCCTGCCTGCATCACAAATCACTAAAATTATCTCTCTGTTATAAAGGGCGTAACAAGATCCTTAACGAAGCCGAAAGGCACTTGTTCTCCCCGTCATGGCGATCATTTTTTTGGTTTTTTTTTTTTAATACCTATTTTTAATGCAAGATGTTTTACTTTATACACCTCCATGGCCCACTTATTATTCAATCCATTCATCATCACAATGTTTTGAGTGCGTTACATTGAGTCCTTCCGTAAAACGTGATTCTGCACCCCAAAAAAAAAAAGTCGTTTCCCAGCAATAATTTTTACGTAAAGTTACTTAGTTTGGGTCCGACGCTATCAAATTTGTGGCCGAGATCGGCCGGCGACTTACGGTGACCCACGCTCTGGTTCTTTCCTGGTACAGAGGCTAGCCCTGGCAATTCAACGCGGAAACGCTGCAAGTGTCATGGGCTCCTTTGCGCCGGGAACGTCTAGGGACTGCGGATTTCTTGTGACCTAAGGTTTTTTTTGTAAACTGGTTTTTTATTATTTGACGTGTAGAAAACTTTAAATAAATTGTTTGATGTACATAATGCTTGGTTGACGGCTTCGTTAAGGGTCTTGTTACACCCTGTATTTAAATGACTTAAGGAAATAGAAAAATATTTTAAATATAAACGGTTACTACTAAACGCGTTAGTTATTAGTTGCAAGTACCTAGGCCTTAATGTTTTGTAAGTTGTGTTTTGTGTGGTTTTCAATTTTAATTTTGATAGCGTTATTACAAATACGAATGTGTGTCAACACAACTTGCTTATAATAATTATTATGGTAACAGGCAAATGAGAATACACAAAATTAGATATTTTCCTGTATATGATAGCAATATTTGAACATTAATTAGTTTGGCCATAACATTTGCGCGCACTCATAGTTTGTGGTTGACCACACCCACTTTTGACAACTTATGTAAGTAAACTAACGCATGCTCTTGGTATGCATGTCCGTTTCCGTCTAATGATGACAATGAAAAATAAATATGCTTACTCATGTGAGGATTTTTTTTTTTTAATTACTTTAATAGACCAAATGCTTACCGTCGTGCATTCAGTCTCGTATGTGGTCTAAAGGCAGCAAGACACGCTATATAAAGACTAAAAGAGTGATGTATATAATGTTGATGGATGGAGAGGGAGAGGAAGACCATGATGGAAACGATGGATGGTTTGCTTGAGGAGTGATATGAAAAAAAAAGGAAGAAATGATCGCGTGACGGTTGACAGGGGGACAATGGAAGAATATTTTTTATTTATTTATTTATCACAAACACTACTAACATTACAGGGAATTCCTAATACGTTAGCGTGGTCCTAAATTAAACTATTTTAAGTAACATAACACATACAATATCGTTTTTGTGAGTTCATTCAGAGAGCAAAAAAATAAATCAATCCTGTCAGCAGTGTCATTTAGTGCGTGCAAGGCGCGCGTGAGTGGCGCATTGCTGAGCAAGTTGGTTCGCGCGTGAGGCACTACTAGTAACCGTGACTTCCGGCGCCCCGTGATACATAATTGTCAGGCGCATTTAGACATATCTCCTTCAAAACACCGGAATTATAGGTCTTACCACGTAACAGTTTGAATACATATATTATGTGGTAAAATAATAAATAAATAATAGTTTTTTTTTTAATTTTTCGTAAACAAAAATTAAGAATCGAGAATCGAGGGGTGGGGGTCGAGAATTTGTGTGGTGTACTACCACCAAAAACCCAACTACTGATCACGCTCTAATTAAAATCGGGGTTTATTTTTCGGTTTGTAGCCTATGTTACCCGGGGCCATAATAACGAATCGATTGACACTTTATTACATAGACACCGCTACAGAGGAATATACGTAAATACAAACAAACAAACAGACATACATACATAGACTGCTAAAATCATAACCCTTCCTTTTGGCTTCGCCGTAGTCGGGTAAAAAAACGTGTTGCGCCGATCCCAAGTACACACACATGGGACAAAGGCTCTTAAGATGATAATGATATTACTGCATAAAAGTACACAGTTTCTTAAATATACAAGTAGGTACGCTTACATACCTACCTCCTAATCAATTTTCATCGTGCAAGCACATCATTAAAAGACAAAAAGAATAGGTAAATAAAATACCATTTCACCATTAATTCCAACACCCATTTCAAGTATTTGTCGCCTCACAACAACAGACCACAATAACGGGATAGCTGCAAAACAAAAAGGACTGGAATGCTCATTAAAACACCGCATAATGCACAACTACAGTACGACCATTTGCAGTTCCAGGTGGCGCTACTTGTCAAGAAAAATGCATCGATATGTCAAACTTGGTACATTCATTTCAGTTCTGTGTTTTTCCGCCTGCACAGGCAAAATCAAAATATTTTTATTTCACATAGGCCTAGATAGGCACTTATCGACAAAAAGGTGCACGGTTCGGGTTGGTCGTTTCCTATGGAGAAAAACCGGCAAGAAACTCCATGGTTACTCTTTTCAAATCATTTGGTATTACAATATTATCATGTTAGAGTATTAATTAGTACTTAAGTATGGGGGACAGCGTAGGCCCGACAATAAGTAGTACAAAAATTGTAAAACAAGATAAAAAGTTATCAAGCATCTGGGAATCTACAAACCCCACAATGTTCACACATCACAAACTATCGGTAAAAAAGAATCTATACAAAGGTAAGAAAATATGGGTTAGTCACCAACTGGACACGAGAGACTGGACACACGTGTGTCCAGTTGGTGAAACTCATTGTAAAATACTAAATTAAACAAGTGACACAAATATTGTCATCAGTGCTGTAACTATTCTGAGCAAAAGATTTATAGGTTGATGATTTGAAAACTAACGGCGTGTTGGTTGAAATGTATCTGAGACGTAAACAAAAATATATTATTTACCTCTGCCAAAGTTATGAGTGACGTAAATTGGAGCCATTGAACTCAAAAAGTGTTGTGACTGGACATGTACAAGTGAAAAAACTGTTAAAGAAGGTTTACTTTTAAAATGAGCAGAAAGCACTCGCTAGTTGTCTATTCCCGTCAAGTTTATCATAACACTTCATCTAGAATTCTGGATGGGCAGGAAGTTTCAAGGTATGTGTTACGGTTACCCTAACCGAGAATAATCACATAGTATTCCTATTTATCCTACCATGAGTCGGGATTACGGGATAAAGTTACTTACACATTCACAGAGACTTGTCCAGTCTACTTCATCATCAGCTTACGGCAGTCCTCTACATAGACTTGTCTAATCTCACGACATTCATCTCGTCTCGACTCAATTTCAGCTGCACCAGCCACCCTGCGTTTGCCGCCGTCTCCTGCCTGCTCTGGAAAAGGATGGTAATTGGTTGTGACCGTTAGTGTATCACGGTAGGTATTCCACCTTATTAAGAGTCTCTCTCCACTTCTGGGGGGTTACCATGACGTCTTAAAGCAGGAGTAATTCCAGTGTGGGAATGAGATGGCGCTAGACGATGTGTATAGCTCTGTTTCTTTCCCACACTGGAAATATTGTTGCTTTAAAACGTCATAGTAACCCCCCAGAAGTGGAGAGAGACTCTTAATAAGGTGGAATACCTTCTATTTCGCTCCATCGCTGTTCTTGACCCTTGATAACCTTCTTTGTTTTCAGGAGTGATCGAAAGCCTCCAAGTGTTGTGCCAATCGTAGGAGCTTAGCGATATTCATGTTATATTTGCACAATTTACCAGCATTTATATAGATGGATCTTCGGCAAACATATCTGTTTTGTACCACAAATTAGCGAGGATTACAGAATTGAGGTATGTGAGCAATAAATAACAACAAATGTAGCGTTAGAGCCAACAAAATTTTGGCAGTCATCAGCGTACAAATTTTAAACTCGCAAAGAAATATATTTTTATGGTTTTTGGTTGCTTTTTCGATAATTTTCGCAAAGGAATGTTTGTTGATGCACAGAAATGGAGCGCCAACACGTAATGATATATTAGGTATTATATTATGTAATAAAACAAGCAGCATGTCATTTTCACTTAGTCTCATAAACAAGGTTTAAGCTATATAAAGAAGGTGTAACAGAATAAACGCAATACCTTTAAGTGGTGATACAAACCATCAAATTGAGCAATTTGCCTAAGCAAAAAGGATCGAAAAATTTAATTTAGTCAAAATACAGCATCAGCTATAAATAAACTGAATAAGACTTAGAGACTTTCGAAATATGTCAATCACAAGGAAGTATAAAATCTTTATATTTTTATCGACATTTCCCATCTCTATCCGGCAAGCGGATGAAGGAATCCACTTTCCTCGCTACTACGTAAAAAGCGGATAAGGATTACTATGTGTCTCTGTGTGTATAGAATCCTGAGAGATATCGGCGACAAATCCGTATGAATGTATACGAGGAGGAAGGTATAATGTCGCTAAAACGGATACCACGTATTCAGTGAATATCTATACATAATTCTAAACAGATACAGGTATATTCTATACAGGTAATTTAATAAAAATCCTGCTGATCGTATAGCTATTGCAGTTTCGTAGGAAACAACTGGTTTTTTTTTTTTAATAACCGGTGTTTGATTTTTTATTATTAAATCAATGTTTAAAAAAAATATTAGGAACGTAAGCCCACAAAACCGTGGATGACCGACCGTGACCGTTTGATGTGGAAACCGTTGTAGCGTCGATGCCTTCAACCCTGTATACTTTGTGCCTATCTATAAGTAAGTATGACAACAATATAATCAACCTGTAGCGTTCCCACTGCTGGGACAGAAGCCTCCTCTCTATGAGAGGGAGTGGGATGGAATCCACCACGCGGGCCCAGCAGTGCGGATTCGTTTTTGTCACATGTCTTCGAGTTTTCGGTTCTGGGACATGCCGTCTACCTTTGTATAGGTCAGACGTTAATCATCTTTATCAATAAGCTATGTAAAGGTTGGCAAGTTTTTTTTTTAAATAAAGCCTCGTAGATTTTTAGAAAGAGCTTCTAAATAATTCAAAATGTTGTCGACCCCTGTCTGTTTAATATTAAAACAGTTGTTATGTGTTTAACATGACAGAAATTATATGTTACAAGTAACCTATTCACTATAAAAACATGTACAATATAAAAGCTGCCTACGCATGTTAATATTTACATAGAAATAAAGATAGTTAAAAAGGATTCAGAGAAACCATCAGATTATTTCAGTAGGCAAAGGCCTTACAACATTCTGCCGTCTATCTAATGAGTTGTGGGCGAAGTTCGTAACCTTTATGTTATTTGCCAAACAAGCATAAATATAATTAGGATAGATACTTTTATAAAAGTTATTTTTCTACGAATAATAACATAGAAAGGTCAAGGTTGCAATTAAATACAAAATACCAGTGGATTGTATACCTTCCTAGCCTTAATCAAGACTCGACGAAACCATCATGGGTACCAGCATGTTCTAGAACTAAAATTTCGAATACTTGTTCAATCAACTGACTTAACTGCCTCTTTGGTCTCATTGGTCGTAAGTGCGACTGCTGAGAATGAGGTCCTGGGTTCGATTCGCATGTCGGGCAAAGTGTTATTGGGTTTTTCAATCAGGAATTTCTCAGTGGCTTTCACGGAGTCTGGTTTTGTGTTTGGTTGATGGCAACAGGCTCGCCCCCTTCGGGACTTCGTCGAACTTCAGCGCTTTCTTGTCTTTCTTGTCTCGGCGCTTTTCTGGTGGTCGCCACTGTTGATTCTGGCATTCAGGAGTTGCAGTGGCTTAGGAATAATGTGACGGGCTTGTCCCAAAAAAAAGGCACGCCCTCTTCTATATGGGACTTAAACATAACTGATGAAATCTGGGTTTACGTGATGTTATGTACAGACACCAACACATCAATCTACCAGAAACCCCTGCCAGGGCTGCGGGACCGGGCCTGTGGAGCTATGGGCTAGCTCGCCGTCCGTCCGTCTTTTGACGACAGGCCGTGTCGACGGCGCGTTCGTGTTCCACGCGCGCCTCAAAGAGAGTCAGCAACAGGAAGGGGTCCGCAAGGGCCGATGCCTGCCGGGGCTGCGGGACTGTTCGAAAGAGATACCGTGGCCCCGGAACACAAAGGGCGATGAAGGAACATGGATGGGTTTTAGTCAGTAAAAGTCTGACACTCCCTCCTGCTCAGCCCAGAGCGGCAGGAGTTATTTGACGATTTCCCAATCGAAAAAAAAAAAAAAAAGCGCGGCCTTGGAACACAAAGGGCAAAAGAAGGAACATGGTGGATTTTAGTCAGTACAAGTCTGAATCTACCTTCCGCTCCGCCCAGAGGGGGAATGGGAAGTCAACAAATGCAGGGGTCATTTGATGACTTCCTTTCTTGACATCCCACCCGAAAAAAAAACTCTTTTCCCAATCAACCTTGAACTTAATGATTTAGTGATAACGTTGAAAATCAATTTAAAAAAAATTGACAGATTGTAGTAGCTTGATGTGCTGGCGCCTGTACTCATGTTGTTCAACCAGTAGTCCACTCCCTCACACAGAGAGGAGAGATGTTTCCCAGCAGCGCAAGCAGTCCTGGCTCATGCTCGCGCTTATAAATAAACTAGAAAGGTCAAGTCAAGGACAAAAGACTCGCCACCTTGTGTATCTAGCCTTAATAAAACTCTTAATAGGTACAGTCGCCAGCAGGTCAAACTGTAAAATTTACCCAATCAACCTTGAACCTAATGCTTTAGCGATAAAGTTGAAAATTTATATAAAAGACATGTGACAGATTGTCGTCGCCTGATGTGCTAGCGTCTGTACATTATGGTTATTTAAGGTTCATCAAACAACCTCATTGTCCTAAACCCCCCTAGGTGATAATGTCATCCATTATTGATTTGTTACTCAAAATATCTGTCTTGTCTTTCGTTAATTTTAGTGACAGTTTATAGGTTAGCCTGAAAATGACCACTGTTTGACCTCTAAGAGTATGGCAGTTATTAACTGTCGCAGGTCAGGGCAAAGGCCTCTTCAAAGTTGACATTAAAATATTTAGTACTAGCTGTCGCCCGCGGCTTCGCTCGCGATTTGGCCAGAAATTATCTCACGGGCACGTTGTAAATATAGCCTAAGGCACTCGGGGATAATGTAGCTTCCTATTACTGAAATAATTTTCAAAATCAATTCAGTAGATCCAGAGATTACCCACTACAACCTCACAAACTCACATTACATCTTTATAATAAAGGGTGTAACAAGACCCTTAACGAAGCCGAAAGTCACTTGTTTGCCCGTCATTGCGATATTTTTTTTTTGTAGATCATACCTGGGAACCTCCTAGTTACGGAGATATTGGGGGTCAAAGTTTCAACGTTTCACATTTTTGTTATATATACATGTTTTTAATGTAAGATATTTACTTGAAACCACCTCCACAACCCCCGTACTATTCAATGCATCCATCAGCACAATGTGTTGAGTGGGTTACATTGAGTCCTATCGTAAAACGTGATTTTACACCCCAAAAGACTTCTTGCTTCGTGAAGGGTCTTGTTACACCCTATACGAGTATTAGTATAAATAGATGAAAATTCGAGCCAGTCTTTTCGATTTCCAGCTTGCTCTCATCACGATCTAATTCGGATATGACTATAGGTGTCTTGGTTAAAATACGAATGTTGCGAAGTCCATTGTAACATAACCAATGTATAGTATGACCACTTAAAGTGTGCAGTTCAAGGTGGCGCTGTTTGTCAAGAAAATTTGCATCGATATGTGAAACTTGGTACTTTATATAATATGGTATTTATGTTAGTTCTAGTTTCTTCGCCTGCACAAATAAGTTGGTGGTAGTATAAACGGATATGGGTAAGCTTACAAATAAGTGACCTCACCAAACTTGGCAGCGTGCACATTGCTTGAAGAACGGAAGGCTGATTGCCCCGAAAAACTCTGGTGACCATCATGTACACACGGCTACACATCAAGCTATACATTTCCAGTTTACGCTGATCTCGCATTGTATAGGATTTCCGTACAATGCGAGGTCAGCTTATACTAGAAATGTATAGCTTGATGTGTAGCCGTGTGTACCTACCGAAAAGCGCCGTATGGGTAAATCTCGCCACAAAGAAGATCCATCGATCTACGGTTCATCAGCTGGTGGTGGACGTAGCTGCTTAGTTGCTATGTGTTGTGCCGGGTTGATGTGGCCTATGTCAAGGAGTAGACCTCTTTTGGCCGAAATTATGATGAAATACCCTGAATCTCAACAAAATCTTTGCTTAATAAATTAATAAGCACCGAAATTAAGATAATAACATCGCTTAAATGTATAAAACGCTTAGAAAAATTATGTTTCTTCAAATATTTGTGCACATTATAATTATATTACACGTACGCAAATGCCGAGATAGTTTACTTTCGGCGATCCACCGTTATCAGAGATCTGAGTTGACGAGATAACCCTGAAAGTACCCGAGAGTGCTGAATTAAGTGCTACGTAATACTGATATATCTCATTTGGAGCTGATTATGAAATTGAGAAAGATTCTTCATTTTTCGTGAAGGTCTTTGCTAGTTTTAGAAAATAAGTTCAGGGTAGGTATATGGAATATGTATAGCATAATCATTGCTGAGGAACAGGCCCCCTCTTTGTACGAAGAAGTGGGCTATAATACAAGCAGGCCCAGTGTAAAAATAAGTTGCGGTGATTTCCCGCCGGTTTCGAATGGCAACATAATTTTTCTTTTGATATTATAGAGACCCTGTTCTTTTACCAAAAATTCATATAAGTATAAGTATTGTAAGTAAGGCATATAAGTATTCATCCTGAATTAGGTATTTATATCCTTTTTAGGAAGACGCGTCGAAAATATTTCTCCTCAGTTTTGCTGGATAGGAATCCAACAGAACGGTAAGTTATCTCCATTCTTCCCACACAAAGGTCCTCTATGGCGATTTCCGCTCGAAAAAGGCAGTACCTAAGTCCGCCTTTGTACAATATTTGTTTAGTTGTGTATCAAGATAACACAACAAAAACTTTGTTATAGAACACAAATAAAACTGACGTCTATTTACTAGTACTAGCTACGATATTATCAATACCCTACATCATGTGTAATGCGAGTAGAACATAGCGGTAATCGGAGATTAACCGATAGGAGCACCGATAACGCGTGATCACATCTTTACTGACGTTAACAGACTACACTACGTGATACTCAAATGAAACGTACGTATGTGTTAATAACCTATGTTGACGTCACAATGTCATAGTATAGAAATGAGATAATACCGGTACCTGTGAAGGTTTAGAGATAGGAGTAATATTTTGATAAGTAACTTATATCATGTGGAAATCCTCGGTTTGCTATTGGACTGCTGTGTTCCTAAACATGCACCTAAACATACTTTAGCTCAACTTTATTACCGATGCTGTCGTCAACTATTATTAAACTACAGTGCAAAATGGAGATAGGAACATGTAACTGGCTAAACATAGGCTAAGTAACTTTTATATAGTGTCTGGTAATTGGTGACCGATACTTATATACGTGATTGTACTCCTGATAACAAAACAACTTTCCCAAAGAAACATTTTCTTTATAAATATTCACTTTTATCACAATAACACAACAGCCGAATGAAATTCGCGCGCGCGCGCCTGTGACCTATCAGCTGTTAGCTGCGTAACGCCGATTTGTCTCATTACTGTCGTACCGTGCAACAATGGGTAGGCAGAGCACCCGCGCGGCGAATTTCATACGGTTGTAAAAAAATATTTCTTTGGGAAAGTTGTTTGTTATCATGAGTACAATCACGTGTTTAAGTATCGGTCACTTATTACCAGACACTCTATATACCCGCCGTCAGATTAGGTAGAGTGATGATATTCGCTGGGTGGTCGGTACCAGCTGGATGATAGTAGCCATAGATCAATTCAAATGGAGTGAGATTGGAGAGGCTTACGCTCAGCAACTGACTACTACAGGCTGATTATGAGTAGCAGACTTTTGCAGGAAACTCCATAAATTCCTCTGGATTAAAACGCAGCGATGACTGAACAACGCACATTGAGTCCGCGTGCTGGATTATTTGAACGACGTTCGACGTAGCCCGAAGAATTGACAAACTTAAGTGGCAGTGGGCACATTGCTCGCAGAACGGATGTCCGATGCGGCCGAAAAGTTCTGGAGTGTCGACCTCGAACCGGAATACGTTGCGTTGGAAGGCCTCCCACTAGGTGGACCGAAGACGTGGTGAAGGTTGCAGGGGTCCGCTGAATGCGAGTCGCACGGGACCGGTCAGTGTGGCGATACTTGGGGGAGGCCTATGTCCAGCAGTGGACGTCTTTCCTCTGAAATGATGATCAACAACAGTCTGAATTCACCCACTGCTGGGTATATGCCTCTTTTCTTGTGCCAATCTCTAAGGAATATTAAAAATGTAAATAATTTGTCTATAAATGAATAAAAGGGGTTATTATATATATATTTTTTTTATATTGATTTACCAATGCTGGTTCGAGGAGGCACGGGATAAGAGGTCATGGAAGGAATTGGGGCAGGCGTGTGCTCAGCAGTGGGACAGCACAGGCTATTAAAAAATAAAAAAAACACCGCAACCTGTTAAATAGTCAGTTGAACTTTTCATTTACCTATTAACTTCTACAAATAAAAGCAAATGCCGCATTACACCATTATGTAGATTATATGGGCGAAATAGAGTTAAATAAACCCATTCCTGTTGTCTGATTTACGTCACGTGCATATTTAGCGGTACCTAGTTGTTTTTATCAACTTCATTGACGCACTCTTCCTCTCAGACAGGCAATTCGCTCCATGTAAAATACTGGTATTCAGCTATATGCGGTTAGACTGGGAGCCGACCACATCATTGAGAAAAGGCAGGCAGGATGATCACCATTGATGCACTCTTTCACTCGGATAGGCAGTTAGCTTGCTCTGTGTAAAATACTGGTATTCAGCTGTATCCGGTCAGACTGGAAGCCAACCCCTACATAGTTGGAGTAAAGCTAAGCAGATGATATATTGAAAAGTAAAATGGCGGCTTTAGTTTGATGTTGGTTACGTACGCATAAAAATACTCTTATTTAAATTTAGACTCCTAGATGGCGTTGTAAAAGTACTGCCTCTGGTATTTAGTGAGACGCTGGTGCTGCCATCTGTTGAAAAAATGGAGGAAAGAAAATAGCCAGAGCAATAAATAGCCAAACTTAGGGAGGTGTCATTTCTTTGTATGTATGGGATTGGGTATCCGTACGTAGTAATATATTATCTGTGCTTTCGTGTCAATTATCGACTTATCGATCCTATTAATAATTATTCCTTCCATGTTTTTTTGGGGTTTATCGCTCCATGTAGCTGTAAATCAGCCAACAGCTCTTTTAATTTGGTAGTTTAACATTAGGTATGCAATTGTAATCAGCGGTCATTTAATGCGAAATTAATGTGCATAAAAGTATTATTTTCATTAAATATTATTATAATACCAATGAAAATTAAATCACAAGCATCATTTATTTCATTTTAGTTCGGGTTTTGATAAGATAACAATTCTATGAGAGTAGTTATTAAATGTAAATTAAAACCGTTGTTGCGGTAACTGTATCGAGGCCGTATCTGTAATTATTCCATTCACTCGTTCGTAATTCATTCGATTGTTCGCTGCCTGTTTGTTGTTTCCACTCATCAGTTTATTTACGGTTGAAAACGTTTACTCTCTCATTTGTTTCATATAGATCGACCAACTCTATCCGAATTCGGTTAAACCAGTACGGACAGCTTGCGAACCAGCTGGGAACCGGACTCTGATACTTCTGTAAATTTTACTGTCATGAGTCCGGTGTCCGCAGCAGTTCCGTCATCTGTCCGTACTGGTTTGAGTGTTTCTGCTATACTATATTATCTATACTATTTATACTATATCTTGCTACTATTATAAATACGAAAGTTTGGATGCATGTTTGTTACTCAATCACTGCAGAACGGTTGAACGGATCTGGATGAAATTTGGCACAAAGATAGATTACAGTCTGGAATAGCACATAAACTATTTTTTTTTTCTCACACATTTATTTCAAAATTGCCACGCGAACGAAGTAATTTTTAATATGTTAGCAAAATACCTAATGATACACTATTATATTTACAAACAATAGAATAATTTTGAATTTAAATGAGTCTAGGTTATTTTTTACCAGCCAGACTTATTAATACTACTAGATTTACAAAAAAATGTTGTAATAATGCAAAAAGTTGCGAACACTATATTTTTTGTATTCATTTTGATATTGTAGTTACAAAAGCAACATTGTGAGGCCAGATAGGTAAACAAATCACAACGATTAAATAAGTTTCGTGTTTTATTCACAACGTAAATATGGCTCGTATTTTATATTGGCATAATCGATATGCATATGAAACCTGAACAGTGAACAGTCTATTCGCATGCAATCGAGTCTATCATGATATCGATGCCGAACCGAATCGCCATTTTATTCCAAAACTGTTTTGTATTTCGAATGAAAATGAATAAAAGCGCTTTAAAAATAGAACGTGAACGATCTTTTTAGTTTTGTGGTTCTATTGAACTGATATTTTACGTGAAAACTGCAATTCTGATCAGTAATGAAATAGATGCTTTGTATTTTGAATAGTTTACTCTGTTTCAGTGTTATTTATTGAACTAGCATTTGAAAAAGTATTGGAAGAAGTAACGAAAACTTGCTTATTTGATAATGGCTCGGTTGAGTGTAACAAAAAAATCTATGTTTAATTTGAAAGCTGCTGTCCTCACTAAAACACCTGAAAGTCAAAACTAAACAACCAATTACTACTTAAACCATTTTATCCTATTTTACCCGATTTCTTCATAAAACATAGGTTCCCAGGTCGGCCAGTGTTATTGAGTTTTTACATAAATAATTTCTCAGCAGCAGCCTTGAAGTCCAGATTTTGTCCGGTTGATAGCAATAGAGCAAGTCTATTTACATAGGACTTAAACATAACTGAGGAAATGTGGGTGTACTCTAGGTTCAACTCTGCGTGCCTTCCAGGCTTGATGTTACGATATTTAATCTTATCCATCAGATTTTGTTTGTTAAAAAAAAACCATCCGTCATTTCGTCCATTCCTACATCTCGCACGCACACACTTTCCCGTGCGACTATTTTGACAATTAGAACAATCGTCGCGTGCCGAGGCCATTAGTTGGATTTTCCTAGATATATCATTGTCACAGTGAATCCGCATAGCTCGGTATTTAGACGACAAACATTGCTTGGTACGAAACGAACAACAAATTGTCGGATTATATCGAACATCATCACTACATAGTATAAAACAAAGTCGCTTCCCGCTGTCTGTCCCTATGTATGCTTAGATCTTTGAAACTACGCAACGGATTTTGATGCGGTTTTTTTAAATAGATAGAGTGATTCAAGAGGAAGGTTTACATCTTTAACATTGCACCGTGCGAAGCAGGGGCGGGTCGCTAGTTATACAGCGTGTAACAGAAAGGGTATAACCATATGGAATACTGTGGTACGGACCATCAAACTGAACAACTTTCTCTATGGGACCACCATCGAAATCGTAAAAAAATAATCAGCTGTCCCATACATTTGGGTCGAGTAGGTATTGAAATGCTGTATAGGACAGCTGATTATTTTTTACGATTTCGATGGTGGTCCCATAGAGAAAGTTGTTCAGTTTGATGGTCTATACCACAGTATTCCATATGATTATACCCTTTCTGTTACACGCTGTATAAATAATCGCATCTAGCGTGTGGTTATGGCTGGATGTACGAAAGAAGACGAAGCACCATGGGGGTTGAAAAGAATAGATTTTAATTTTTGCAAACAGTTTTCGGCACCGATTACATTATAGTTGTTATGATACATACGTGCATACATTATTTTACATTAGGCCCTACAAATATTCTTCTTTATATTAATTTGTTCTGGAGAGGCGACCGCGAACCGGAAGACGTTGCATTGGCAACGCCTCCTACTAGGTGGACCGATGACCTGGTGAAGGTAGCGGGGATCCGCTGGATGCGAGTGGCACGCCACCGGTCAATGTGGCGACCCTTGGGGGAGACCTATATCCAGCAATGGACGTCTTTCGGGTGAAATGTTGATGATGATACAAATATTTTTCCCGTGTAACCCAAAAGCAGCGCAACAGTCAATCGCTCAGCCACTGACACTGGCTAAGGGTCGACAAATAATCTGTTGCCATAATTAATTGTCACATAAATACCGGTGCTATTAAAGACGATGATAATCTGCAAATTGGTGCCGATAAAGCTACAGCCACAAGAGGCTTTTCAGATTTTCCTCTGTAGGTTTTAGCTAGCGCAATACGATGGCCTGTTCGGACTAGCTAGCTTCTTAGGTCTATCCTTAACGGAACTGACAAAAGTAAAATCGGTAAGGCAGAGGTTTATAGGACAGGATATGATAGGCTACTCACACTGTCACACAATAGTGACCCTGTCTGAGTTTTTTTTTTGTAGGTAATGTTCGAAAAAGGTTAGGTCCCAGCCGTGTGTGCGAGACCTAAAAGCATTTAACAATGCGAACTTAGACGCGAGATTTGGAGAAAATATTAATTTAACGGTCTACATACAATAATGACTTTACATAGAAAGAATTATGGCATAATTTACCATGAATTATTACAATCTACTTATTATTCACGCAAATTGTTAAGACTAATTGCCCTGAACTGTGAATACTTCAAATTATTTCACGTTTTGTTAACGACTTATATTTTCAGCGCTGAGTAAAGGCCACGCGTTGCTTCTGGTTATAAATCTTTGCAATAATAAAATAATAACAATGGTTGCGCAGTTTCTTACAAACTTGCGTTTACCTAACGGCTGAGTCGATAATTATAGAGTTCAAATACAGTTGCTGATCGTTTTATAATGGGTTGAATTGGGATACCTTGGTCCAGGCGGCCTGAAATGGCCGTTTTAGCAGAATCATAATAGGATAATAATATGAATTTAACAATTCGTAAAAAACTGGGTGAACTCTGTTAAAACCTAGAAGAGATGATAACTAATGGAGGAGTATGGAAGAAAAAGTTCTTCTGTGCGAAACAGAGGTTGTGCCTACTCCTTATAAATTATTATATAGGTAGGAGCGTGATCATTCTGACACTGGATTTTTATTCTAAGACAAACAAAAAGAATAATCCATACTCTTTTATCGTGTGGTTAGTGCCTCACCTGGTGTCGAGATTTTTTAAGCCTCTGGCTTGGCTTTACATGCCATATTGCCGCCGAGAGATATCTCTTAGGCATGCTGGTTTCCTCACGATGCAAGTGATAATTATACAATACGCACATGAATCCGAAAAACCGGTATGTGCCTTGGGTTCGAAATCGGGAGCTATGTCTAGCAGTCGGACGGTCATACCACTAGACTACCACTGCTTAGAATAATCCATGAGACTAGATTATTGTAAGTAATTACTCGTAGTCCCATAGCTTGGCTAATTGAATTGGTCTCGTGGGGTCCTTGGTTCAATTCCCGGGTCGGGCAAAAAGTGCTATTGGGTTTGTTTTTCATTCGAAATTTCTCAGTAGTAGCCCGGAGTTTGGAAGTTGGCGGTATGATACCCCCGTGCCTCGGTAAGCACGTTAAACCGTTGGTCCTGCGCCTGATCTCTCTCCGGTAGTGTCGGATTGCCGTCCCATCGGACTATGAGAGTAAAGGAACAGAGAGTGCACCTGTGCCAGTGCACACACTTGTGCACTATAATATCTCCAGCGGCGATGACTAATCTGGGTTGAGATTGGCCGCCGTGACCGAAAACGGTCAGGAGGACAATTAATTGAGTACCATGAATACAATGAATGTGTTATTTTTATGCTTAAAGCACACGTCTACCCTACCCTTCTATTTTAGGCATCTCCACCACTGTCTACCCCTTCAATTACAGGCTTCACGTTTTAAATCCCAGACATCGTATATCTATAAATACCTCCAAAATCCGGATACATAGTCCAGACATCCATGTGTCTAAATGTGTCCATTTCAAAGGTACAGTTATTTACGGACACACGGACGGACAGATGTCGCGTTAGATACATGAAGATTAATTAATTTATAGTAGGAAGAGCTTTAATTGAGTTAGTAGATGCTGTGGAAATGATCTGAGGTCAAGTTTTAGTCTGTAGTCGATCGAGGAACCTTATTTTTCTTCTTTCGGGTTGAAGGTACAACTTGTTTACAGTTCTTGGGTCCAGTTTGTGGCCACGTTAATCGCGGTGTCTCAGGATACTAAATAGGTACCTATTACCAACACCCAAGAGCCTATTATGGTTTTCTTTCTAGGTTTGGCTGACCGACGTTTGTGGTAGGTAATTTCATCTTTAGTCTTTAATGTTCCCGCTGCTTTGACACACCCTCCTCTCTAGAAAAGGTCATCATCTTCATTCCCTTGTCCCATTCTACTCGGGGTCGGCGCAACACGTTTTCTTTTTCCATTCTCCCCTTTCAGACGTCACGGCATTTACTCCTTACTCCTTTCTCTTTCATATCATTCCTCACACAATCCATCCATCTTTTCTTTGGCCTTCCTCTCCCTCCCCATCCATCAATATTAGTTAGTCGAAATCCACCACACACACGGGCGCAGTGCGGGTTGTCAGGTGTCTTCCCATTTTTGGTTGTACAACGTTTCCTCACAGCCACGATGTTTTCGTTTACTACCACGAGAAAATTGGAGCCATTACCTTTGGTACCCCACTGTGCTTTTTGTATGGTCACTCCTATACCATATCTGACATGGGCCCTGAAGATATGCAGCGTTCCTTAGATCATCGTTGCTCTTTTTAAATCAAATTTCTTCCCAGCTACCAAAATAAATTTGAAAATAAAGATGATTTAAAATAAAATCAGTAAATAAAACGTCAAGAGTTTACAAGCGCATAAATTTCGTACAATTTACAACAGTACGCTACGGAAAACATCAATCTATTCATCACTATATGCCAAAATATACGATAAATTTCGATTTTATACGTCATCGTGTAAAGGGGCTCACAGCTAAATAAGAATCGACCGATCTGCAAGGTTAAGCTGACCTTGTTGCGGTCAGTCTTTGGATGGGTGACACATCGAGCTCAAAATCGAATCAAATGTTCGAAACTCGTTCCAATTCGTATTTTGGAAAGTGGTTGGATATATATATCGAATATATCCATGTAACTTGTATTTAGTTTATGTAACCGAGAATTGGAAGCCCGATTTTATTTCTGACAACATTATAATAGAAACATTTTTTTCAACAAGCTATTAAATATAGGTGTGACGTAATTTTTTTTTCATATTGTTCCTAATAAATCCTTTTAATTAATACCCTATGAGGGTGCGTAAAAATTAACTAGTCCACCATCTTTGGGAGTCCGCCATATTGGATTTAGAATGACGACCAAACTAAAAGTGTATACAAAAAGAGATCATCCAGCCTCACATACTCGTACATTATTTTCCATAAAATTTTGGGCTATTTTGAAAAATGCGAAACGCCAACTAAAATAAACTTATTATTTAGGTAAAGCATAACATAATAAACATTTTTTTATTAATACATCGAATTCATAAGTCAAGTCAACTAAGAAATTATTGAGATTACGCAGATTGGGATATTTTTTTTTGCTGGCATACTAAAATAAAGGCAATAATTAAAATAGAGCTTATGGGTATAAACATTTTTATTATGCCACCCAAGTTCTATACCCAAGTTTTAAATAAATAACAATGATTATAATAACCTGTAGTACTTACTACCGATGACCGCAAGGAAGTATGGCAAGGCAAGGAGCTTCACGGACGCTTCTACCGGGCTCTTCATGGGCCCGATGTAGATTTTCTAGCATCCGTGTCCTGGCTACGTTTCGGTGACCTCTTTGGGGAAACTGAAGGTTTTGTCTGTGCGATTATGGACGAAGTTATGTTGACGAACAACTACCGGAAATATATTATGAAGGACGGGACGGTTGACGTGTGTCGGGCATGCCACCGTCCGGGTGAGTCCATCAGACATATTATTTCTGGTTGTTCTCGTCTGGCTAACGGTGAGTACTTGCACAGGCATAACCAAGTAGCCAGGATTATTCACCAGCAACTTGCCTTGAAATATAAACTTGTGGAATCTGAGGTACCGTACTACAAGTATGTGCCCGACCCAGTTCTCGAGAAAGACCATGTCACGCTGTACTGGGATCGGTCTATCATCACTGACAGGACTATTGTCGCCAATAAACCTGACATAGTGGTGATAGACCGATCAGCACGCCGCGTAATGATAATCGATGTTACCATCCCACATGATGAGAACCTCGTGAAAGCTGAGAAAGAGAAACAAATGAAATATCTCGACTTGGCACACGAGGTTGTCGACATGTGGAATGTGAACTCGGCTATCATTGTGCCGATTGTTGTGACGGCCAATGGCCTTATAGCCAAAAGCCTCGACGAACATCTCTCGAGGCTCTCCTTAGGCGGTTGGATCAAGGGCCTGATTCAGAAGGCTGTACTCCTCGATACGGCTCGCATTGTGAGGAGGTTCCTGTCTCTGGAGCCCTAACCATCGGTAGCTTGGACCCTGCTCCCGATACCGGCGGACCACTATTTTTTATATTTTTAAATGATTTTTTAATATTAATTTGTTTAGAAATATTTAAAAATGTAATTTATATGTATATAATTGAATAAAGGAGAATTATAATAGTATGAAACCTACATAAAATACATATGAATAGAAATAGTATACACACACTTTTGAAAATAGACCAATCTGGTTGATTTCCTATCAGCTCAATCGGTTGTTTTAAAATTCAGTTGCAAGGTATCACCGCAGCAAACGTACAAATATTGCAAGTTAAATAAAAGCTTGCAAAAATATCAGTTTTGTCTGGTACCTACCTGAATTGCGGATGTTAAATGTCAGCCACTCAATAATTCATCATATGTAACGGAAATAGGGTGACCTATACTGTTTGGGCCGCTGACCTTGAATAATTCACATTGAAATCTAGTTAATTCGTCTATTAAAATAATTGTGACTAAAGAACTATCGGCAAAACATAATTATATTATTGTTGAAATTTTATTGGTAAATGTTCTTTTTGGTCGAAAGACCGCAATATTACCCGTATCCCGTTCTAGAAAATAAACTACAAAATCAGGTATTCAATCCATAAGTTTAGCTACCGTTAATTAATTAGATGTAAGAGGATTCTAGGTTAAGCTCTACATCGGCACTAAACCGAGATAGATGGCTAGCTGTTTGCTGAACCCGATACGACGCACCTAGGCTGCTAAGTTAATTAATTACTACTCGTAAGTCGTAAGCAATGAAAAAAGCTTGCTAATGCAATGTTATAGCCTGTTTTTGTATAAGAAACGAAGGTTATTTCGTTTGTTTCAGGCAGCTGGTTGCTTTCTGTCAGAGTTTTTATGCCACCCATAGGGCCTCTGACTTGGCTTTACATGCTGTCGAGAAATATCTCTGGCAAGCTGGTTTCCTCACGATATTTTCGTTCACCGAAGCAAGTGATCAGAGGTGCGTTTTGAGTACACAGTCCTATGACTTGGCAGTACGACGGTCACACCACTAGGCTATCACTGCTGGTGGCTGATTTGTATTCTTATCATGTCAGGCAGGATATGATCATTATTTGTCGTCTCCGGTTACCAGAGAACCCTCAAATCAACAAAGTCAGCGCAGCCTACCACAATTCCCCGCTGAACATAGGCCTGTTCCAAGCTGCGTTTTCCTTATCCAGTCTGTCCCAGCCACCAGAGAGCCTTAACCCCATGACACTATTTGCATTGAAATCATGATAAATCAGTGAGTAGGTATTTCTAAACAAAAGTTTTCTAAGGGTGATAATATTACTATTTCAAGCTAACAAAAGTTCTAAATGAAAACAT
This sequence comes from Eugnorisma glareosa, assembly GCA_947578425.1. Taxonomy (NCBI): domain Eukaryota; kingdom Metazoa; phylum Arthropoda; class Insecta; order Lepidoptera; family Noctuidae; genus Eugnorisma; species Eugnorisma glareosa. Next base: position 4,391,670 of record OX387971.1, on the reverse strand, counting down.
TTCGAAGATCGCTCGCTCCAATAAAATTATGAAATGATTTTCGCTTAAAACTTTTTCTAGTTCCGATCCTTTAAATGTCCCAATCGCAGAAAACTTAAATGAAAATACAAGAAAAGCTATCATACTAAACAATTCTTACATGCCAAATGGCAAATACTTGTAAACAAGTGAAATTAAGGAACAAAATATAAAGTATAATGGTAGAATCGTATCCAGGAGGGATTTAATACTGAGACGAGCTATTGATCTTGGAGAAGTTTTTCAATTATGACTAGTGCAACTTGTTTGTTAGTTGCTACTCTATTTTCCTGTCCATTATAAACTTTGGTTCCTACTTTTTCAGGTTGTCAAAAAGTTGAATAAAAATATCGTCAGGAAATCGTTATGTCCCAGAAACAAATATTCGAAAACATATCTACCTATTTGCCGCCCATTTGGGCCTATTAGGCGCAGCCGTGAGACTCACAATTTCACCTTTTTTGTTGAGATTAGAAGTTTTTTTTTTGTGTTGATTAGGTAAAACAAGAAGTGCTAGAAATAAGTGTAAATGGATAACAGAACAACAAGGCTAGGAGTATTTAAAGAATCTTTGCCCAAAAAGAACACATTGCGAAAAATCACAGTCACACAAACAGTTAATTGATAGCACAAGACTCATCTTCATTCCCGCGTGGCCAGAACCTCCACGTTTAAGAAATTTGCGAGCTACGAGAGCGATTGCTGTGAAAACAAATTAAGGATAGATGTTGGTTAGAGCACGCCGTCACGTCAAATTGCGGTCAATCCAGAGGACTGGACTGCGGATACCAGACTTTATCACCTATCTGTCAAAACCAGATGTCCGTCGCCAATGAGGGATCAGCTCAATTTGTTTTTGCATAGCTTGATTGGTTTTCGTGCGTACACACGCGAAGAAAACCAAATACGCGCGCGCATTTCGCTTCACCATATCGCATCACTCGAGGCTATGAATCTGTCGTGTTCTGCTTACCAAAGAAAAACAGCACGACACAATCCAGAAATACGGCCAAACAATCAGCGACAACAGGACCTGACCAGAATCTGGAGCGAACAAATTAGATTATATTAGATTAGTTGTGACTATCCCGCTATGCTGACAGGATCGTTACAGCATCCTCAAGGAATCTAGGTCGCACGTAGGCTCCGCAAATATTGTTTTGATATTATTAGAATGGGTGAGAGAACACATAACTGTACAAGGGAAGAAAAGCAATATATTTGAAGTAGCTCGTGCGAAGAAAATTGCATTTTGACGAGAAAATAACAGAGAGGAACCCATTGCGGCGGAATGCCAACGGATCGAAGTTTAGTTTTTTGGAGGCACAAGAAGAATAGCATTGGGTACATAAAATCTGTGGGAGTGATTTAGTCACCTGTATCCGTCAAGGACGTGATTTCTACCTGTACAACTTGTCAACTGTCTTGTCACTTGTCCTTATACTTGTCAACTTTCGTAAAGTAACTCATTTATCTGATTCATAAGAAAACGGGCTAAGTGCGAGGTGGACTCGCGCACGAAGGGTTCTGTACCATCGTAGTAGAGGAGTTTCATTTAATTGGTTGTTAAAGTGGCAAAAGAAATACACATTCTGTGAAAATTTCAACTATACGAATCATGAGATACAGCCCGCTGAGACAGACGGACGGACAGCGGAGGCTTAGTAATAGGGTCCCTTTGGTTACAGAACCCTAAAAATCATTTTGTGCATGCACCGAAATAATCTGTCTATTTGTCACGAATCTGATATACGTTTTACGCTGAAGGCTTTTAGAATAATGGGGAGAACTGCCTAGGCAAAGCACGGCCCCTTGATTTATAATGGATGACTTAGATTCGAGTAGAAAAAGCTATAACTAATCTGTATTTTCATGCCAAATTACAGCTTTCTAGTACTAAGAGACTTTGAGCTAAGCTGCCGACAGACAGACGGACATTGCGAAACTATAAGGGTTCCTTGTTGACTACGGAACCCAAAAAATTGGTACCCATATGATTTTAAATATCGTTACTATACAAATCAAATAATACATACTTCAAATGAGATTTCCATTTATGTTCTAACATCACTCCCTAATCCCTGAGCTCATTTGTAACCTTCAACGTAAAAAGTCGGCCATATTGCTTCAAAAATGGCGGGAAACACTGCTAATGCATCTAGTATTGATTCCGTTTCAGACTTCAAGTGCTCGCGAGATGCTGCGATCTCTGAGTGCGGAGAGTGTGAGAGCTGAATCCACTGGCTGGAAAATTGTCGACTGTGAATTTAAAAAAGTTAGACTAAGAACTTTCAAACTCCTGCTAGTTTCTTGTTAGTTTTAGTAAATATATATTTCTTGAAGGTTTGCTTACTAAAGTGCAAGTACGGTAGGTAGGGTAGTAAGCACTCGCAGGGCAACAAGCATAATATTACGGAGACAAAGTAAAGTAATTTTTTAAATTGCATAATATAACATTACGCCTGTGTTTGCCGGGTTAGGCCAGTTATGTTTTATTCCCATGACATTTGAGTGAGCATATTACATGGAGGAAACCATATTTAAGCCACATTTTATTTATTTAACATCCGCAGCGAAGGTGGCATGACGATCTGATTATTTATGACGAGAGATCGCACAGGATAGAGAGGTATGGAAGAAGAAAGGGAGACCTTCGCCCAGCAGTGGGCCACGACGCAGGCAAGTAAAAAAAAAAGACATCTGCGTAAATAAATTCGAAAACATGTGACATCTATACAAATCCGCACTTGGATTATAGACAGTGTGTCTCAACAATGGGAACATTATAGGCTTATTATGCTTATTGCTAATGCGTAAAAAATTATATCTCATAGTTTATCTAACAAAACCTTGCAAACTAAAGCGGATAGTGATGAATGAGAGGGATGTAGATGAGGTCAGCGTTTCCTATCCGGCTACTCTCTGAAAAATCGTATTAAAATCACTTTTCTTACACGAGCTGCCCATAAATGCATAATCGTAACATTATAAGAATCCATTGTTGCCTATTTCCATCAATTGACTTTTACGACTTCACACGAGATGATTAAATCTTTGCTTTTATTCTTCACTTGCTGTTGCCCGCGGCTTCGCTCGCGTTTTGGTCGGAAATTATCCCACGGGCACGTTATAAATATAGCCTAAGGCACTCGGGGAGAGTCTAGCTTCCTATTAGTAAAAGAATTTTCAAAATCGGCTCAGTAGATCAAGAGATTACCCCCTACAACCTCACAAACTTTACATCTTTATAATATTAGTATAGATGTGCAGATAAGGTAGAACGAATATGCGCACAGTATTAGAGCATTAAGAGGAAATGCTGGTGGTCTTTTCTCCATACAAACGCTCTCGTCTGTTTTCTTTCTGGTTTATGACTATAGAGCTAGTGTTTTTTGATAATGTTACGGAACCCTTCGTGCGCGAGTCCGACTCGACTTGGCCGGTTTCTTTTAAACAAATCATCTAGACACTACACACTGAAATAATTTACACCTAGTTAATTATAATTACTTAATGTTCTGTCTCATTCGTTCACTTAGATAGGATGGTGTGATTGTATATACGAATGCTTTGTAAATAACTATGCAATCTATGGCAAAGATTTCACTACTGTTTGTGGGCATTTTATAGCGCTATGGATATACAGGGTGTAACATATTAAACGCAAGACCTCTCGTGATGTCTCAGACTATGAAACTAAAAAGCTTTTGTTCAATGTGTTTTGGAAATTCATAACTTTTTTTAATTTTACGTTTTTAGTTTCTTTTTTTAAGCCCTTTTTTTTGCGAATTTCGAAAACTCGTAGAACAAAAGTTGGTCAGTTTCATGGTCCGAGAAACCACACGGGAGGCATTGCGCTTATAATATTAGACCTTGTATATAGAGAGTTAAATATGAGTTGTAAGTTTTTATCTGTAGCTTAAAAAAACATGATAATATTATAATTAGCAAGTCTATTTTTCAGTTTTTCTGTCTGTCTTACCGTTTTACTATGGACCAGGGGTCGCCAAATGGCGGACCGCGGTCCGCATCCGGACCGCCGACTCATTTTGAGCGGACCCGCGAGAACACAGTAACTTACACTAAACTTTAGTGTTTCAAAAAAGGTTCGCAGATTTTAAGAAAATTGAGAATGTTGTAGAAATCCTCAGCAGCATTTACTCTCTGCATCCTGATGGTGAATGGAGCAATGAAGCTGCAATTGTTTTCGGAAGTGATAAAGCTACTCTGCAGATGGAAATGATCGATTACCAAGAAAACACAGTTTTAAAACACAAACATTCGGAAGTTACCAGTGAAGAGTTCTGGATAAAATTTGTGTGTGGTAATAAATATCCAGAATTACAAAAATTAGCTTTGAAACTTCTTACTTTGTTTGAATCGACATATATTTGTGAAGCAGCATTTTCGAAGATGAAGTTCATTAAGAATAAATTTCGATCTCGACTTACTACTGAACATCTCCAGGATTTAATGTCAATAGCTTGCACCAATTTTACTCCAAACTTCAGACAGATAATTCGCAACAAAAAATGCATCGCATTGATACCTATGTAACAAAATACCTTTGTTATTTCCTTAATTACATTTGTTTAATAAATATTTTTTCTTATAAATATCATCATTTCATTTCTTAAAACGGACCCCGAGCGAAACTAATTGGAGACCACTGCTATAGACGGCTGAACGGATTTAGATGAAATTTGGATAGGCAATGACCTGAATGACTTATTATGATATTACAACGTTCTCCGTTCTTATTTAGGTCACTAGGTTATAGATATTCTTTTTATTCCAACAGTATACTCTTGTGGGACAATTTCCGACATCCGCGAGAGCGAAGCCGCGGGCTAAAACCAGTTGAGAAAAAAATTCGAGGCTCAAAAAAAAAAAAACATGTGCCCTTTCTTCTATTGAGATATCTATACTAATTGTCTTAGAGAAGTAAAATTTGTTTTTTAAGTTTGTATGTAGGGGGTAATCCCCGGAACTAATGATCCAATTATAAAAATTCTTTCAATGGCAGAAAGCTACATTATTCGTGGGTGCTATAGGATTTATATAGTATTTATATCATGCATATTAGCCGAGCTATCACATTTTTACGGACAAAGTGCTAGTTTATACTAATATTATAAAGAGGTAAAGTTTGTGAGGTTGTAGGGGGTAATCTACTGAACTAATTTTGAAAATTCTTTCACTAATAGGACGCTATATTATCCCCGAGTGCCATAGGCTATATTTACAACGTGCCTGTGGGATAATTTTAGACCAAAACGCGAGCGAAGCCGCGGGCAAAAACTATTTGATATACATATGTATTTGCTTTCTATTTTATATCTAATCTGTAAACTGATACTTGATGTTTTCACTCTAAAAGCCTTCGGATTCAGGGAATGAGAACGAGGGTAACTGTTACTTTCTTATGTAAAAATAAAGGGAATCTGACAAGAGTGTGTGTAGGTTTTAGAAACAGGTTTAGTATTTCAGATTGTCTGAGTGCCTTACCTACTTAATGTACGAGAAAAATGAATCAGTATGTAGTGTCATCGACATAACATCACGCATGTAACCCCCGAAGGTCTAGACAGAGGTCCACTCACATTTCGGTTATGTTTAAGTCCCACGTAATACTGAGCGAGCCTATTGCCATCACCTGGGCTCAAATCCATCAGGCTGCTAGTGAGAAATTCCTAGTGGAAAGACCTATAACATTTTTCCCGGATGCTCAGATACCGACCACTAGACCAACGGTTGAAGACTAGACCAAACCCGTATAAATATTCTATTATCTACTTCAAAAGCTCAATAACGTTCGGTATAACATAGCATATCATCACGCCTGTAAACGTCGAAGTGTTAGGCAGAGGTGTGCACAATGTATAGTTCCTACACCCACATTTCGGCAGTTATGTTTAATTACCATGTAACAGGAGGCGAGCCTATTGCCATCAAGCGGCCACAAATCTAGACTCCGTGGCTGCTACTGAGAAAATTCCTGATGGAAAAAACCCAATAACACTGCCCGACATGGGAATCGAACCCGGGACCTCACGGTCTGCAGGCGCGCTTGCGACCAACGGGGCAGTCGTTGGGTATAAGACACCTAAAACCCAAAGACTATTTAATATTACTCACGTTTGCCAGCCACTGACTAACAAAACATGGTCCCATTTCATACCCATTCTGATTCACTTAAGGATAGTTTGAATTTAACTTGAGGCTATTGTGGTTATTGCGGAAAATCTGCATTTACTTTCATCATTTAAATTACTAAAAAATTTAGTTACGATTTGTGCTAATCGTATTGGGTATAGCTAGATCACACTCTGTAAGAAACAAAGAACACCAAAAGTGATCAATTAGAAGTCCAGCACCTTAGTTATGAAACACACTTTCAATCACAATCCAAAATCTCAATCCTTTGGAAGGAAAGTTCTAATGCATTGTTTCATAACGACCATGCAATAAATGTGGTTGAACTGTGAAAATGAAAGGCATTAATGATAATAATCGATGTTACCATCCCACATGACGATAACCTCGTGAAAGCTGAGAAAGAGAAACAAATAAAATATCTCGACTTGGCAAACAAGGTTGTCGACATGTGGAATGTGAACTCGGCTATCATTGTGCTGATTGTTATGACGGCCAATTGCCTTATGGCCAAGAGCCTCGAAGACCATCTTTCGAGGCTCTCCTTCGGCGGTTGGATCAAGGGTCTGATTCAGAAGGCAGTACTCCTGGATACTGCTCGCATTGTGAGGAGGTTCCTATCTCTGGAGCCCTAACCACCGGTAGCTTGGACCCTGCTCCCGACACCGGCGGACGAATGTTTTTTATATTGTTTTTTTTAAAGAATCATTTAAAAATGATAAAAATATGTAAGAATAAAGGATATAACAATATTTCATTTATTTATATAACCAAGATCCATTGCCAGTGCCTTTTATGGCGGCCACCAACAGTGACCAATTCGAAGAGAGATTAGCCCGCTGCCGATTTCTGTGTTTCCCAAATATTATAATTTATATCTCTTTAAGGTTCGAGTGAAGTAGTTTCTTTAAGACAAGCCTAGCAAGGCGCGGTGATGACAGGTGGAGTAAAGCTGTGACCGAGGTGGCGTCCAAGAACTGGAAAGAGAAGTGTTGGTCGTCCGGCGGGGAGATGGGCAGACGACATTGTTGCCATCGAGAGAATATCCTGGATGAGGCTGGCACAAGAGCGTGGAGCTTAGCACAAGCAAAGAGAGGCGTATACCCAGCAGTGGGTGAAGTCGGGCTGGGGATGATTATGATAAAGCAAGCCTGCTCCACCCTAGGCCGCATCATCGCTTCACTTCAGGGGAGTTGCGACTTAGGGTGGATCACGCTTGCCAGAGAAAAAAAAAAGCTCAAAGATATGTATTAAAAGTGTTCAATAGTTTTATTTTCAGGAATAGGTAACTGGCGATTCATGTCTATTTCTTCGGATTCCTCCTGTGAAGACCTGACTCCGAGTGAGGGTGGCTGGACTTCACGTATCTTCGAATGTGTGGTTCTAGAACATACCCGTTTTCTGACGATATATTCGCCCACATTGTTCCTAATACACTCTAAATAAAATCTAAGCAAACCGGACAGTTATGCAGCAATTTACTTCTTAGATCGCAACCCTCGTCACATGTTCCTTTTCACTATCTGTCCCTTATCCACTTTTATTAGTCCTTTTCCCTTAGGAGATTGTCCCGTATATTGCATAACTTATTTATTTCTTCGATATGCAAAGTCAGGAACTGGGAACTGTAGCCCCAGTATGAGCGCGCGGTGCAAATATAACGTAAAATTTGAGTCGATTTTTATAATGTTCGTAAAAATGCCCTTAACGAAGCCGAAACGCAATTGTTCTTCCCTGTCATTACGATTTTTTTGTGATGACCATACCTGTGAACCTTCTAATTTCTGAGATATTTGGGATCAAAGTTCCAACTTTTTCACAAGTTTTTTATTACAAGTTTTAATGTTGTAACTTTATTTTAATACCTCCAAGACCCCCGTACATTAGTCAACGCATCCATCAGCACAATGTTTTCATTGAGTCCTACCGAACGTGATTTTTTACCCTAAAAATAGTTATTTCACAGCAATAATTTTTGCGTAGATATACTTAGTTGGTTGTACAGAATGCTTGGTTGACGGCTTCGTGCTTCGTTTAATTAAAAATACTCGCTTCACACATAACCTTTTCATAATTTTAAGTTTTTATTCATATCTATGGATGATACTGATTGTGCTAGTTGCAAACAATTTAAGGTGGATACCCCATTCAATAGCTATTTCATGAAAAAGTCACTCTTTGATGATCTCTTATTTGCTCTTTGATTGATGATTTGAATGATTATAATTCTGTAACTCCATAAGTGTTACTGGCGCGATTCATATTTTCATCAACATACAAACTGACACCGACTTGCAAATTGCAATAAACGTAAAAAAAAAAAAAATTTGGCTACCCTTGCGTTGCCACCATAAATAAAGCATAAATAAAGCACTACAGGATAACTGTATTCTCGATTCTAAAATGAACGTACTTAAGTTACGTTTACACCGCGTGCTCATGTAGGGCCTCTGTTTCACAAACTTTTTGGACCAAAGAGTTTGGAAGGCTACCTCTTTACTCTCTTGACAGTTCAAAAGGATAAAAAGTTTCGTGTTATACTTTTTAAGTTCGCTTTGCTTCCACGTCGGTCTGAAATTTAGCTGAGAAGTGAAGGTTAACTGGAATGAAACCGTTCTTTTGAGTCAAGATGTTTGGGTAAGGGGAGAATGGAAGAAGAAGTCGTGTTGCGCCGACCGGCGACCCCGACTGGAATGGGACAAGTTCAGAAAGATGATGATAAAATGCGTATATGCTGTTGAAAGAAAGAAAGAAAGAATAAAGTTTATTTGACGTCAGTTCCATAAGCACACATAATACAAAAAAGATACAAAATAAAACAAATTAAAAACTAAGAAAAAAAAGTAAAGCGAAAATACATTGTACATATGTGCTGTGTGCCTCACGGCTGCGCCAAATAGGTCCATTTCAGCATTCATGCCAGACAGGTGAGGCTGTCTGACGCTGGTCTTCCAATGAACCTTTGGGGGGTAAGGAGGTGACGGAACAACAGTTTCAAACATAATAATAAAATAAATAAATGGTTACAAAATAATACATAACGAGTAAATTAAATAAATGTGTAATTTACGAGTTCGGTTAAAAAGTTTGCTGTGTTTATTTTATTAGTTCTAAGTTAAGATTCCTTTATTTACTTTCTGTAGATAATTATTTACATTTTTATGTATTTCTTTAAAAAAAACATTTGAAAAAATAAAAAAATCCGATACCTATCGGGAACAGGGTCCAAGCTACAGGAGCTTCAGATCGATCAGGGCTCCAGAGAGAGGAACCTCCTAACAATACGAGCCGTGTCTAGGAATACTGCTTTCTGAATCAAGCCCTTTAAGTTAAGTAATTATATCTTTCTTTCTTTTGCTTTCATTTCTTGTTAGTAAAACATTTTAAGTTTCTCAATTATGATCCAGTTTTTAAACCTACGTAAGGAAACCATTCCCATAGTATTATCAACATTCCCATCTTGTAGATCCTTATCTACTGCAAACAATAACCAACTCACCTCTTTGCACTTATACAAGCCTTCCCTTACAAGGCGAAATTAATGAGACCATGAATGATAAGACTAGAAACGGGATATTTAACATGTTTGCTTTCTAAAAACCGAAAAACTGCCGAATAAAGTTCTATTCTATTTTTTCTTATGGCAAACAAAGCCGATGTCGACCATTCTGCCAATGTCAAAAGTGAATTGGAAAAGCAAGTGTGTATTTAAAAATAATATAAAAAAAAGGAAATTATAAAAATCTTCGACGATACATTGAACTTAATGTAGATCTTGTGGGGTGCCGAATAAAGTTCGCGAGTGGACACAGTGAGTTCCGTGTGTCGGGAACAGAATCGTGTTGCGAGTGACAGTGGTAGCGGTACTGAGTCCAAAAAAACGAACAAGAAAGAGGGTAGACCGATTTGTCTGCTCATAAACACCAACCCGCAATAACTTGAGTTTATCCGTGATCATGGTGCTTGCAACAGCGCCGAAATGTCGGGAACTCAAAATGAACAGTAAACATTGTAAATATTCGTTTCTAGTGTTAATAATAATGTTAGTGACCAAGACAGTTGAAAAACTTATATTGAGACCCTGAATGATTAATTAAACACATGCAAATAAATAACCTTTATACTACACCTGCTTGGAAAGTACCTTGATACTTTATCAAATTGACGGTAGAAAGTACGTCATTGCATATCGAACAAATATGCGGGGAAAAAACGCATCTGAGCGGGAGAGAAAAGTGTATGAAAATCCATTTCTTACGTGGTTTTTCTTTTTTAATTTTGGGTAAGACTATGCGCCGGTAACCTAAATATCAAAAGCCAAAAAGTTTTTACAGTGAGTTTTTATCTCCAAGTTCGCAAAATGACACTGGCCACTAGCTGTGTGTTGGATGGTGTCGGGCTGGCAGTGCGACCCTGCGGCGGCAGGATAAACAATTTGAAAAAAGAACATGTGAAAATTGCAGACGCTGGAAAAAGTGTTACATTAAGCTTCACTAACTGCAACAATTTCAATATAAATTTCAATTAGTAAAGATTTAGTTTTTTATTTTCCTCGTAGGTGTAGTATAAAGCACTATGTATCACTCGAGAGAAAGTGCGATTCCCGATCTCGGGTGTTTTAAAGCCCTCGCCTACGGCTCGGGCTTCAAACGACACCCTCGACGGTAATCGGTCACTTTCTCCTCTCGGTGAACAATGTACTATTGAAAAATACCAATTGTACGTAACTGGGTGATTACTTGGTGGTGTTTTATCATCTTTGTTTCTTTTCAGCTATGTTCAATTGAAGACATAACATTACGCCTGTAATCTCCGAAGGGTGAGGCAGGGGTGTACCTAATAGTACACCCACATTTCGCCAGTAATGTTTATGTCCCATGTCTATTGCCATCAACCGGGCACAAATCCAACTCCGTAGCTGCTACTGAGAAATTCCTGATGGAAAACCCCAATATCACTTTGCCCGACCCGGGAATCGAACCGACCTCATGGTCAGCAGTCACGGTTGCGACCAACGAGGCAGTTACATAAATGTGTACTTGAATAATCAGCCTACGTTCCCACTGCTGGGATAAAGGCCATTTCTCTGTAATTATAATCAGCCATTCGGACCCAACAGGCATGATGTTATATTACATTCATGTAAATACGATTAAAAACATAATTTACGACACTTTCAGGATAAAAACACGATAACTACTTAACAATTTCAACTCCAAGGCTGTCCAATGATTTAATAACGTAATAACATTTTGATAAGCCGGCCTTCCAACGCGTCGAAAGCATTGCAACGCGGAAGAGTTTCTGTCTCTCGAGACACTCGGGCATTGTTCCAGAGATATTTAGCTATTTGCAGACGTACAACTGTCTCAGTGAATGTTTTGTTGGATTTATGGGGAATTATAAGAAGTTGTGATTTGGATTATGGAATGGAAAGATACTCTATTATTTTAGAAGCTGAAAATCGGTTGAGCAAGACTTATTACGATGGAAGCGCCAGTAAACGGTAAACGCGAAATTCAAATTTTCATGAAATAGTCACGCAATGGGTTTAAATGAACTTGAAGATGTTATATATTAAGGATTTTAATGATTACAACGATACATGGTTTAAGAAGACCCTTAACCAAGCCGTCAACCAAGCATTATGTGCATCAAAGTAAGTAACTTTATGCAGAAATTATTGCTGGGAAACGACTTTTTTTTTGTGGTGAAGGATCACGTTTTACGGTAAGACTCAATGTAACACACTCTAAACATTGTGCTGATAGATGCAATAGTACCGGGTCGTGGAGGTGTTGAAAGTAAAAAATTTACGTCAAAAACGTATTTAAAAAAATACTTGTGAAAAAGTTGCATCTTTGGCCCCCAATATCTCTGTAACTAGAAGGTTCCCAGATATGGTCCAGAACAAAACAAGGGCGTTTAGCTACGCTAAGGGTCTTATTACACCCTTTATAAAGCCGTATTTGTTACGGCCGCGAATCATATTTTAATCAACATACAACCTGACACTTATCTGCTAATTGCATAAAACCTAAAAAACGTTTGGACTGCCCTTGCGCTTCCACCTTAAGTCTTTGATCAGTAGTAACGTCAAATGTTAATTAATCTATTGTGATTGGCTGTTGGGAATAACAACAATCTAAGTGGTCAAATGGGAGACTGGGGTGAATGTGACATGAAGTATACGGGAACATAGTTTCAGATTTAAAGAAGATTCTGAATTTGGGATATGTTTATATATATCATTTATTTCAGCAGGTAACATAGACCTATAACATATATACCCTAAAGACTATCATACATGTGTGTGTGTATGTTTCATAATTATATGTTTAGTGTTTAACGTCTGAACTAAGATTTTGCAAGTTTCTTAGGCATGAATTTGTACAAGATTTGAAGTAAGTACCTACCTAATGATGTTGGTTTTTATGGTAAATAGCTAAGGTTACCTACTTTATAACCTCTTGCCAATTGAATGACCATTGACCCTGAGATTCTCTAGGTATCTTTCATAAGTTTTGCAACGCGACCAGATGTTTCCGTCTGTGCTGTATATAAATAAATAGCGAGACGTTAAAAATAACATGACTTCTGCACTATCGTGATTTTATACGCAGTTTTAATAAAAACCTACCTATCTAGTTTTAAAAGCGAAAATGTCACAAAATAAAAATATGATGTTGTTGTAGACGGTCTGGGCGTTACCCGTTGGTCTGCGAAGATTTATTATTACGAAAATAAAACTAAGATAAAAATAATGTCTGCTTTGAAGACCACGTTCACGGTCGTTGTTTTTAAAATTTTGGGCTTGTTTAAAAGATGACTTAACTGAAAGATTGATCAATTTGTTTCTGTAAGCACAGATATTTTCTTAATATTTTTTAAGTTAAATCAGAAAGTTATTTTGTTGTCTATACCCGACTACCCGCCATATTTCACCGTTCATATCTTGACAATTAGGATAAGTGATGGGATATAGAGAAGATATCGATACTTACCAATTTGGGTTTTTGTTTTATTTTATTTGAACTACAAAACTCTGAAAAAACAACCACAAAAATAGTAAACATTTTACGAGTATGTTATTTTTCTTTGTCCAACACTAAAATGTTTACTACCCCCATCACATCCATCCAATTACATCCAATTATGTCTGAATCCTCTTCCCCTCCATTAATCCTGAACCATGTCAGGATACTATTAGCATCCAATAAATCACATTACCATACGAGACTGGGCTAAAAATGGCGCCGGCTTCGGTCGCTAAGGGGTGCTATACAGAATGGAACACAGACGCTAAAACTGAAATTTTTCGTCGGTAATTTAAAACAAAATCGGCCGTTCCATACATTTTGACCATGTAAGTATTGCAGTTTATAACCGACGAAAAATGTCAATGTGGGTTTAGAATAATGTACTGCGAATACGTGGAAACAGTTTTAGCGTCGGTGTCCTTTCCATCCTGTATACATGTTCAACAAAGCGAAGCTGTGAGGAGGAGACGTGCAGAGATCAACCAATGACATTGAAATCTACCATCCTCCTCTATCCAGACATTCAAATCTTGCACATCTTCACACAGCTCCGCTTGTCTCCGGTTTGGTCGAGACCAGACCAAGTGGCCTACTATGACGTCTTAAAGCAAGAGTAATTCCAGTGTGGGAAAGAGATGGCGCTAGACTACATGTATCGCTCTGTCTCTTTTCCACACTGGGATTACTCCTGCTTTAAGACGTCATAGTAACCCCGCTGGTGCCTTACCATGACGCCTTAGAGCAGTATTGTTTTAATCTTCTTCCAATGTAGGAAAGAGATGGCGTTAGACGTCCTGTATAGCTCCGTCTCTTTCCCACACTGGAGTGACATTTATACAATACTGCTTTACGACGTCATGGTAATCCCCCTGAACTGGCACAGCCGGACGGCAAGTTCGAATATGTATAATTCGAGAAAAAGCCGCTCAACTCAGTTCAAATTGTACAGTACAAACCCGAGCTTGACTCAGCAATAGATAACAGAGTTTCCCGATCGGCACAAGCTCGAAAATGTAGTGTAGTACTTGCTTGGGCTCGGTTATTTTGTTCCACAAATCTTGCTGAATGCCGACTCGATCTAGTATGTAATGTAGCAACCCTTAGTCAAATTACTTGGCATGACTTGCATAACATGATAATAACGTGTCGAGACAGCGGAGGTGACTGACGGCGGAATGAAAACTTGGAGCGCCAAGATAAAGTTATATTGACAGGAACAATAGAGCTAGGTAAATGGAGTTTAGTACGCAATATTACAAATTATGTAGGAAAATTTACATTTTGAAGCGTAGTTTGTGGGTACTTTAAGTAATAGACTGGTAGCCTTTGTAAAAAGAGTCCCTTTTTCCGGTAAGTGCTGTACTTTTTTCTGCCACGAAGCAGCTTTGTTGTCTTGTTGCTTTGCAGTTCGAAGGATTTGTTGATGGCCGTAGTTATGCATTGTCTCTAGGATAAAAACGCAGTCTGCGGTCCTAATGTTGACCAACTGACCGCTTACGATTTGGTACCAAACTCGGCTGCTTCACTACCACTACATAGTATAAAACAAAGTCGCTTCCCGCTGTCTGTCTGTCCCTATGTATGCTTACATTTTTAAAACTACGCAACGGATTTTGATGTAGTTTTTTTAATAGATAGAGTGATTCAAGAGGAAGGTTTATATGTATTTCATTGCACCCGTGCGAAGCCAGGGCGGGTCTCTAGTACTACATAAAAAACAGATCTAGACAAGGGAAGATAGATGAGAAGGCAGGTGGAAAATGCATAAAAATGCAAATAGCACCTTTAATACTCACACGTTTCTCATTCAACATTTCCATTTGAGTAAAGGTGTATGATGCACCATTTTAGTGCCCTGTACCTACGCCTAGCCTTGTACGGGACATAATTAGGTATTATATTTATTACTAATAAGGTCAGCGTGTGTCTTTGACCCTTCATTGATCTATTATAATCGCAAACACAGCAGTCGAATGCAGAACTCTTTAATTGTTTTAGATTTTTTAAATATTATGAACAGTTTACAGGTTATGCAAGTTTTAAAAAGTAAATGGAATTGAACTGAGAACCGATCATTTATTTAAAAAATAAAGCGACGGAAATCAATTGTCTGAAAGATCCTCAAGAATATTTCCAACAATCCACTTATTCAAAACATCTTCATATCACAACATTACATAAAACAATGAAATTACGTAATAATTGCTGTCTCACCTCGCGTTACTTTTCTTATCTATACAATATAGGTAGGTACATATGTACATGCGGATAACAACATCAAACTCTAAATATTTATACTTAGACTTTCCAAACACCTTTGTATCGTATGTTCAATGAAGACAAACGATGGAAACACCGGTTCGTAATTATCGATGAATGTGAGTACCGACGTCAATACATCACTAGGATTGACCGCAGAAGGTATGAACTATTTACTGTAAAAACAAATGTCATGCAGCTTTAGATACCTTTCGTAAAACATTTCTACACAAAGGTTCAAAAGAATTTCCCAAAAAAAAAACCCTACCAATGTTTGTTTTAGGAAACATCGCCACAGACGAATATCAACAGTCACCTAAGTACATAGTTACTGGAGAAATTGACTCGATCAGAAATTGACACCAAATTCCACGAATACACAAACAGAAGGTAAGACAACCTTGCAGAACACCCACCTTGAGATAGCATTGGAACAGAACACGTGCTAACTGATGGGATCAAAGATTGTAGTGTACCAATTATGGCGGATTGTTAGTCGCCTACGAGAGCTGCATTCGCACGACGGCTGGTTGAATCTTGATTGATTGAATGGACATTCAATTGATCGGTTTGCAAAAAAACGCCTCGAGTTTTTCAAATGGATGTTTTATTTGAGCACGTCCCAAAATTGAGAAAATATGTCGACTAGTTTTTGGAGATACAAATCTTTTCGATTTTAAAATTGCTCTTCTAAAATTATACTTTCAAGTTTGGGTGCAAAATCCTTATTATCCAATTTAGAGTCGGCTTCTTTCGTCCCCCAACCGTTTTATAAGACTATCTGCACAATCTACAGTAGGTATTGTCTTCGTAAAATCTAATTGGAGAACAATTCAGTTCGATTGTTTGCCGACAAGGTTCATCGACAAATTCCTGCAGTTACGTGATTACGTCAAGCCTTTCCCTCTGGCAACTTTTACGACTTGGCAACAAGTTTTGGAAACAATAAATATAAAGTAAACATTGTCTGGATGTTTCGCAACAGTGCACCAGCTGCATTTTTTTTCGCTGCCCAGAAAATAAATATTTATACTTAGTGATTTGTTTATCAGGTGAATAACTTCTGGCTTTGATGCTGATTAAGAAAGCTTGTTGCATCAACAAATTCAACAATCAATCGATTCCTGTTCTTTCTGCTCATCTTCCGAGAAATTAAAAACGTAATATGTAATATAAAAGATGGTAAATAAACAGAAATCCCGAAAGATCTACCTCGAGCGTTACGTCAGATTGAAGCAGAAGTTTAAAATTATCATGTATCAAATGCTTATTAATACAAGAGCACGGCCAAGCTGTCCTTGTGGTGGCCTAACACCAAGAGCAATGTCAGCCAGGAATAGACAGCGAGCCGTCATTGAAGCACCGTTGAATTGGTGCCAAACACTCCACGAAGACAGACCGATAAAAATACACCAACAATGTCAGACCACTGTATTGCCAGTTTGTGAAAAAAATTGCTAATTTGCTCTTATGTAAAACTTGGCAACACTACACGCTTGTTCGTTTAGGTTTTTGTACGTGTATTTATGTTGGTTTTTGTTTACTGTCTTGGCGTTTACGTAAGTGACGCGCGACGGTATGGATATTGATTCAATTGATTGGTTATTAACTGCATACCATTACTTATAGTTATAATTTCCAATACCTAACTAGAAATACAGACCTTATAAAGCTATGGCCATATGTTTCTTCTTAAAAGAAGAACGCGGTGTACGAGACATTTACAAAAGTTACATATTGCTTATACATAGTAGGTAGTACTAAATACGTTATCATCCTATCAGTGCAACAGCTGGCATCTCCAACACTACGCAACCTCCTTAATACTGCTCGGTTATATTCCATCCATAGAGGAAAAGAACATGAAAGTAACTAGGTACATATACCTTCACGAATAGGTGCTTATGTATGTGTCTATTAGGTAGGTACCTACGTACATCCATCCAATGTTTATTACGTCAACCACGCTGTTTACATAAGGCGACTAACAAATTATCCGGTGCTAATTCTAGCTACATGTTGACCCCTCAATCCCGGTTATTTATGCCGGGAACCCTTGTTCTATGGTGTGAAACGCTATATTAATATCCTCTGACGTCATCTCACTATATCGCCTACGCCAATTCTAATTATCTAACGATGGACAGATAAGAACTAACAGAATATTCCGTTTTCACACTGTAATTTTTGTAATCAAAATAATTTTAGTAGTTTTTTTTCCTAATTGGGAAACGAGTTTCATTTCATTAAAAGAGTGTTGCTGTCTCTTTTGCTCGCTCACTCGACACGAAAGGAAATGTGTGCCGAGTTAATTGAGTTTATCGCGTCACATTACGCTGGCGCCAATAAAAAGCGTGCGACATCAAGTCAGTCCCTTCAAGTAATACATAAAAAAAATGAAAGCATTTACATACGAAATTAGTATGGCGGCAATTTGGACTGGACATGACCTTTTATTTCGTGAATCGTAACACAAAATTAGGGGTTAAGTGCAGACATTACTTGGGTTTAATTTACTCATCCATGTTTTTTGAAAAAAAAAAGAATGAAAGATGTAAACGCATATTTTTTGTTGGACGTTGAACATAATAAAGAGGATACTGTGTGTTACTAAGGTTAATCGAATATTACTGATTGCAAGCAGTAATTAACTTATTCCGATAGCAGATCGAAGTTCTAATGAGTTATCGCTTCAATCATTGGTTACTGACATATCTACCGAGACATTATGCTCAACCTATAATAAATCCGATCTCGCAACAAATTATTTTATACATACATCACGCCTGTAATTCCCGAAGGGTTAGGCAGAGGTGTACCTGTAGTGTGTGTATAGTACACCCACAGTCATGTTTAAGTCCTATGTAATAGAGGGCGAGCCCATTGCTATCAACCGGCCATAAATCTAGGCTACTACTGCTGCTACTGGAAAATTCCTGATGGAAAACCCGATAACAAGTTGCCCGACACGGGAATCGAACCCGGGACCTCATGCTCAGCAGTCGCGGTTGCGACCGCTACACCAACGAGGCAGTCAACAATTTAATTCGATATTATTTGGCAGACACAAAATGTATTCAAGACTACGGATGTTAATTTGAATTTATAATTCAAATTAACATCCGTAGTCTCATTAAGGTTGCCAAAAATATCGATACCGTTTTGGCAACAGTGAAACAGCATTACTTCAACGAATGACTCGTTTTGCCATTTAGGGCATACCCAGTGGGTGGTACTTTTAACGGGAATATTTTTAATTGCGAAATGTATTTAAGACAAAAAAGAGTTATTTCACAGATGACCTGCAAGCTATTCACAAACGCTTCGATTCGATTTCGATTCTGCAAGTCTTATGTCTATCTATTTTTGGCGTAACAAAAGCGAGCGAGATAGACATACGCCTCTCCGAATCGAAGCGTTTGTGAATAGCTAGCCTGAGGACGGCAAACGGGAACCTCCGAAAGGACCGAAGCCTGCCAGGGTTGCGGGACTGTTCGAAATAAATACCACGGCCCTGGAACACAAAGGCAAAAGAAGGAACATGGATGGGTTTTAGTCAGTACAAGTCTGACACTCCCTTCCGCTCCGCCCAGAGCGGGAGAGATCACTTGATGATTTCCCATCCGTAAAAAAAGCTATAATTTAGCATTTTAGTTAAATTGTTTGCAGCAAGGAGAATCAGTATCATCCATAGATATGTATAAATACTTCAAATTATGAAAATATTTTAAGTGGAGCGAGTAGTAATTAAAAAATCGACGTGTTTTCGTTACGTTTACACCGCGCGCTCGTGCTAGGCCTAGGGCCTCAGTAGGTAAGTTGACCTCACTAATTAAAGGTAGGTAAGTCTAGGAATGATAATGATATCGGTGACATTTGCCAGTCGAGTGCAAACTCCTCGGTAACCCATATCTCTAGTAGCTAGTAGATAACACAGACTAGAAGCATTTCATAGACTGATTTGAACATGTTAGTCTTACTCCTAGAGTCCACGTTTAAATAAATAAAAAAGAAAATATCTCTATGGATCTACCGCTGTTCTAGTACCTCCTGTAATCTGTATTTCTTTAAAAGGGTAGATAAAGTAGGTACAAGGTGTACCCGAAGCCGTCAACCAAGTAACTAGTAACTCAATGCAAAAATTATTGCTGAGAAACGAATTCTGTTTTTTGGGGTAAAAATCACGTTTTACGGTAGGACTCAATGTAACGTACTCCAAACATTGTGCTGATGAATGCATTGAATAGTACGGGGGTCGTGGTGGTATTTAAACTTGTATAGGTATAAAAAATAACTTGTGAAAAATTTGTAACTTTGATATTGGAATATCACCGTAACTAGAAGGTTCCCAGGTATAGTCTAAAAAAATGACCGCAATGGCGTCCAGAACAAGTGCCTCTCGGCTTGGGTAGGTACTTTTACATCCATTATAGACCTGGGTGGACACTGCCACGATTACTAGCACTGCTGCACTGCCCAGCGTGCTAGAATGATTCAAAAGACCACTCCATAACTTTCAAAAGGGGGGCCACTAAGAACAATGTTATCACAACACCAAGTGTTTAATTCACTCAAATCGAGGCAAAAGGTGACTTTATCGCGTTTATCAATAAACAAAATCCACAATGTTTTCTCTGATAACCTCTTGCTAAAATAACATTGTTTTCAAGACTCAACTGTTTGTATGTTTGATTCGATATAAGAGATGCCTCAACATGAAGATAGATGTACCTTCTAACACGTCCAGTAATAGAACGGCGTTATTTTTCGCTCATGACGTCATAGTCGGTCCCGCCATCCGCCACGCCCCGCCTGCAATTGATGGACCTGGCAGTCCAGAGTTTACACTTTCTCATAATAATTAGGAGTGGGTTGGAGGAAAATATAACTCTGAATCAGGGGGAATGACATCATCTGTGGCAATAGAAGAGTATCCTTCATATTCAGGTGTCGAATTACGTTACTTTCTTTTCCTGCAATTAATTCATCTAAAAAATTAATTAATTGCTGGAAAATAAAGTACCGTTTTATAACCAGTTTGTCTTACTTTCTGAGGAAATCCCATTGGTTTTCATCGTGAAGTAGGTACCTAATCTTAGCCTCATATGTCAACACATTCATTAGCCACTATTCATTTACCTAACAAATCAATTTTGTTTCACATGACAGATTAGCAACTTTCAGAGGGTGTAGACACTCATAAAAGCAAGCAAAGACCCGACCTCGGCGTACACCTTCCGAAAGCGACCGTTCAGCGTATTATCGTCGACGATAAGATACGCAGTCTTTAGACAAGGAGCCAAAGATAATTTTTAGAGTTTCGTATGCTTATCTGACGTTCGTACGTTCAACTTGAATCCTCAGAAATTTACATAGCTGCAAAGCAAGGACAAGACGAAGGTCCATTCCTATGATGACTAATGTTTGTTGAAATATAAAATCATTGGTGAACTTGAAAATGAAAATTGCGTATTACAATTCTGAAGGAAAGAGAACAAATGTGTTTTATCTTTCCGTTGTACCAATTTATGTTCGAACATTGTTTGCATGAAACATTCATCGGTATGCATGAAGCGACAGTGAACTTTAACTATTCGTTGCTATGGAAATGTCACCGTTGATTTTCCGTTGTTTATCTATCAAATTAGTTCATAAATAAATACGTACGAACAGCGTACCAATTTAAACTGGTTATTTAAATGTACTCCATCGCTTTCCATTGCGTGGTACACATTTGTGTATTCTAAACGGTTTCCGCTCATTGTTTGTAATTTATCACTTTCAGCATTTATTTACTTTGTTTGTATATAATTGTATTAGACACGTGTAAATAGAACAAGAAAATTAACATTAATTTGATATGTATTTCGTACACTCGCACGGAGGTACATGCCATCGTCTGCTGATCTTTGACAGTCATTATAAGTAGTCAGAAATCTGAGAATCCGGATTACCAAGAGGTATACCCAGTAACCGGGATTGTCAAGGTCAGATATCAATCCGCTCTTTGTAAAATTCTGGTAAGAATTCAGCTGCATCAGGTTAGACTGAAAGCCGACCTCAGCATAGTTAAGAAAAGGCTAGGCAGCTGACACTCGTAGATATCTACTATATGTATAGGACATGTAAAGGAAATGTTAATACAGATAAAATACGAAACAGAATAAAAAAGAACAAAGGTAAACCGAAACTAACAATGAATGTGTAAAAACGTACATATCCGTTTATGGTTTCAGGAGGAAATTACTTGGATGTTTTCAATTCCATTCCTGTGATCTGTAGTCTTACTCATTTATTTGCTGTGAATTTTGATTGAAATAGGCCACAATACCTCTTCCCATTCTTGATGATTCTCTGGGATGTGTCCAGCGGATTAGACCATAGAAGCAATCGTCCTTCTAACCGATTTCTAAAAATGACGAGAATTTATAGAAATGAGGAGAATCAATTCAGCTGTTTTTTTTTATGTTTGTTACCTCATAACTCCGTGATTAGTGATTACTGGTCCCATATTTACATTGCTTTGGTAGGTAGTTTATGATACTTATGTACATGTTTCGGTGGCAAAAAAGTCAATGAAACAAAGAAAAGTCACCGATTTCCGGAAGTAAAGTTGTTTTCCACTTTTTTTTGTTTTTTAGGTCGGTTATTTATTTTTGCCAAAAAGTTTTTATTCTTCTTCGTGGTAGCATGGTCATCACTTGATTGGGAATAGCAATGATACCCTAGTGGTGTGACCGTCTGACTGCCAAGTCATAGGTCTCGAGTTCGAACCCAAGGCACGCACCACGGATTTTTCATTTGCGTATTGTATAATTATCACTTGCTTCGGTGAAGGAAAACATCGTGAGGAAACCTGCATGCCTGAGAGATATTTCTTGACGGTAAAGCCAAGTCAGAGGCCCATGGGCGGCCTAAAAACTCTGACACCAAGTTAGGCACTCACCACACGATAAAGAAGAAAGATTGGGCCCCGGTGGTGGTGGCCACACAGTGGTGTAGTATAATTTTATTTCATAAAATGTGCATGTGAACGGAAATTTGGGACACTCACAATTGGGATTATTTTTCCAATTTCACCAACACTAAGCAACACTTAGCACTAGGCTTCTTTTGGATTAGCTCGTTCCATTGTGGACCTCATCTCTGTTCTCAGGACAAGATCGAACTGAACTAAAATTATTTTTAAAAAAATGCAGTATGTCGTTTTGTCGTCGTCCGCGTTCCGGCAGTATAACGGAATTATGCGGAACCATCACGATCTCGGATACCAAAGATTAAACATATGCCTGATAATAGTGGACCTAATATTTAGGTTGGTATTCATTTAGAAGAAGAAGCTGCTTTGTCTTATTACAAGCAATGGTCTGGTTTTGCTAAGAAAATGATTATGATAAAGGAAAAGATAAGAGATTGAAAGACGACAGCTCAGATATTAAATGTTCCAAACGATCTCCAGCTGACACAAGTTCGGCGCCACACTCTCACTATTCGTAACTAAAGATTAATTGAACCAATAAAGCTAGACGACCAATCATCATAACATTAATTTCGTCTGCTAAATATGCGTCGCCAATAGAACGATTTTATTACACATGTCGCTTACTTTATTACTAATCTTATCGAGGAATCAAAAGTATCATTACATTAGTTTAGTACAAGTGTTTTATGAGTAGGAAGTCGTTTAATCGAGATAGACTGATTAAGGAGCACGACTTCATGTCCCGAGATCCTGGCTGGCTGACTAAACTCTCGATTTCAGCAAGAGTTAGGTACTAACTGAACGTGATCTTAGCGGCGCGACTAAGCACCATGAGAAATAAACATTTTCTTTTCTTATGTATATTTTTTATGCGTCAATTAGCCGTTTATGAATTATGACACTAACAGCTCTTCAACGCCGTTTTGATGCGCTGATCGCCGTCAGTTTCCTTGGTGAAATCTGCTCCTACATCAAGAACCAAAAGAGAATTTCACGAAAAAAAAATACTTCTTATCGAGAGCAGTCCTGACCCTGCACTGGGTATAATATTGGTCGGATTATGAAGTTGTAGAAACTACATAACTACGTTTTAGAAGACTACAACTGTTTGTTAAACAAAGTTATAATGAGAGGTTTCTTCAGCAACATTTGAAACATTAGTTACACCTACATCGCGTACACGGTCCTGGGAATACTTCTAGAAATGTCTTCTCATAAGCAAAGGGTTCTTTAACTTAGATGAGTGCTCATGGGAAAGGATAATGAGTTTAACATGACTTTGTGGAGAATGTGGAGTGAAAAGAGACATTAAAGATGAGGTAAATGAACGAGGCTGCTGTAACTACAATTAGCATTATTTTTTGCATCATCATCAGGCATCGGTTTTAAACTGAGTTTAGAAATATAGGTAATTATAGCGGCCAATTTTAATAGATGTAGGTACATTCGACCATGCATTAGATGTTACACTTTGACCTTGAGCTGAGCTAGTTTAGTAAGGAGCTTCGACTGAAACCGAGGTCAGCTTGTAATGGTTTTATAACGACTGGCGTTCGGCCTACTGTACGGTTATTCCCAGATTTAGAAAGATAATCTGACGGATACAAATACCGATTCCTAAAAAAGAATCTAAAATAAATATTTACCTTACACTAGCAT
The DNA here is from genome assembly GCA_947578425.1 of Eugnorisma glareosa. NCBI lineage: Eukaryota > Metazoa > Arthropoda > Insecta > Lepidoptera > Noctuidae > Eugnorisma > Eugnorisma glareosa. The sequence goes on along the minus strand of OX387971.1, from coordinate 4,367,556 downwards.
TTAATAGTGGCCCATAAAAAGCTTCAAAGGCAGGAATGATTGAAGCGGAAACTATCTGTCCCATCAGAGGCAAAGCAAATTTCAAGAATCCCACATTAAAAGAATCTGAATAATTTAAAAAGAGAACGCTGACACAAAACGTTCTTAGACCGTTTCCCTTGTATAGGTCTGCCGACCTTACCGTCGTAAAACGGTCGCTTTGTGAGCACTCCGCATTACGGCTATGAATATTATGGAAAATAAATTACACCCGCCAATTTTCTAATAGACGACTGAAGCCAACATTGCCAAGTCGAGCGCTTTTACAACTCGCCAAACAAAAAGTCGTTATCTCTTAAACTCGTTTTTATCTTGACTGGAATTTAATACACTTTTTATAAGTGTAGCACGTAACTAAAAGACAAGTTGTTATTTCATGAATAATTCAAGTGTGTGCACAGTTTATTATATTATTTGTCTTGCACAGATAAAGAAGGATAATAAGGTAATAGTTATTGTTTCAGTAAGTTTATGTTTTTTATGCCAATTTAATTTTATTTTTACCTATGTTTAATAAATGTCTTTAAATAATTAATTTTAAGTTCTTATTTACCTACTCTGAATTTTATCTTGACAAAAAATGTAATAAATAAAACCAGAGACAAGAAATGTAACTCAGGACCTTCCTAGGTGTCTGAAGTAGGAACTTGAGACACCTTTCTATACAAGATTGTGCCATATACTAGCGCCTTTAATATCGGATATCGAGAAAAATAAAGATTTATAAATTGTAATTGACAAAATGTTTTTGAACTTTTCGAAGACAATGCGAACAGTGCCAGCAAAAACTTGTTAATTAAGAAAAAATTCGCCTCAGAAGAATAAAAAACATACAACGTGGGAAAACACAGCAAAAACGTGACAACAGTTGCTATCTATTCTAGCGACAAGAGCGAGATGAAACTAGAACGCCTCAAACCTTGGATGATATTGCCGTGTTTGAATGTGAAAATTAGCATGTGTGTAGTGCCGATGACGTTACAAACTTTGTCGAATGGAACACGGACATCTGGCGAACAAATACAAGAGGACATGATCCCCAGCTTTAACTATGTCGAGCAAACAGAAGAGGGATAACTACGGAACACGGACCCTACTGCAAATAAGTGTCGATCACAAAGTGGGCAACGGACCGTTCCACACTGCCCACCAGTCGGCCCCGATTAGAAAACACAAGCTGTTCACGACGTTAATCAAGTCAAATCAATTCGTACCAGCGTGAGAGTCCGTGTTGACTGATAATAACATACCTATTTAAATTCAAGGATATATTTCGTCGACATGTCGCTGTACCAAACTGGTTAGTGGTTTTAATTATAGAAAAGTTGACATTTACCTCAAAACTAACGCGCGTTATCGAAATTAAAGAGGATGTTGTAATTGTGAGCGACGCCTGTTCATAAGCGAAGATTATTCCGCAATGTCGGGCCGCGTATACACTGGTGGTGTATACGTAACATGTGCTTTCTCAGGCCCCAAGGTTGCGACAGTCGGTTGCGAGAACGAACCAGCCTTATAGGTAACACACCTACTTACTCGCAAGCGCAAAATGCTACATGAGTGCCGATAGGTCTATTATGTGTGTTCCACTTAGGAACCGATCAATATTTGACACATTTAAGCAAATTTAGCTAAGCAACTCCACTTGTCAGGGTTCTGAGGTAATGGAACTGAATAAATTAGAATAGTGGATGGTATGAAATATCGGCAGCTATTTGTATCTGATAGGAATATAACCATATTGTTTGAACAAAATACTGAAACGGCTTTCAATTTGAAGAAAAGGCTTCATTGGATTTTTGAAACTGACCCATTTTGGACAGTTTTGTAAAAGGCGCTTTTTTAAATATTGCATTTCAAATACGGTAGAGGATTCTGAGTGTTGGCACCGCATACACGTCAAAGACAATGCATATTCAACTCAACGGAAAAGATAATAACGGGTCGGTCCATTTGCAAGTAGAAAATTAATCGTTTCTGGTCAGAGCTCGTTTGGCACGTGTTGCCAAGTCCATGTTTCCAACAAAACATCTATTGTGTGGATTGATAATGATCCTACTTCTCACAAAGCGGATCGCGTGTCAAATCAGAACATATCCTACTCTATCAAAGTTGTTACATACATCATTTTACTATATCTTTACTTAGGTATGTAAGTACTCAGTGTGGATATGTAAAAGTATAGACAAAGAATATTCCATTACATTCCTGTAGTATGTTACACGCAACTGGCAAAAATGAGCGTCTAAGCACAGATTTTTTAATATTCGGATAACTTTTATCTCAAGAATGACAAAATCGGTCAAGCCATCTAAGAGGAAAAGAAATCCGAACGAACAAACAAACAAAAATCAACCCAAGTACCTGAAAATTACAAGATTAAAATGATTAATTTACTAAGCAACATCGAACCCGCGAGAGTCGCGTTACACCCATAAAAAGTTTATGAATATACTTAAGACTAGCTTCTGCCCGCGACTTCGTACGCGGATCCTGTTGCTTTTGCCAGCGACAACGGGGTCGTCAAGAAAATCGAAGATCTGAAACGTTTGATGTAGAATTCTGAGGCCCGGGGACGGGAAAACAACTGGATGAGCGAGACGATTGAAGACGTTCCAGATCTTTCATTTTCGTAAGTCCACAGGAAATGCCCATCAGACTAAACAACTTTTGCTAAGACGTCATTCCTTAATATGTTATAGTGTCGCTGGGCTTTGGAGATTCACAACAGGGTTCCAGATCTCCAAATTTATTCTCACAGCAGAAAATGCTCTTCACGTGGAATAATTTTTGCTATGACACCATTTTTATATCTCTTATACTTTAGCTGTTCTGATGCGGTTCTGCATCAGGTGTTCCAATTTCCAAAATAAATTATAGCCTATATGTTGCCCAGACTTAATACCTACACAACAAATACCTTTTCTTCCCGTTATTCTGTCAAATAAATATGCCTTCGGGCTTGTGTTATTTGAGTGTTTAATTTCCTTTTCCATTTATCGTCGTGACACGGTAGCCTACCCGGTAACGCAGGGGAGCAGTCACTTAGATTTTAATTGATCAGGTATCTTCAAATTTAAACTATAACTATGCCTAGAAAGAGGTCAAATCTTTCCCAACGTTCCAAAGGAGCTAAAAGATTGAGGATCATAAGATTCCCAAGAATCTACCGAGGAGCGTCAGGAGAGACTTGATGCTGTTCGAGAACATCAGACTGCAACTCGCTCCGTAGAAACCTCTTCGGATCGCGAAGCACACCTGCGTTCTCAGCGTATTTACGCATTTACATCCAGGTCTCTAGAGACCAGTGAAGAAATCATGCATTGTCTCGTGAGTCGCAGACGTTCACGGATAGATAATTGCGCATTAGTTCTCAGCGTATCTACGCATCTGCTTCTAGGTCTCTAGAGATAAGTGCGGAACATGATGCGCGACTGTCCGCTATGTTAAGCGTTTGCCTAGGTTGGCCCGTGGATGGGTTACCTCCCATTACATACCGAGTTTCCTCACTTCCTCGCTGAACATCTGATACAGCACCGCAACAGACCAGCTAAACTATAAGAGATACAAAAATGGTATCATAGCAAAAATTGTTCCACGTGATGAGCATTTTCTGCTAAGAGAATAAATTTGAAGATCTGGAACACCTGAAGTGGAACTCCAAGAGCCCAGCTACACTATAACATATATAGGAATGACGTCTTAGCAAGAGTTGTTCAGCCTGATGAGCACTCTCTGCGTAAAGACTTAGTTTGATGTACAGAATGCTTGGTTGACCGCTTCGTGAAGGGTCTTTTTGTTGTAAAGGTATTAATCTGGGCAACATATAGGCTATAATTTATCTTGGAAACTTGAACATCTGATGCAGCTTTGATTTACATATCAGGTGTTCCAGTGTTCTTCGCGATCCGAAGAGGTTTCTACGGAGCGAGTTGCAGTCTGATGTTCTCGAACAGCATCAAGTCTCTCCTGACGCTCTTCGGTAGATTCTTGGGATCTTATGATCCTCAATCTTTTAGCTCCTTTGGAACGTTGGGAAAGATTTGACCTCTTTCTAGACATAGTTATAGTTTAATTCTGAAGATAACTGATCAATTAAAATCTAAATGACTGCTCCCTGCGTTACCGGGTAGGGTACCGTGTCACGAAAATAAATGAAAAAGGAAAGTAAACACTCAAATAACATAAGCCTATTTAGGCTTATTTATTTGATAAAATAAAATAATAAATGGGAGTTTTGGCCAGTAGAGTCAAATTTTCAATGATTCATCGAATTTTCATCGAAAATCAGTCCTAAACTGTTACCGCCTTCACCGCGTGGAGGTACTCCCAGCTTATGTTATTTTATAATTATACAGTGAAATTAGTGATAGCTTTGATTTCCATATCAGGTGTTCCAGGTCTTCAATTTTTTTAACTTTTTTTTTATATTATATTCCACAACGCGTGTGCCAGATCTTCAATTTTTATACGTCAACAGAGAGTGCTCATCAGGCTGAACAACTCTTGTTAAGACGTCATTCCTATATATGTTATAGTGTAGCTGGAGTTCCACATCAGCTGTTCCAGGTCTTCAAATTTTATACGACAACAGAGAGTGCTCATCAGGCTGAACAACTCTTGCTAAGACGTCATTCCTATATATGTTATAGTGTAGCTGGGCTCTTGGAGTTCCACATCAGCTGTTCCAGGTCTTCAAATTTTAGACGACAACAGAGAGTGCTCATCAGGCTGAACAACTCTTGCTAAAACGTCATTCCTATATATGTTATAGTGTAGCTGGGCTCTTGGAGTTCCACTTCAGGTGTTCCAGATCTTCAAATTTATTCTCTTAGCAGAAAATGCTCATCACGTGGAACAATTTTTGCTATGGTACCGTTTTTGTATCTCTTATAGTTTAGCTGGTCTGTTGCGGTGCTGCATCAGATGTTCAAGTTTCCAAGATAAATTATAGCCTATATGTTGCCCAGATTTAATACCTTTACAACAAAAAAAAAATCATTTAAATCCGTCGAGTAGTTCCGAAGATTAGCGTGTACAAACAAACAGACATACAGACAAACAGACAGAATTTTTATTTTGGATTCGTGCTCTATTACTGTTTCCAAACCCCCCTCACTAATTTTTTTTTAAATATATTCAATGTACAGACACAGTTTTTTTACTGTTTTATTATATGTATAGATGGAAGCGTCAAGGTTGCCCGCGAAATTCAAATTTTCTTGCGTTTTTTGGAATTTGCAGGTCAGTGTAAGGTTGTATGTTGGTACAAAATGAGTCGCGCCAGTAACACGTATGTAGTTACAGAATCATAATCATATACTTAAGATGGAAGCGTCAAGGTTGCCCGCGAAATTCAAATTTTCTTGCGTTTTTTGGAATTTGCAGGTCAGTGTAAGGTTGTATGTTGGTACAAAATGAGTCGCGCCAGTAACACGTATGTAGTTACAGAATCATAATCATTAATAAAACCCTCCAAGTTCATTTAGCCCTATTCTGTAACTATTTCATGAAAAAGTCATTCAATGGGGTTAAATGAACTTAGAGAGTTGTATTGATGATTTTAATGATTATAATTCTGTAAATAGCATAAGTGTTACTGACGCGACTCATTTTTCATCAACATACAACCTGACCCTGACCTGCAAATTGCAAAAAAACGTAAGAAAAATTGAATTTCGCGGGCTACCCTTACGCTGCCACCTTAAACATAATGTTCATTTTGAGTATGAGTAGATCACAAATTGAAAATCACATAAATACCCATGTATCAATGGGACGACAGCGATTTCGCACTTTAACGAACTTAGAATTAGTGTTATGTATTCATGCCAAATTGGTAATGTAATCTAAAGGTTATCGAACGCAACACACATTGATAGGGCCGGAAGATAATACATTTTAACAAACATCAAAATAGTTCTTACAAAATAAACCTACTACACCGTTTTAACAAGTAAACAGTTAAACCACAAGTTTCACTGTGTTTTGCCATTTTGCTTCAATATCAGCATATTATAGGCGTGATTCAGAATTACCATGTTCGTATGAATCAGTAATCAGTAACCACACCACTTACGCACCCATTAGGATGGAGTTTCATGAAGTTGCCTTTTTACAGGTAAGTATAAAGTTTTAATAGTAATATCGTAATTCATTCATAATTATGTTAAAATATGTGTCTGCGTCACATCACCGTAGCATTCGCAACAGAATTTCAAACAATCTTAAAAATAATGTGAATTTTTAGCACATTTTGTTTAGGCTGAATGTTCGAACATTGTGCTGGAACAAACATGAGCGTGGGCGAAAAATGGAAAATTCGTTTTAGTCGAACGAATGTGTGCGATACTTTTCAAAGGTAAGTTGTTACGTTGACGCCCTGCCTACATAATTATACAGAATGGATTATGTTTTTGCAAAACGTGACTTGCTAATTACGATTACAGCCACGCAATTAATAACGTATGTTTTAAACATGATTGATATGTTTCAAGCACGTTCAGAGATTTAATCAGCCACAAATACAATCATGGCACATCAGTGCTTATCTGAATCAAAAATAATTTGGAGTAAACAATAACAGAAGAGACAATAATAGCCTGATTGATAATAACAGACGAAAATCTGGGAGGTGTCGCGTTAATTAGTGAGATATGGTGGTTTTTATGGTGTTACGTGGCAGCAGTACGAAAATAATAGTTAATTATTGCATCTAGTCTAAAAACACTGAGCTATAAAACAAATCTTTATCTGTCTGGCAATGATGAAGAGCGTACGGGCGGCGGAGCATTCCGCTTTATTAGGAAGCCACGTATTAAACCGGCTCGTTCGCCCCACGTGCTACAGCCGTGCTCCTGCAAACGTGCGAACAACGTCAAACAATACAACATACGCACAGCCCCGGATCTAAGGGGGGGCAGGCCGGGGCCCGTGCCCCGGGCGGCAAATTCAGAGGGCGGCAAATTCAAGCTTGGTAGACGAATACATTACTCAGCATTATCGCAACTTCGCGATTACTAACGGGCAGTTTAGTAAACTATTAAAATAAACAATTAATTTTATTATTCTCCACGGGGCGCGTAGGCATCTAAAGGACTAGGAATCGCGATCGCCCGGCGTTCGCGCGGCGGCCGGTGCAGTGGCAGCGTGCAAGTGAAGCGCACTCACATTTGACAGTGGTTAGCGTGCATGCGAAAGAGATGTTGCGCATCTTTATTTGAATACCCCGTCGTCAATCTTTAGTTTTTGTCCATCAGCTCAGCTGAACGTAGTAGTTTGGTGTTGGTGCATCATTAAATCTGTCACAGCTCATCGATCGTCACTATTTTAGGTAAGTAAGTATTTTACCGCAACTTGTGCATTTTGTTACATCTACAAATATTTTATGACCGCGTTAAAATACGTAAACGTAAATAGTCAATCAATCACTCAATCTTAAGACAGTTAAAAAAACTCAATGATAAATTGGTTTTGCTATACTTACCTACTTAGATTTTAATTTCATTACGTTAAATAGGTACTTAGATAATATCAACATCATGAAACTTCTTCATTCAGTAGATCATATTTACCTACTAGTTTTCTTACTCATGATTTCATGCTTCAAATGACCATTACAAAACTGGGTTTTGTTTATAATATAAAACTGTGACTCCTGCGCGTGTCGTACCTACACAATATACAAAAACATCTATACCTTTTGTTGTTTATAGGTACGCATTAAAATGAATTCTAGTGTTTTAATAATTTATTGTTTCATTCCATTACTTACCTACAACTCGTAACTTGTATAGCCAAAAATGTTAATTTGTCAAAAAATATAATATCTAATATTAATGTTTTTGCTTCGCCACGTTTATGACAGCGAGGTAGGTAATTATTACAAATATGCGTGAGAAACACGCTACTCGGGAAATTATTCGCTCATCTGTAGGTTTGCGACTGTGATCCTGATCACAGATGCGTGTTTCGGTGCACCGAACCCAGGTTTAGGTATTGTGATGTTAGCGCGTAACATATCTTCCTCCTTTTAATATATCAATGTTTGTGTAGGTAGGTATTTCTGTGCTTTCAGTCTGGGATGGACAACGAAATCATGTTTTGTGTAGTGTGCGCCGAAGGAGTCACGGCTCACGCAGCGTCTTACGTGGGCGATTTGAACGCGAACGCGAAACAGTGCGGGCGCGTTGTTGCGCGAAAATAGTGGATACCCTACTTTTGAAAACGGTACGGTTTGTTATTTTCGCGCCATATCGCGCCGCTTTTCGTTCGTGTATAGATCGTCTACGTAAGACGATGTATAGTTAATTTCAGAGTAAGAGGGTAAAAAGTTTACGACGTATTAAATTACCCGTAATATTCAAAGACGTTTATTTTTATGCAATTATGGTGTTCCAGTCTACCAGTGGGAGACTAGGAACCCACAGGTTAAGAATAAAAAAATTACCTTATGTTTTATAGGTCGAAATTATGAGCGCGCCAAGAAAAAAACTATCGGGAGCGGAATATAGGAAAAAGGCCAAAGATAGGGTCTTTCAGGGAAAACAATTTTCGGATAAGATGAAAAAGTGGCTTAGTGGAAGAGGTGGCCCGTCAGTACCTGCCGCAGCTTCCGAAAACGATATTCAATTAGAGGACATTTCTTGCACTTTGCACGACCAAATGGATCAAGATTTATCACCTACATCGCCCAGACAAACTACGAGTTCTGATCTGAGAATGCAATCTTCATCATCGATCTACGAAGAGCAACTTGAAAGAAAGAAGCCAGAATACGAAGATTATGAATCGGATCACTCGGATTCGGATAAACTGCAAATAACCGGATTTGATTTGACAAACCCAGGCAATTGGCCAGACATAGAAAAACTGACCGAACAGCAACGATCTTTCTTAAGCACTCAAGCTGTGTTATTAGCAGAAAATCACCCAGAAAACATTGAATTTAGAGCAACTGAACGCGCTGGCAGACATTTAACATCTTCTATGTGGTACAAAACATTGGCTAATGACGAAAAGCTTAAAAGATCTTGGCTTGTATATTCTAAGACAAAAAATGCAATATTTTGTACGTGTTGCAAGATTTACCAGAAATCTTCGTCTTCCGCTACATCTGCGTTGTGTACTACAGGGTTTATTAATTGGAAAAAAGCTTCAGAGAGATTAACCGAGCACGAGGCATCTCAAATGCACAAAGAGTGCATGATTAAGTGGAAAACTCGGGTACAACAGATTAAATCATGCCAGGGTATCGATCAAGACATTGAGCGAGTGGTTCAAACCGAGAAAGAAAAATGGAGACAGATCCTGCGTATTGTTATGGATGCTGTATTGTATCTATCAACAAACTGTCTTTCTTTTCGTGGGTCCTACGAAGCCCCTAGCGACCTCATCACACAATGTCCTCAGCCAGGTCAAGGAAACTTCTTGAATTTAATTTACCTGCTTTCCAAACATAATTCAACTCTTAGGTTTCAATTAGAACACTTAAAAAAGGGACAAATATCATATTTATCAAAAACAATACAGAATGAAATTATTGACATAATGGCACAAACAGTTAGAAATAGCATTCTAAACGACATCAAAGAAGCCAAATACTACACAATTATGTTCGACTGCACTCCAGATGTGTCGCATACAGAACAAATGAGCCAGGTCATTCGCTATGTAAAAAAAACTGGTGATGTATGCGAAATAAAAGAAAATTTCATTGATTTCATAGAAGTTGCTGGAAAGACAGGAGAGTACATTAGTCAACAGATTATGGAAAAATTGACAGTTGATGGTTTAGATATTAGACAATGTCGTGGCCAATCTTACGATAATGGATCCAATATGGCTGGCACCTATAATGGAGTGCAAGCAAAGATTGCAGAAAGGAATGAGCTGGCCGAGTTCGTACCGTATTTGGCACTCTCCTTAAATCTTGTTGGTGTCCATTCTGCCTCATCGTGCCCGGAAGCAATAAACTTATTTGGAGTAATTCAAAAAGTATATTGCTTTTTTGTCGACTCCACTACTCGGTGGGATACAATGAAAAAACATGTTCAAACCAATTTAAAAGGAAGCAGTCAGACGAGATGGTCGGCGAAACATGTCCCTGTGAAAGCCCTCTTAAATAATTTGCCGGAAGTGGTGGAATCCTTGCAAGAAATTAAGCAAACTTCTAATACTCCGGAAGCAAAGTACGAGGCAGGTCATCTCTTAAATGCTATGAGGAATTTTAACTTTATTCTGAACTTGACGATTTGGGCAAATATTCTCCGCGAAATTAATCGAGTAAATATCGAAATTCAAAAGGCAGATATAATCCTTGCGCGTTCCGTCTCTTTAATGGATGGCCTGTTGAAAACTTTGCAAAAAATGAGAGAAAATTCAATTGAATATTGGATAGAAGAGGCTAAAGAAGTTGCTGGAAAAATTGGCGTTGAACCTATTCTGCCAAATAAACGAATTCCGAGGTGCAAAAAACAATTTGATGAGATGTGTGATGACGAATCACGAAGACTTCAACCTGCTCAACTCTTTTCTAAGGCAACAATGATGGTATTTGATCGAATCTTATCAGAAATTAAAAAGAGGTTTGATAGTGCTACCACGTTGAATTTGCATTTTGCATTTCTCAATGGTGCTGAAATCTTGAATATGTCAGCTGAACAATTGCAGAAGCATGGAGCAGACCTGGGTCGAAAATACGAGCGAGATTTAAACACAGTTGAATTCTGCCAGGAACTCTCCGTTTTTAAAGAGCAAGCTCCACTTTTATTTGGAGATATAAATAATGCTAGCGCTTTCAATCTCTTGCAACAGATCTATACGCATGATTTGCAGGATGCCTTTCCTAATATTTGTATTGCTCTGCGAATTTACTCTACGCTTCCTACTACATCCGCAAGCTGCGAGCGAAGTTTTAGCAAACTAAAACTAATTAAAAATTATCTGCGATCGACTATGAGCCAGGAACGTTTATCGAGTCTCGCAATATTAGGTATAGAAAATCGAACTGCCCATGAGATAGATTATGACAAGGCCATAGATTTGTTTGCAGAACAAAAGGCTCGAAGAAGTGGAATATAATAATTATTTTAAATCTCACGTTTTATTTCAGATCATATCCTGTCCTATCCTAATTAAAATAAGTATATGTCCAACAAGTCCATGTATTTAAAAAAAAATATATAGGCATAAAGGTAAAAATATTGTCAGGCGGGGGCGGCATTTTTCAGTTTTTGCCCCGCCTCGAAATAATTCAAGATCCGGGGCTGCATACGCACACCTCGCCGGATATTTTATCTTCGACGTACAGCTAGTCAGCTACCAAGCCAACATACGTCGGAAAGCAGATGTGCCAAATACACGCATAGTATAATCAACGCTGAAATAGAACACCTTTACGACATTTACATAAAATCAAACCATTGTTTACTGTTACATCGATATTTTAATTTCATCGTAATTTTATGGAAGATCAATACATGGTGACAAATAATTACTGAAATTAACTGACTTTTTACACTTGAACTTTCAATGCTATAGGCACTCGATATAATAGATCTAGATGTGAACATTTGAATATTTAATACGCACAGATATAAAAAGACGACGGTTCGCAAATACACATACGGTCACACTAATGTTTATAATATCCAAAATGGCTTAAAATGTTCACATTAGAACGTTCATATTGTGTCGATGAGCGTTGTGAAGCTAATTGGAATGAAAGACCGCGGATATCAAAGCTGACACCGAATCTCCTAATTACTGGGGATACGATCACTCTACAGTTATATACAATGACTTTAACGAAGGGTACATATCAGATACTCTTATTAGTCAATACAATATTTTAAAAATTAAACGCTGCGTCGACACTACTAAACTGCAGGATTTAGATTACGCGAATTTTTGAAACAACGTTAGAATCTTTAAACAATGTCTAATTGGTGAATGTCGCTGTCTTACAAAGTAGCAAATAATTCTTTAGTCCACAAGCAGACTGCTCAGACAATAGAAAATAGATAAAACATCTCGCGCTGAAAATAACTGTCGCTCAGAACAATGTTTCGAAAGCAATCTGAGAATTATTATTAATTATTAGTTTGCTTTCGACTCAATGGCGCCAGTTACGTACATAGCGTGATTTTTTACTTAAGACTTGGTATACTCACTTTAAAAAGTCTGAAATTAACTATTCTATAAATTCTACTAGCTAATTCTTAATAAATATCTAAGTGTTTGGACACCAAGCGTTCAATATTGCCACCTCAGAAACTTTACAAAATTAACAAGTATGAAGTGACTAGCTACTAAAGTATTGTTCTACAATTCAATTCACTGATACTTCGGGACTTACTTTATGACTTACATAAAAGGTGCAAAGTTTAATACTGACATAATATGCAATAAGAGTACCGATTTAGCACAGCAATATTGTTGTAAGAAGTAGGCAATGAATTTGATTATTAAGAGAATAAAAACATTAACAATTTAATCTAAATATTTACACAGCTGGACCATTTTCAAAATAATAATTATGGCACCAAATGAAATAATAGGTCTTTATTTAAAAACTAAATTATTTGAATAATAGAAATTAATATATTATTTCAAGGTTTAAAGTTTGTCAATGGACATTTCACCACAAGACATTGTTTATATAGCACAGTGCTTAGTAAAAAAAGTATAAACAAGCAACTTGAATTTTGACATTGATTGATCATAGAAAATATTGAGAATGCATCATTTACAATATACATTGACTCAAAACGATTAATTTAGTGTACAATTTGATATGATTTTACAAGTAGTTATTATCATAACTTGACCAGTTCCAATTGCAAGAACGAGGACAGTACTAACTCAAAGACGACATCATATGCATGCATCAGACATAGCTCAAGTCACATCAGTAAGGTTTTATAATAAATATAAATGTGCACAGAGCGGTTAAGTAACCTTCCCATGATTCCAACCTAATAACTATTACCACAGACGCTCACAATGTACACAATGTAAAATGCACTACGAATTACTAGATATTTGTTTGTACAGCCTGGATTCAAAGTCCTACATCTAATAGCTAACAAACTTTATAGTAAACATTGCCAATTAAACATTGCTGTTACATCACGCACTCCAGAGAATGGTGGGACCGAAACTAATAGCTGAACCTGATTATAATGATATCTTTCTCATTATACACATGCTTATTGATAACATCAGTCTCAATGACAAGATATCAACGCGACTCGACGCCGCGCTTCAATGATCTAACACTAGGTACCTTTAAACATATTCCTATTCTTAATGAAAACAATATCTCATATTATATAAAAATTCTCTCATGTCTTATTTTGTGCTGAATACCAAGTTGTAATGTATAAAACTATAAACATTAAACAGGACAGAAATATTGTTGCAATTTGGAATATGTTTAAATGAACAATATTTATTGCTTTTAGTATATAAACTGATGCTAGCAATAAGGCCAGGTCATATAGCACAGTTTGTTGAGAGGCTGGCTTTAGAATTTATAGATGTATTCATGCACATTCCGTATGTTTGACTCCACAAGTAACATAACTACACTTTAACCTACTAAATAAGGAACTAAGACAAATTACACTTAAATTCAAATGAAACCTCACATCAGATCACAAACACAGGTCAAATTGCACATGTGAACACAACTACAATGAATACATATACAATAAATTAATCTCTTCAATAGGTTGATGTAGTTATAGTTCCTTAGTTAAAAATATCAACTGATACAACAATATTAACACTATAAATAAAACCAATAACGAAATGTCAATTAATTAGAACCTATACATAATTAATGATAACATTCCATCAAGATAAGTAATACATAGTTTTAGGAAATTCAATTCAGTAATCTACTAAAGTATTGGTGATGGTCGTCAAAATTGCTCTAAGTTGATGGTTTAGTGATGTAACTAGATAAAATCGAAATTGAGAAGTTCGATTGTGAATTCTTAAAAGCAACAAGAAAAATTTGATCAATTACATATTACAAAATTGTATTCTTGACTTCGTAAAAACAATAAAAAATATTATATAATAATAAAGCTCACCACATCCCAATGCTACCAACAGCAAACTACCACGTACCATATGAACGACCAGGTAGCAAGACATTGAGTGCTGAGTGAGACGCTGCGGGTACAGGGTGTCAGTGGTAACACTCAGGATATCACCAGAACAAGGATCACTTCAGCTCGTCTACCTGCTCTATGTTATGTCAACTTGAAAGGGCACTAAGCAAATGAACGCCACCGAAATATCGGAAATCAGTTCTACTATCATCTTGCCTACACTCCAAATTTGATCCACATGGGGTGCCAGCCAGGGGCCGCCTCAGCGTCTATAATCACCCAAAGCTGTGGCAAAGAGACGCACACTTCACCGTTCCACGACCACAATGTCACGGAAGATTCACTAAAAACACCTACTCACGGGAGTGTCCGCTCGCAGGCACCAACTACGCGCTCAGAACTCGGCAAACTCCCTCGCACACTTCTCAGTCGATGAGATACGTAAAGCCTCCTCCTCATAGTCGTCGAAGTTGCTGGTGTCGCCCGGGCCCTTGCAGCGCGGAATGAACGGCGCCTCGATCTTCTTCTGAAAGACAGCGATCCAGTCGGTGCTCGCGAACCACTTGTGGCCCTTGATGTCGTTTACGCCGGCCTTCAGGTTGCCGTAGCGCTTAGTCAGATCGACTTGCAATAGATTACGGAGCAGATCCTTCAGATCGGAACCGAAGTGAGAGGGGAAGCGGACCTTACCAGAAACGATTTTTTCGTAAATCTGGATAGGCTGGTCGGCGAAGAACGGAGGGTAACCAGCCGCCATTTCGTATACTAGGACCCCCAGCGCCCACCAGTCGACGGCTTTGTTGTATCCTTTGGAAAGAATGATTTCCGGCGCCAGGTACTCGGGCGTGCCGCACAGCGTCCACGTACGGCCCTTCACGCGCTTCGCGAAACCAAAATCTGTAACTTTGAGGTAGCCTTGCGAATCGATGAGCAGGTTCTCGGGCTTGAGATCCCGGTAGATAAGATCCAGGTAGTGAAGGTACTCGAAGGCGAGCACAATCTGTGCCGCGTAGAACCGCGAGTGCGGCTCTGAGAAGCGCCCTACCTTGCGCAGATGCGAGAACATCTCACCGCCTGGCACATACTCCAACACCATGTACAAGTTCGAGTTGTCCTTGAAATGGAACTTGAGGCTCACCAGGAAGGGGAAGTTGATAGCCTGAAGAATTCGCTTTTCATTTAACGTATGCTCAACCTGCTTCAACTTAACCACTTTCTGTTTATCTAATATTTTCATAGCATAGTATTCTTTTGTAGGTTTATGTTGAACTATCATGACTCGACCAAACGAGCCAGTACCTAAGGTTTTAATTCGCTCGAAATCGTTCAATCCGGCGGTGTTGGTAGGATTCTTCTTCCATTTCTCCTCGAAATCCTCTTTGGCCTGATCAAGGAACTCCTTGACGCTTTCGGCGGCGTCCACCTTCTTATTGGCGGTGGCAGCATTGTTGCCCATGGCGCACCCCACAAACTGGTCCTACACCCTCGATTCGCCGTTATTAGAGGCCGCCTTGCTGCACTAATCGATGCCTGCTGTGCGACCGCGTAAGAAACGGGGCAGGTCAACACAAACCAATTTGAAACACGTACATTCTCAATTTTGATATCACGATCACACGTCACGAAATACACTCAATGCAGGTACACATTGACACGATTCCTTGTACGGAAAATCACAAAAAATACTTTGTCACATTCACAAGAATAAAATGGCTTCCACAACCGGACTCGATCGACAGAGCGAGATCGAGCGACGATTCGCTCACGGGTGGCGGTCAATTAAAATAATGTTGCCAGCTTACAACGAAAAATCTCCCAATGTGTGTGAAAAGCTACTATTTTAAAAAACTACCAATATTTAATTTCAGAATATTTTTTACAATAACGTTATTCGGCAGTACATAATTATTTTATTCAAACTCCTCGTTTAATAACAAGTAGACAATTTTGTATGTGACGTGCACCCAGCGAACCAGGTCTGCTATTCTTTTACATCTGGCTGTAAACTGTACCAACTTACATTTCGGAAGCAGTTTTATTTGTAAGAATTATAGTTTTTATTTGTTACCCATAAAAATAGAGGTAGGTTTTTAAATAACAGTTAAGTTTAGAAAAAACATTAACAAGCCAAGCGTTTTTTTATTTTTTAGGACTGAGGACCCCATGGCACATCTGTCGGCACCCATTCCCGAGTATTTTTTTACAAACAAAAGAATGATGTTACGTTAAGACTAAAACTTTAAAAAATATTTTTATAGTACTTAATAATGATAATTTATGTGTAAGTCAGGGAAATCTGACCTGACTTACCACAAAAAACTTGGGTACCGCTATAATATAGTCCCCAGAATCGCTAGTCCAATAAATCAAAGATATACCTGTCTGAAACACATTCCGGATTGCCAAAGTTAATCTTTACTAGTGGGCCATGTTATGTATCACTGAACTAAAATCCGAAGTAATAAGATTCCAGGAAGGAGACTTATGTCGGAAAACGGGTCACAACCTCTCAAGACATTAGCTATGAGCAGGCATTCATCGAGAGGTTGTTAGATGTTACATAATATTATGCTATAAACAAAAAAAATCAAGCACTTCAATCTTACTGTTTACATGCATCAAGTGTCAATTTAGCTCCCCACTATCTGAGGTATTTTTAAGTCATTCATTCCTCTTCTTAGAGAATGCCCTTTGTACTCTGGGCAGTAATCTGCTTTAACAGCTTGCCGACTGGTTTATCTCTAATCTACAACCAGCTCATGATAAGATAACAAATAAATGTAAAAGGACAGGTAATAATTCGATCCCGTATTTTTTAGTAATCAGTGTCAACATTTTATTTAGTAAAATGTTCTACATTTACTACTTTCACATTAGTTCAAATTTTAGGGCTGATTATTCAATCGTCGGATATCTCAGCCGCAGAAAAAAAATGACAATTGACGTACTTGTGCAGTACAACCACCAAAAGTTCGAAATTTATCTAAAAAAAAGGTATCAAATGAATGAAAGATTAGCCTTGAAGAGAAAATGCAAATACTTTGAATAGCATTAAAAACATTTTTAATATTTAGCGGGGTGATTGTAGAAAAACTGTAACTTCTACCATTTAGTGAAATATGCTTTTTTGTGGCAACATACAAAGAACTTCCACAGGTTGCTCAGAGGTGGCAGCACGTTCTTTGCCATTCGTAGCGCTTTATTAAAATAATTTTCGTAGCTCTTGTAGTGTCCAAGATCGTGCTGCCAAAGTCTGCCACTGCGGCATGTTGCTTAACTAAATGGAATCGATATTTTTTCCTCTGAATATTTTTGTGATTTTTACAATGTTGCTTGTTTTACCATATAGTTCCTGTTTTTATAATAAAAAGGAATGAGCGTACGCGTAAATTAACTGCCATGTTTAAAACTCGCATAAATGCGAGCAAAATGCCAGCCAGCCTTTTCATTGGAAAACTAAAGTGCGTGATAAGTTTACGCGATTTAATAACATGCCAAGGATGGAAACAACAAACAATAGTTATGTGCATGAAATGATATTTATTTTCCCTGTCGCCGGGGAGTTGCCTCTATATTTCTACTTAGATAAAGTCAACAGTTCAAAAATAATTGGTCGACTTAATTTAAATACATACAATTAAAAATTAAAATCCAGTTACTGGCCAAACAAAATAATTTATTTTACGTAACAACAAGATTCGATTCGGTAACCTCATGCCTCATGTTATTTCCTTGAAATCCACTGAGTATTACCAGTTTGCAGTCTGCTCAGTTGCAAAATTATTATTATTACAGCCACGAGAGCAGACAACCTTGACGAAGCGACGTAGCAACGGACGGAATACGTGAAATAATATAATTAGTGCTTCATACAGCATAAGTAACATAACGCATTTAATTAAAGTTTTTATTACAAAAATATTCAAAAGTGGTTGTGTTTTTTTTCATGTTGGTAACTTGTAGGTTGGTAATATTTTTTCTCGGAATCTTTGTTGCACTGTGCACTTACAGGATGTTTAGATGATCTGTGGTTTGACCCAAGTGAGTGATGTCTTGTGGTTTCCCATCCTTTACATTTTTTTAACAGGTGATTTTTACTACCTACGCAAATGATCATTTCTTTACAAATGTAAACTATACTGAAAATATTTCATTTCATTGAATGCTCATTAGCAATAAAGATAAGCAGGATAGAGCGAAACCAGTCTGCTGATTTTAAGACCTTGTCTCTATAAAAAGTTAAGTACTTATGTACCTCGTTAGGTGCCTAGCTTGGTGCCTAGTGTTTACAACGCTTTCTAAAGAGCTGCTACATAATATTATTGCAATGTTGAAATTACAACTCTAAACGCTGATTCGAAGTCTTGCAAATACAGGTTTTTATTTAGGCACACTGTTTTATACTTTGATTATTTATTGTCCTTTTATCCATTCGTGTTACAGAATACACGAGACCACAGTTATCAGTTTCCGTTACGGTGTCTTTTTCCACCGTATCGATAGGTATGACCGTTATTAAATATATCTAATGCCCAGCGAAGTATGACTGCTTTCCATGCATCTCTTCTGTACAGTCGCCAGCACATCAAGTTACTACCAACTGTTTTTTAATTCAATTTTGAACTTATTCTTCAACATTTTGTGGTTTAAAATCATTTCGAGAAATTTGACAGTCTGTTTCAACTTGATGTGCTGGCGACTGTACAAGTGCAGCAGTGGCGTATTTTGAAGTTTTTTCTACTTGCAACCGTTGTAAAGTCAACCGCACAGCAGTAGTAAACTAGTACCGACAAACGCGGTAAATAGAGACGCGGGGATGAATCTAGTCAAAACTCTAGCCAACAAGGTTTATAAACACAAAGAAAATAAAATGCGGAAAAGTATTTCGAACTCATATTATAAGGAACCCATTGATAACGTAACAATTCTAAGTTAATCCCTTTCTAACTTTCATCTCGGTTCACCCCTGCGTCATTTTACCAGGTAACAGTTGTACTACAAAAACAGTCCTTAGAGCTCATTATTGCTACTTACTTGGACCCGCGGTTGACCCTGAACAGCCCTTCATCAGCCATCGACAACCGATAAATTCAACGGTCATTAATGGGTAACACAACACGCCACATTTTAACAAAGTCTTACCATCAATAGCAGACCTCCGCTACTGCTCATAGTAATACGACACGAATGGAAGAAAAGAGGGTCCCCTATATTTTCATTCGAACAATAGGTACCTACCTACCAGGTCCTGTATTGAATACTCACCAGTCGCCACAGATCTTTCTTCTGATTCAGAAAACGTGTTGCGCCGACCCCGAGTAGAATGGGACAAGGGCAGGAAGATGATGAATAACGATTTTAGGGTCTATGCCGCCAATTGTGCACGTGTTGTTAATAAACTGTAAAAGACTTTATTTTTTTGTTGTAACTAACAGCTACATAACAAACAAAAAGTCAGGAAGTAATAGAGCACACAATGCTCTAAAAAAAAGCGGGCGCGCGGCGTCTGGACTGGTTTTCGTTATCGTTACATTGAAGGTTTTTTGCGGCTCCGGGCTCCATTACAAACAGCCAGTATAGTAGTGGGCCATGCGGCACGCCATTGATGTCAATAGGGTATATGCAAGAAATACAAAACTTTTTTTATTTCTTAAAAATGCCTAGTATTGGACCATAAAAACATTGGTACACGTCTTGTTTAATTCTCTAATACAACACTTATTTTACAATTTAATATTTTATTTAGCGTGTTTTTGGTGAAACGGAACGTAAACACAAAACGCATCAATTCCGGTAGTGACGTCAAAATCCATGTGTCAAAGAAACACTTTTAATTGAAAAGTACTTAAAGTTTCACTAAGATTTTACTATAATATTGTTATTGCAATTTTTGCTTAAATAAAGCACTTACATTTTAGTAAAACTATTCTACTAAGGGCAAAAAATTAGATTTAAGGTGGATGCGCAAGGGTAGCCCGCGAAATTTAAATTTTCTTACGTTTATTGCAATTTGCTAGTCAGTGTCAGGTTGTATGTTGATGAAAATATGAATCGCGCCAGTAACACGTATGGAGTTACAGAATTATAATCATTCAAATCATCAATACAACCCTCCAAGTTCATATAATCTCAAAAAGTGACTTTTTCATGAAATAGCTATTGAGTGTGATTATATGAACTTGGAGAGCTGTATTGATGATTTGAATGATTATAATTCTGTAACTCCATACGTGTTACTGGCGCGATTCATATTTTCATCAACATACAACTTGACACTGACCTGCAAATTGCAATAAACTTGAGAAAATTTAAATTTCGCGGGCTACCCTTGCGCTTCCACCTTAAACAAGGCAGATAGAGGTACCTAAGTGACATCAAAGTCCTGACATGAATGGCCGCCATAGTCATGGCCGTTTGAACTGTCGTAGAAAATTGTAGGAGTTTAATATTTTTTCTGTGCGACAAGCAGTAGTTGAAATTAACTTTTAATTATTTTCTTGAGTTAATAGTACTACATATTATTGATTTAAGTGAAAAAAAAATTACATGCAATATGCATGTAATTTTTTTTTCACTTATTAAACTTAACTAATAAACTTAACTGTAATCCCTATTTTTTTTTTATTTGTCTTATCTGACCTCACAAACATTTAAAACTTCAACTAAGGATTTTTAACAAAGTGCCAATCGACCCTAAAGCCGACAAGCGCACGGGCGCCACGGTGGATCGAAAATCGGCTGTAGAAGACATAGGATCTCGATGTCTTAAATGTTATTTTTTTTTGCTGGAAATGACTTCTGCCGATCATTACTGTTCTATAAAATGTCATATGAAGTAATTGTGTGCACAAATGGAAGAGTTATAATTTTTATAAGAAAAAAATGTATGGAGCTGACATGAAAAATGAAGATATCTCTGGAATCGCAAGGTTGGCCGTTATATCCTTGCACACTGTTATAGTACTATTTATTTGTGAATTTTTGACATACTTAATATTGCGGCATAACTTGCGATTTTTTTTTTTTTAATCGTCGAAATTAAAAAATAAATAATGTTTATGATATGTACATTTTAATGCTTAATATGGCTATACCAAGTGTAACTTACAATATTTTTTATGCCTAGACCAAAACATTCTAAGAAATCACAAAGTCGTATTACCTACTTATTTGAAATGACATGGTAATTATGAATTACATAATAATGTAATCTTGTCTAATGCCTCAAGTCCACATTAGCTAATGATTAATAAAACTTAATACCTATATACCTGTTAAAAGGATACGTACCATAATTAAGGTAATTAGATAAACGTGATCAATAACAATAAATGGTAAACTATTGTATGATTAAAAATAAAAGCAAATTATTAAAAAAAAAAATTAACTTAACCTAACATAAACAATAAAAGTTAACTTATTTTATACTTCGTCACCATCAGAATCCACTTCAGAATCAGGCTCTACAATAGATATAACTTCTAAGAACTCTGTCGGAGCTTCCTGATCCTGAAGTTTCAGTAGTTCTACTGTTTCCATCTAAGCATCATCTTTTCTCATCATCTAATTTTGGTCTTGTGGAAGAAATTAGAGGATCAGAAGAGACGATAAGCATATTGAGGATATCCTCGTTTGATGCTTGTCTACTCTTTTTCCTCGAATGGTGTTCTCTGAACCTCCTAAAGTCTTTGTTTCGGGCCTCTGAAGCTTCTTCCGAAAGACTTCCAATTGGTACAATAGCATTTTCTGCAATTATGTCCCCTCCGTGAATCAACAATTTGTGGACGGTTGATGACAGGTAGTACCAATCATACAGTTCCACGTATTTTTCAGCGGTTGTTCTAGCGTATTCTTTAAATTTCGGCACGTCTACAATCTCTCCAGATGTGATAGCTTGCAGAATCACAGCAAATCTGCGTATTAGGTCTTCATCTAATCCAGTGATCGCTGCAGTTTTATCAGGAAATTCAAAAAACCGCCTTGCTGTGTTCCCGTCGTTAGTTGTGCCTGATCCTTGCTTAACGATGTCAATCAAAAGGTTGAGATCATCTTTGAATCGATCTTGAATGAGTTTTTTTCGTGAATGCAATAACTCTTGATGACCTTCTCCTCTTGCAGACCACTTTTTGAAGTCGAGACGATACGCTATGTGTAGAAGACATTCCATCACATTAATGCGGGCATGAAGTGATGATAATCCGAACTCATACACACCAGAAGAAATGGTTTTTGACGCAATGACATCTAACTTATTCATTTCTGTAGGCTTAGCCAAACACAGGTAGCAGGCCGCATTTGACTTAGCTTCAGACAGATATGTACAAATTTTGCCGTCAATCATCGTCATCATTAATTTGTGACTAATTTCATGTCCTTGACATTTTGAGGGAACGAGAGCTTCAATTTCGTTATCCATTGCAGTTTTTTCATTTATGACAACGTCTTTGGTTTCTTTCACAAAACTAAACTGGACTGGACGGCAATACATAGGTGAACGGGGTTTTGGATTCACCCATACGGTATCACCGTCAGCTGTCAACTTTAATGGAACCAAAGAGGTCATAAATATGCTGGAATCATCTTGACCACTCTCTATGTTTTGCTTATATCTACTTTGGTTAGATGCACCGTCAAATCCCCACTTTGATATTAATATCAATTTTTTATCTTGTATCGCATCAGGACTACGAATAGTTTCAAAAATTCTGTTCACTGTTAAATCTAGTAACGCTTGTAGTGCAATCTTAGCAGATGAATCCGTTACAGTCACAAATGTCTTCGGAGGGTAGCACTGTAGCTTAGCTTTTTGCACTTTATAGTAAGACGGATATATCTCCTTTGAACCTTCTCGAATAGTCGTTTCCCTTAATGTGATATATTGCCATTTCGATAGTTTTAATGAAAGTAGCAAACCCAGTGCTTTTTCTGGTGAAAATATTGTTGAAGGAGCTGGTTTGTTCAACATTTCCTTGATTTTTGCTGCTGCTTCTGGGTTTTGGAGCATATGTTCAATAACAGATGCAATATCCTCACGACCATCTCCTTTCAAAAGTGCTGCAGCTGAATAAGCTACTTCATTAGTGTCATCGCCTATATGTTCATCAGATCGTCTCTTCTTCTGCTTGTTACTTAGATCTTCAAACGGCTTTCGAGATCTTTTTGTCATCGTTGAAGTTGATTTCATTGTTGAAGTTGATGGTACAGGTTCAGGTACAGGTTCAGTAGAAATATTTTCACTTGTTGATTCTTGAATGAGCAAATTGGTTTGCACGCAGTTTGGCCAGTCAATATTTGCCTCAAGCCAATTACTGTAATCACGTCTAAAAACTTCACTTTTCCTGTGGGATCGTAACCATCTCGTTTGAACTGCCCGTGTAAATCTTCGACAAAATTCTTTCACGGTAACACTGTCTTCATCTAAAAGGCTAGAGCCCAGTCGAATAACAAGTGTGATGAACAATATTTCGTGATCGAAAGACGAAGCATCCTGATTGCTCAGAATAACAAACAAATCCAAATTTGTAATAATGCTTTCCATTATTCACGATCACTGAGTAAAAAGACACGGTAGGATAGATGTTAGTATTAGAAATGCTCTAAATGAACTGAAGTTGTGAATCCAATGTTTGACTTTTTATTGTTATTGACTAATGATGGTATCACATTTATCTAATTATACTTTCATTAAGTTAATCCTGCACTAATTGCTAAATTAGCGAGTACCCCAAATTATTTTGGTACGTATCCTTTTAACAGGTATATAGGTATTAAGTTTTATTAATCATTAGCAAATGTGGACTTGAGGCATTAGACAAGATTACATTATTATGTAATTCATAATTACCATGTCATTTCAAATAAGTAGGTAATACGACTTTGTGATTTCTTAGAATTTTTTGGTCTAAGCATAAAAAATATTGTAAGTTACACTTGGTATAGCCCTAGCACTTGATATTTAAGCATTAAAATGTACATATCATAAACATTTTTTATTTTTTAATTTTGACTCTTCTCTCTCTCTTTCTCCTGGCTATTATCCCAATTTATTTGGGGTCAGCCCTCCTAGTACTTCTGCGCCACACCGTACGGTTGTGGGTATTTTTTAATTTTGACGATTTTAAAAAAAAAATCGCAAGTTATGCCGCGATATTAAGTATGTCAAAAATTCACAAATAAATAGTACTATAACAGTGTGCAAGGATATAACGGCCAACCTTGCGATTCTAGAGATATCCTCATTTTTCATGTCAGCTCCATACATTTTTTTCTTATAAAAATTATAACTCTTCCATTTGTGCACACAATTACTTCATATGACATTTTATAGAACAGTAATGATCAGCAGAAGTCATTTCCAGCAAAAAAAATAACATTTAAGAAATCGAGATCCCATGTCTTCTACAGCCGATTTTCGATCCACCGTGGGGCGGCGGCATAATCGGGCATAATACAAGTAATACATGTAATACAACAGAGCGCGGGCCGCGGCGCGGGCAGCGGGCGGCCCCTCTCGTTCAGTCACTCACTGCACGTGCACCTACTCTACAGTGTGCTTAGTATATCTTGGCAGGCGGCGAAATATGGAACTAAATCATAATGTACCTACAAGACTGAGATTCTCGTCTTTGCAAATAGCACAGCCTGCACAGCTATGGCCTTCCGAGATGTATTGAATAAGAGGAGAATAAATACGACATTTAAATCGTAACAAAAACTAAACGTGTCGCCTGTTCTATTACCGATGAAAATGTATGGTTTCCTTCATTATTATCCCATCCCATCCTCACTGTTTTCATAATTACGCGAAAATAACAGTAGTCAGCTTATATTTTGATAGTCAGTATGTCAGTGTCACAGCTATTATTTCAATCAGCACACAACTAAAGATAGACAAGGTAGCCGCCCTTTACACGCGTGAGAGAATTTATCACCAAGCGAACATCAATCGTAAGGCGAACATAATATGGTTGAAATTCTAGTAAAGCTGGCAGTTGTGTTGGCTAGAATCATTGAAATTGTAAACGCGATAAGGTATGTCAGATAGATACCTATGTCGTGAAACAGCGTAGTGTAGTGGTGCTTACATTAATGTAATTAGCTAACTAGGTTTTTTAATCAGGAGCACGAAAGGGTTATGTGATAAATTCCCCGTATTTTTTACTGCTATTCAGTACATAGTGGTAGGTCACAACCTACTTACACTAATAAAATTTAGAACGAGTTCTCTTTGGAAATCTTTATTTTATGCGGATCAATGCAAAATGCAACCTACTTGCAGAAAACTGAAGTTAGAACTACATATTCTAGTTTTGAAAAAGCTGAAATGCCATGTTATCTGGCGGGATAGGTATAACGCAAATCTTATACAGCTGGATTTCCTGCTACACAGGGCTACACATCAAGCTATACATTTCCAGTAGGTATAAGCTGACCTCGCTTTGTACAGAAATCCTATACATTGCGAGATCAACATAAACTGGAACCGTATAGCTTGATGTGTAGCCGTGTATACATAACTCGTTTGAATACAAACATATGCACATACACATATTTGTTATAAAATACAATAGTTCTGTGTGGGTAAACTGCTACATTTTGATGACGAATTATTATTCATAGGATAAAAAACATTGCAAAATATCACCTAAGTAAGTAGGTACCTACTTACCTACTTGCTTTTTTTTAGACCACTATCAAAATTATTGTCTAATTGAATTAACTTGTCAAGTAGATAATAAATTAGATAGGTAGGTATGTATTGGGCTATTGGGGTACGAAATTAGGAATATTAACAAATAAATAAAAACCACAGACAAACTAGTCCCTTTTTTTTTAACTATAGCTAGAGGATGATGTAATAAGTAACAATAATAACGACGACGTGAAAAGGACATAAACCTAAGTAGCAATGGCTCAGCTACTATAAATAATCAAGTCAATATGGTTTCTGAATTATCTAGTCGTCATGTGATAGGCCAGCCGCTAATTAGCACTTACGCACTATTTCCACATGAAGTTACAAACAACTATCCATTACATACTATGTGTACAGTCACGAGCAATAATATGTGTACACTTGGCAAAGTTCAAACGTGAATTTCTCGTGAAATAACGACTGCAGCTTTGAGATATTATGACCTACTTTCTTATAATAGTATGGCTTCCAAAATATAAATTTGGTTACGTAACATGAAAATTAAATCAATACAGTGGGTGAAAATCACTAGTTTCTTAACGTTCACGTTCACGTTCTTAGTTAGTAGTATAGTTTCTTAACGTTCACGTTCACGTTACATATTTGTGCTCCAGACTGTACGTAGGTAATGTACCTAGGTACTACTACCTACCTAGATAGAATGTACTATTGTTATTGGCGTTACCATGTCACACGCGCAGGTGTCAGCAGGGCACACCATATTGGTTTAAATTACGCTTATCCTGTACGAATAAAATAACTACATCCAGCCAGTGTGCCGTTGATGTAACTATTTATTTTAATGTTTTATTTAAAGTTCTACAACAGTTTATTGATTTTGCCTATAATTTGCGTCACTGCCAAAACCAAAATGATCTTTAATTTGTTGAATTAAGGTTGATGTTCAGTGAAATTTTTTTATCCTACTTTTTGGATTAAAAACCAATTACTAATTATTTTATTTTAATTGCATTAAATTATTGATTCAATGCAATTCAGTTCCATAAAATTGAGTTTAATATATTTCAAATTCAATTCAGTTCAGTTTAATTCAGTTCAATATAATTTAATTCAAAATAATTCAACTCAAATTATTACCCTCTCCCTACTGCTTTTCTGACAAAATATCTATTGCTCTTTTTTTAAACATCTGGTTGGATAGAGTAAATATTTCAAGCTCCATAAAGTGAGTGTTGTATGTCTCAACAAGGCGACGAAGAGGTGCGCGCATTCCAGCGTTAGTTTTGGACAAGTCTGTATGGAACAGTCTGGGTACGCGCACCCCACGTTGGACAACAGTTCTGGGTACTCTTTAACATAACTGATTAGTGAGCTCAATACAATCGAACTTACTGTTACATAAGCCATGTAATGTCAATGCACCCAGAAGCAGTCTCCTGGGCTCCAAACTCAGGACGCCGTATCGCTTCAGTAACTGCACGTAAGGAACCTTCGAATTAAAACATTTATAGTTCATAGACCTCAAGAACTTTTACTGTACCATTTCCAAACTGGAGCAGTATTTGTCATAGAAAGGGTTCCAGATCTGAACGGCGCCGGCGTATTCCAATTGGGAGCGTATCAGAGTTTTGTATAATAGTAAGAACGTAGAGGGCTGCACAAAGTCACCAGATGATCGCATGACGAAGCCATACATACGAAACGCCTTGTTTATTATGTTATCAACATGTATGTCAAAATGTAGATGTGAATCCAGTGTGATACCCAAGTCCCGGACGTTCGCAACACTGTCCAAATGTGCGCTATTAATACAATAATTATAATGTATTATCTTCTTGTTTTTAGTGAATGAAATCGTATGACATTTTGGAAGACTGAGAAAAAGTTTATTTTTAATACAGTAGGCATAAAGCCTGTCTATATCGTCTTGCAAGAGTACGCAGTCTTGTGTATTTTTACATGGCCTATAGATTTTTATGTCATCTGCATACATTAAAAAAATTAGAATGTTTGAAGCAGTAACTAATGTCGTTAATAAATATTATAAAAAGAAGGGGACCTAAAATGGACCCCTGTGGGACCCCAGACTTAACAATAACAGGCTCAGACTCATATCCGTTGGCCACCGTTCTTTGGGTCCAATTGAAAATATATGAAGCGAACTATCTTAGCAAATTGCCACGAATACCGTTGAAGGCAATTTTTTCTAAAAGCAGTGAATGATCCACCTTGTCAAAAGCCTTCCGAAAGTCTGTATACACAGCGTCAACTTGAACTCGTTGATCCATTTTTTCAAACAGGTAATTCGTAAACACTAACAGATTTGTCGCGGTTGAACGACGTTTGACAAAACCGTGTTGTTCAGGTATAATAAGTTGATGAATATGGGGATAAAAGGCGCTGTAGACGAGACTCTCAAATAGTTTAGACAAGGTGGAAAGGATTGAGATGGGGCGGTAATTCTCTACATTATTCTTATCACCAGCTTTATGAATAGGAGTAATAAACGCACGTTTCCAAATTGCGGGAAATACACCCTCACAAAAACATTTGTTAAAAATGATACGCAAAGCATTACACAAAGCGTCACGTGTTTCTATGAAGAAGTTGGGTGGCAAGCCGTCAGGTCCCGCCCCTTTAGAAAGATCCAAAGTTTTCAACTTCAATCGTATATCTTCCACAGATGATCTGCAAAGCTGTCAGAAGGGTGCCATTTTTCAGGGTCAAAAGTAGAGGGTTCGTAGACAGAAGAAAAGAAAGATGAAAACAGATTACATATGTCCGTGGGGTTATCAGATGAAACATTTTTGAAGTACATACTGGCCGGATAATTAGTTTTTCCCTTTCTAGATGAGACATAACTCCAGAAATGCTTTATATTCTTAGGAATGCTGTCTTCGACCGCTCCAATGTATTTCTTACAGTATTCGATAGACTCCCTGTGGAAAAGTTTCCGATAGTTAGAGAAATTGAAGTAATCCGATCGATTGTTGTGTATCTTCCATTTAAGACAGGCGCGTTCTTTAGTTTTAAAGATTCGTATGAGAGATGGTGAAAACCAGACCGGAAAGTTAGAATTTTTGGTTCTAGTTAACGGAACATGCAATTTGATAATACCGTATAGTGCCTCATAGAAGACTCAGCTTGCGGCAGCAGCAGTTAACAGCTTGCTCAGACCCGAGGTGGGAGAGTGCAATGCCCCAGTCAATTTTACCTAGTTCATTGTTTATAGCCTCGTAATTGGCTTTATGGAAGTTATGTCTATGAACCATGCGGCATTTCAAGGGAGTGTATTGCGTGGTCAAGCAAGTTAAAGCAGAAATTGCTGGGTGATGGCTATCAGGATCAAGTAAAGCATTGCATGATACCGATTGACAATCTACGTTGGATATAATTAAATCGACTCTACGACCTAATTTATTTTTGGTGACATTATATTGTACGAGAGCCATTGATTAAATTCATAAAATTCATCAATGTTCGTCGTATTGTGTTTGAAACTTGTGCAATTAGGGCTATCGTTTTTGAGCTCACCAGATGGCACCACTGTCGATTAAGGTCCTGTCAAAAATTCTATTTTAAACTTTATAGTACCAATAACTTCATGAAAAGTTTATTTTATTACGTATAAAAACATAGTGTACACTTCAGGTTCATATATTTACAATTTTCTCCATAAAATTAGCAGGCATGAAACATTTAAAAATCATTTTATCTCCAAGTACTGAAAATTAAGATTCTAAGTTGCTACTTAAAATCTTCAAGTCTTAATTAATCAGGAATGGGTCAATCTAGACCACAATCGTGAATATTTGTAAAAATACGTGTTAAAAAATCACGCAAAGCTTGAATTTTCTATGACATCTGACATTTCGCTGCCCCTGCGCTACACTAGCGCCTCTAGCGGCGAGTTCATACGCGATAGCCCCCATTGCATGTTTCCCTTGGTCCAACAAAGCGATGTCTGGTAGGTTGAAATCACCAACAATAAAGTATGAGTCAGTGGCAGGAACGTTAACCAGGCCCTGCAACATGTTAAAGTATTGTGCGTATAGTTAGTTAGTGCGTGTAGTTTTATGGATGGAGAGGGAGAGGAAGACTAAAGAAAAAACCGGCCTACAAGTGCGCGTCGTACCTACTCACACGCACACAGGGTTCCCTAAACTTCCCTATCACCAAACAATATAATAAAAATATTTTGAAGGCTCATTCATTTATGTTGTATTGTTTTACATTCAACAGCAAAACTAAATTTGTTTTCCTATTACTTATCTTAATGAAAAACAAAGTTTCTGCTGCAGTTTGATGAAAAAGTTCCATAACTCAAAAACTAAACAACAAATCTTATTCAAACCAATTTTGAATGAGATTTGTTGGCTGGTTTGGCTTTTTTTCAGAAGTTTCATCCTCTTACTTTAGAAATTAGAGGGGGGGAAACTTACATTTTACCACTTTGGAAGTGTCTATCTTTCAAACGTTTGACTTTTAGAAAAAATGGTTATAAGAACCTCAATGTCATTTGTAAAACCTATCTATAGACACCCCGCACATAAGTTTGATAAAAATACTATTTTTTAGTTTCATTACCATGTAAATTTTTGTATAAACATCGTAAAGCGGCTACAGAATCCTAAAAAACAGACAACGAACTTTCCTAGATATGAGACCTAGCTAGTTCGATTTTTCGACCCCGTAAACCCCCATAATTGCAACTTTCATTGAAATCGTTTAAGCCGTTTTCGATTTCGAGAACGTAATGATTACAAATACAAAATAATATTGCTCTCTTTAATAGTAGGTATTAGGCTAGGATAAGATTGCCGTGAGTTGTTACCGCTGACAAGTCTGTCAAAATTAAAGTGATCTTTATCTCATTGGGATAAGGTCGCTATTGTCAGGTGTAAAAATAACTGTAGTCCTGTACGCACAGAATAAATAGTACAAGTACTATAAGCCTCAAACGTGTTATTTCATCAACAGACAGACACAAAAAAAAAACCGCTATTGTGTTTGTATCTGTATAGATACAGACAGGCATTTAAAACGGTTTGCAATCTGTCGTTTGCAGCCCCAGCTTATTCGCACGTCCGTCGCGTCGCACGCACCCTATGTGAGGTGGGTCGGGGGGGAGGGACGTACCTATACGATTTTTAGGGTCCCTGCACACAAATGACGTCATACGTGGCCACAGACTCGGTAGCCCTTTTATAAGTCCCATTCATGCATTATCATTACTCAATACGGCTATATTACTATATACTCGTGTGCACACCAGTACCAGTAGGTAGGAACGAGCTTCCAGAAAGTTCGAGAAGCGGCAACGCAACGCTTCAAAACCGCGGCGTTTTTGCACTCGGTATATAAATCACTGCCGTCCGCTACAGCGATAACGGTCGTGAACGTACCGACGGCGGTGGAAATTTTAAATGCCGTAAGGAATATTGAGCGTGATTTTGGATTAACTACCTTCGGCTAACTACCGAAAGTTGAAAATTCTAAAAACGCTCAATGTTCTTACTTTATTTCTTAACGTCGTTGATACTATGCGTCACCTCGAACAGTCGTATCAAGGAGTGATTGACAACGATTGCCAACGCCTCCGCGAGTACGGTCAACCAACTATCAGAACTTCAGAAGTCGCTAGAACAACGAAAATCATCCTTACTGCTACGGAATAAGGTAACTGACAAAGTCGTGCGAGCGGTTTACTGTACCTATTATGACTTCACGAATCACGAGTACGTAACGCAACAATACTGCTTTTCCTATCTATCTAGGTAGGTAGATACATTATGTACATAATTTGTACGCACGCTACGCACCGCTCTACTCTATAATTATATGCAATTATCTAAGTTATTTGATGGACTTCTGTCTGTGTACCTGTTAATCACTGGTAGTACCTTAATGTCTTGTCTAGTCGTGGACGCACCCGCACCCCCGACTTCCCTTCTCTATACTGACTTGAGGTCGTTGAGGAGCATTCAATTTAAGAACAAAACATTTCAAACGGTTAGGCTACTTGTAGAGTATCTATAATATTTCTGGGTGTAAAAATAAAGGATGTAACAATGTATATGTACCAAATTCTACCCACACAATATGTGCATAGGTACATAAGCATACATGTTACATAGGGCCGAATCTACTTTGTTTAATATGTTCTGAATGTATCTTAAATAGAACTTACACAATTTTAAACTTTATTCCGTTGAAATAAGATTGAAAAGGCTAAATAACATTTCTAGATCGATAATCCAATCTGCTTGCCAAACGTTTTATCCCAAAAACTCATCCAAATGAATGTAATCTTTATTGCAAGGATATAAAGGTTAAAATAGTACAGCGGACTCAACCCTTGAACTCATCAGACAAACGAAGCCTGTGTCAAAAAATTCCAAGTTTTTAAAATACAATTTATTCGAAAATAATTAATTCGATGATGTCAAGTGGCCAGGGTTATAAACGTGGGTATTGAACTCCCTTTGATGACCGTTAATGACGTCACTGGACCAGAGAACCGATTTTTTTCTCCTACTCTATTTACTCATTGGTGAACGATGGGCAATTTTTTGTTGAGTTCTATGATGGTTTGAAAATAGTAGACGTAGGTAAGCAGTCTATTTAATAACGACCTAGGTAGGTATCATGTGGGTACGTGGATACCTACATCGGATCACGAACAGTTCTGCTTGACGAATTCATATTCTGACGAAATCATCAACTAGTGCCAAGATTTCTTTTAAAAGCCATCGACCTATCACGGGACTACGTTATGTTTTGCGTCTAGCTAAAAACATTATGAACCTTAAAATGTTGGTATAAAGAATAAAATACCGCAGCACAAAGTTTTGAAACTTCCTTCTTACGTTGGTTTTAGGAGTCATTCGGACAAGACTCGGACTTACGCTTTTCTGGCACAAGCAGTTTGGTTGGCGGGAAATAAATGCGTTCTCATTGCAACGTGGTGAATTGATCACGTAATTAAAAGATTCTTTATTTAAAATGCGCGTAAATTCGAATTAACACGCACCTACCTAGGTACTTTTAACTATTATCTTTCGTTGAAATCCTTGGTGACTAGTACCTATCTACCTACACTGCTTACTGTAATAAAAAACAGGTAGGTTGACGAGACAATCGGGCATTGAACTCTTGAAAAGCACACGCGCCAATTGTATTTCATGGACACTTAATTTACGGAAAGTCCTACCTCTACGAAAGTCGTGCAGCCTACCTACCTAATGTGTTTTATAAAAAAAAGAGTCACTAAATATTGCAGGAACCTCATCAAAAGGTACAGAAAGTTACCTCATATACATACCTAGTAGCTATGCTATTAGTCCCTTCACTACCTGAATAAATAATTAAATAAATAGAAACAACAGAAGGTTATTTATTAGTACGTAACTTGACGTATCGTCAAGTACTAATACCTAGTATGTACTAGTACTATTATTTATTCTGTGATACTTGGTAGAATGGTAGGTAGGTACAAAGTAGATCCTTACGCACTACTATTTTACTACACACATGAATGAAAAATGCCAATGCCTTTCATAGATAAGCGTAGTACTACCTATAATAACAGTAATAAATTACTCTGTTCCCTACACATTCAATCGACCTGTTTATGTAAGTAGGTAGGTGATGCGTAGGTACGCATGTAATAAAATACGTAAGGTGCGTGGTGTTACGACTAAAACCTAAAACAATGAAGCAAGTGTTCATTCGACATTAAAAAGTTACTTTTTTACAATTGGAGTGCAAAATACAACTACACCCAAGATAGGTTATTTTGTAGCTTTCCTGAAAATATTTACGTTTGAAATAGGTGGGACTTGTAGGTTGCAGCCAAGTGCTGTCATTTAAAATTTAAGTTAGTTTACTGGTTTATGTCTATGCTATTGTATTGTTCACGGTCTAGACGTAAAATCGGCTATATTGTTATATTAATTTTCCAGGAGAAAACCCATTTATTATTTTGTCTTGCTTGTTGGAACATTAACGATTGTATTTTTTTAAACAGGCAAGAAAGAGATAGATATAGTGTTGCTTGCCTGTGTTGTTTCTAGCGTCATTTCAAGGTTATCTGAAGATGAATGTAAAACCTATTACTATCTCTCTCTGGCAAGTGTAAATCCCGGTCGGTTGTTTCATCGTCTTGAAGTAGACGCTGCTAGCTTCACATTGAGTACGAGTCCCCCGCGCGACGCGTCGCGCATTATATTTTTTCCTTCTTCCTCCTTCATTTGGACGTCGGTGTTTGTGCGGTGAACATTGTAGTACGTTGTGCGTAACACGTGCTTATAATTGTTTCTTTATAATTTAAAAGTATCTCCTAAAACTAAAAACATAATGGCAGACGCAGCCGTCGAAAAGAAGTAAGTTTTTTTGTTGAATTCATTCAGTTCTAATAAGTTTTACGGTTTAATATTTTTGGCGGCTTCGAAAACGTGATCAAAATGGCTACCTATTTATGTGTGAAATTCGTGTTTTCTGTGAGTTTACAGTGTTTCTATAGTGTGTAAACGTTATCATCGGGTCGTTTTATTTGTGCGTTAGTTACGAAATGTTGTTTTCGAATATAATGATAGTTTGGTGATGCTTATTTTGTAAACGCCGCCAAAGATAAGACGCGGGAAAATGTTACTTTGCTGATAACCGAATAAAGTTGATTTCTGAACCAAAGAATGGATGTTTCTAGGCGCATTATGTGTTTGAGAATGCGAAGTGTCGATTAGATTTCAATGTTTTTCCTGTTATAGCGTATTATAATGAAGTGGAAAAGTTAAAACACGCCGGGTGGCGGGCGCGGGGCCGCCGCCGCCGCTTGTTTTATCCAAGATGGCGCTGCGTGCGCGGCGTGCCGGCGCGTAGCGTCGCCGGACGCCGGCGCGCGCTCGTTTGAATTTGCCGAGACCTCGAGTTTTGCAACTCAGGCAGGTTGCTGTTCGGTTACGTTATCGCGGGCGAAGCGTGTTGTCATTAGTTATTTTTAAAGCTTTACGACTCGCAGTGAAGTTTAGCCCACTGGAGCGAGTAACGTATTCATTCAGTAAAGGTGATCACGGTTACGTTCAGTTTCCTATGTTGCAACTTTCCCACATGCAGCCTTGCGCAACAGCCACTTGTTTTTGTTCCGGCAGACTTTTCCTTTTATGCCGCCCCACTTAGCCGCTGAGCATTGCCCGCGTGTAGAACTGTTGCATTGTTATGTTCCGTTACTGACTCGCGCACTTCGCATTATATTAGCCACGGTGCGTAGGTATTTAGATTGAAGATTATACGACATACAGTGCAGTTAGAACAATACAACACGCTTCTCTTTATAAGTAAACTAGTACACATCCTATCAAAAGCTTCTCAGTTTATGACCTAATGAGACTTGCAAGTTAAGTAGCTACGTATAACACTAAAACCTTTACGCTTTCAGGGACGTCGTAGCCGAGGAGGTCACCTCCACAGAGGTGAAAGAGTCTCCAGTGAAGAAATCTCCCGCCAAAAAGGTCGCGGAAGTGCCTGAGAGCAACGGCAACGGCAAGGAGGAGAACGGTAGCGAAGCGGCGGCCGAGGACGCGCCCGCTGAGAACGGCGACGCTGACGAGAGCAATGACGCCACCGAGAACGGCGATGCCACAGGTAAATACTTCCCACACGTTAATTTTTCGTACATTTTACAACAATTATTAAAACATTCCTGCTCATAGCACTAGGTAAATTCCTCAATGGTTTCCTTAACAGTCAAACTTTTGTTTTACAGATAAGAAAGAAGCTGGCGTGAAGAGGAAATCCGTCTCTGCCGACAACGGTGATGCAGAGAAGACCACGCCAGAGAAGAAGGCGAAAGTAGCAGAAGAGGCGCCCCCTGCAGAAGCAGAGGAGGCGGCTGCTTAAAACTTCGTACCAAACTACCTCGCTTGGTTTACTGCAATGCAACCATGTTCATTAGGGCTCAACTCAACCCAGATACATATCTACATTTATAATACAAAACTCAAACTATTCGGACTTCCTAACATGCCAAAATTTACAGACAATAGATGACATACAATAGAACTTGCCCAAACACACATACAGGTATTATGTTGTGTGTAGATAGTTACAAACTTTTAGATACCCTGACACTTAGGAAGTCTTGGTAGTTCCTATTTACAGTTTATATGCTGCGTGTACAATAAAGAGTTGAGCTCTTTTGTGACCGCACTTATGTTTAGGTTTATAATACATTGTTGTATTAAATCTTACCTGTCAAGTACCTGTAAATTGTAAATTTAATGTTACTGTCAATGGCGACCAGTGTGCATCGCAGTGAACTGAACATTATTGCACAAGCCGGTTTAGGTGTTGTATGCTGTTTTTGAGTATTGGTGTCTATCTCAACGGACTAGTAGCGGTGGATTATTGAATTGATGAAAGTAACGTATATCAGTTTCCAGATTACGCCAGTAATGTACTGCCAAAGTAATTCACAAAGTGTGAAATCAATTCACAATCCGTTCTGTGAACGACGCGTTTTATATAACAGCTTCCGAAAAACATGGATTTTAGATAACGATTAAGATTAATTAAAAGTTTAGATAATTAATTCAGTTGTAAATTTAAGTTAGCAGATATAACGCACATTTTTGTATTTCATAGGCATTATTACTTAACCATTTGAACATTCCTTTGACATTTTGGTTACGGTTTGCATTGTGAATGAGTAACTTCCTCACGAGTTGGATGGAGTTTGCGTTGACCCTACACACAACTGATTTATGTGACAGTATTGTTTTACGCTTGAGAATTCCAACCGGCGCGCTAGGGAGGCCTGTAATTTGAAATAATTGTTCACATTGTAACACTAATTTTAAGAATTTGGAATTTAATTAAAGTTCAAAGTTGACAAATAAGGTGATAGTTCTTATTGACATAACTAACTTTTGTGTGCTATTTTTTTTGTTTGTAATTCTATGGACAACTTTATTTTTCTTATATCCTGTTTTTCTAATTTATTTTCTTATATTGTGATAGTAACAGACCTCGAATGTAAGATAACCCTTGTGGAAACGAATCTTCATTAATATTGTCGAGTAAGTTACACTTGTGTGTTCTTGCTATGGTATAATATTGTAATAAAGTTGTGACTAACTCTTTCAGACGATTGTATCTTTAAATAATAATATTTGATTCAAAGTACATTTAGTATTAGATTTAAAGTAGTGTACAGTTTACACTTCTCTCAACCGTGGAGTTAGTGTTTGTAAAACATTTCTGGCAATAAAATAGTCCAATCAAATAATACATTCTTTTTGATTTCGCTATACCTACCTTAATACAAACATACCGAATGTTCGCTTTATTTACGTCAGAATAATAACGCTTGTTTGCGACAATAATGACATAACTCGAAAAATAAGAAATACAGGACAGCATTTTTTTTTAAATTAGACAGGATATAGTTTGCTTTATTGCCAATTATTTTTTGCATAGAAACCGTTTATCAAAAGATGAAAGGTTTATATTACGTATGGTTACTTACGTTAATTTTGTATTCAACTACAAACAACATTTTCAACAAATCAACATTTTTGAGTTAGGTCATCCTTGTTGCAAACGAGCGATAACTTGGGACAAGATTATTAAGTATGTGAAATATTGGTCTTTTGTTGCATAGTTACATTTATTATTTTTATCAGTTTGTTTTTATTCTAAAGCCAGTTTGATTCAACTAAGTCGGAATCGTCCTCATTCAAAACAGAAAAGTCGGAAATTATTTTTATGTGCTATCTAGGAGGCACATAACTGCATAAGTACTACACACTTACACAGGGATGTAGGAATGATGGCAAGTGCAGTGTATTTTTGGCTATCTACTCGTTTAACCATGGACCTTGCATTTATAATCAGTAAATTACTGTTTGCATAACAGGTGATATTGCGCTGGTTTCGTATTCATTGTTTCATGTGGCTAGGTATTCTTTCTAGCACATACAATGTGCTAGAA
This sequence comes from Eugnorisma glareosa, assembly GCA_947578425.1. Classification (NCBI taxonomy): domain Eukaryota; kingdom Metazoa; phylum Arthropoda; class Insecta; order Lepidoptera; family Noctuidae; genus Eugnorisma; species Eugnorisma glareosa. The sequence continues at coordinate 4,329,749 of OX387971.1, read as the reverse complement.
TGCCTAGCCAGCCACTACTTAGTAAGTAGTGATGAATTCTGATTATTAGTATTATATAGCCTTCCTGCTTTGCCACGAAGGATGATTTTATAAAGGGTATGTCGCATAAACGTCTGCTATGACGTAATCGGACACTTAAGTGGTACCTATTAGACGATGAGACAACCTTAATGACTAGGTCTGCATCAAAGAAACGTAGATATACCTACTTAGTAATTATGTACATGTACCTATACTAGAACTGTGTTGTCTATGTTCTTGGACAAACATGTATTAGTGATGGATGACCAATACATCAATAGGGCAAGCCGATTCAAGGTCGGGCATTGCCGTGGAAACTATACGGTACACAGACTATTAGGGTGAACCACCCTCAGTCGATGGTCAGATAGCTTGGCGATCAGTGGGTTATTAAGAAGGAGGAGTTACGATGCGCGACATGAAATAGTGATGGGAACAAACATGTCTGCGCGTACTATTTTTCTTCTTTTCTATTTATTTTGTGCCGCTTTTGGACAAACTACGCAAAATATCAATGTTTGTAAGTAACGTGTTTCAAAATATTTTCTTAATGGCTGATTTAGCACAAGCAGCTCCATGGTGTTCGTTGTGCCGTTTTCGACCGCCCAATTGTACGATCTTTTATACTTGTATAATGTGTGTTACGTCATGCAACTTTATACAAACAAATTGATGCAGCAGGAAGGAACACATTGCAGAGAGACGTTTGAAAATAAATGTTTTTTTTTTTAAATATTTATTTATAATTCATATACAAATTGCCGGTTGCGTTTACAGTACTGATTAACGAGGAGAGTAACGCTTTGGCTGAAAAGGCTTTTGAAGTAGCGAAGGAGTATGTGAGGCGTAACCCGAGCTTGGGTCTAGCTGTGGATCCTGTTATTGTTGTGGGAAACAGAACCGATGCAAAGGCTTTTTTGGAAAATGGTAAGGATTTTTTGCAAATTCTGGTAGCTTTTCTAGACACTTTTAAAGATTGTAGGTAGGTATGTCGTTATTTTGTTATAACCTTGCTTTGCATTTTTGCAGATATCTACCTAGTAACTATACGTATTTGTTGTGTTGCGCTGGCTGCAGTAGAATTCGTGTAGGGACAATTGCCGTGATAAACTCGTGCAAATCTGTATGCTTCACAAATATGTTTATCTAGTTAGTTACAACACATAAAGCCGATAAACCATCTTAGATTAGAGAGAGAGATTATGTTTGATTCAACCATTTTTAGTTTGCAGAAAGTACAATGACATGCTCTTGGCGAAAAAGATTCCTCACGTTGTTCTTGACTTCACGATGACCGGCGTGGGCTCCGAAACAATTAAATCGTTTACAGAAGCTTTGGGCTTGCCAACCATATCCGGGTCCTTTGGTCAAGTCGGCGACCTGAGGCAATGGAGGACACTGAATGCTAATCAAACAAGGTTCCTCCTGCAAGTCATGCCCCCAGCTGATATCCTACCTGAAGCTATAAGAGCTGTCGTCACCAAACAAGACATTACGAACGCTGCTATTATTTTCGACGAATTCTTTGGTGGGTTTGAAGTTGAAACAATAATATTTACAAACGTTGAGTTTTATCGTATCAATCAATAATGACATGTTTTCCTCATCAAGCGTGAAATTCGAGCTAATATATATAGCTTTCATGCCAAGGCCTTCAAGGCCCCAGTTCAAAACTGTTTAGATAGCGCCCGCATAACTTTATCCGTTAATTAAATTTATTGTCGGTTACCAAGTCATTTTAACTGTTCTTGATAATAAAATCTGTTTGTTTACAGTTATGGACCACAAATACAAGTCTCTGCTACAAAACATACCGACGAGACACGTAATCACACCCGTGAAGAGTTTTGAGGCGAATGAAATTAAAACCCAACTGGAAAGTCTTCGGAACTTAGATATCGTGAATTTCTTTATCTTGGGGAGCCTAAGAACGATAAAGAATGTTCTAGATGCTGCAGATAAGAACCAATATTTTGGAAGAAAAACTGCATGGTTTGCTTTATCATTGGAGAAGGGCGATATTAGCTGCGGTTGTAAAAACGCTACGATCGTGCACATGAGGCCGACACCTGACGCCAACAGCAGAGACCGATTGGGAAAGATTAAAACCACATACAGCATGAACGGCGAGCCAGAAATCACATCCGCCTTCTACTTCGACCTGTCTTTGAGAACGTTTCTAGCGATCAAGTAATGACCTTTACTATTCCTGTGCTAGTGTACCAGTTTCTACTTTAGTACACCACGTGCAATGTGTTTTGTCTAAATATATCCTGGCTTATTCCATGAGAGTTCACGCTTATGAATTTCCAGATCACTACTGGACTCTGGCAAGTGGCCAAACGACATGAAATATATTACATGCGACGACTACGACGGTAAGAATACACCAAACAGGACCTTGGATCTGAAAACGGCGTTTCAAGAGGTGCGTTGACATATTTAGGCAGATTTTTTTTTATATGTAATCGCCCAAAGCATTTACTACTGGTTACGCTACGAGTTACTGATTTCTTTACAGATAAAAGAGACGCCTACGTATGCTCCGTTTTTTATTCCGCAAGATGACCCCATGAATGGAAGAAGCTACATGGAATTCAGCACCGATCTACTCGCGATCACGGTCAAAGATGGTGCATCTATTAGTAGCCACTCTCTGGGTTCCTGGAAAGCTGGCCTCTCCTCGAACCTAACCTTGACTGACCCTAATAACATGAGTAATTACTCCGCGCAGCTAGTGTACAGAATCGTCACAGTCGAGGTAGGTAAATGAACTCCGCTATTGTTTAAAATTCTCTTGGCAACTTGATAAAAATTTGTCAGTTTACTTAACAACAAACTGTTTAAACAACGCTGTCAGTCTCGTCTTTGGTTTGTCTGGAATTTTGATAAGAGGCGCACAATATGATAGCCATGCTCATGAAACCCATTTTGTTCTAGCAAAAGCCATTTATCATTCGAGACGACAAATCGCCTAAAGGCTTCAAAGGCTATTGTATCGACCTCATTGAGGAGATTCGGCAAATCGTTAAATTCGATTACGAAATATCTTTGGCGCCGGACGGTAACTTCGGCATAATGGACGAGAACGGAAACTGGAACGGAATTATAAAAGAACTCGTTGATAAGAAAGCAGATATAGGGCTGTCTTCGCTGTCTGTCATGGCTGAAAGAGAAAATGTCGTTGACTTTACTGTACCGTACTACGATTTGGTCGGCATTACAATAATGATGAAACTGCCGAGAACACCGACATCCCTGTTTAAATTCTTAACTGTTCTGGAGAATGACGTTTGGCTATCGATACTGGCTGCGTATTTCTTTACCAGGTAATCCAATGACATCATTCGGTCAGCTTTAGCGTTGCAGAAACCAGTTCCCAGCACAAGCACAGTGCTCCACAACATTTTACAATTTCCGAATTCTTTGCAGGTGACCGTATTTTTTATCCCTGTCTTTTTATGCATGGAAGAGTGAGATGGTGTGCGAATTTTAGTGTGGAACCAGTATTATAATGTAGCGGTTATAAAGCGGTGTGGCGTACATAATCTGAAAACGGGCGTTCATCCGTGACATTTTGACATTTATTACGATACATAACGCGATCGATGGGCCAGTGCCCACCTGCTTCCATTATTTCTTATCTGATTTTATGGAACGAGGTCAAACGATGGACCTAACACCTCATGTAGGTACGCTGAATGTTACCATTTATTTATGAATATGGCTACTACTGCACATGCCAAGGGTATCCTTGTTAATTAGACCTTTAGTCTGGTAACATTGGGTATTTACGTTGTACGTCTAGAATAGAATTCTAGATTAATAGTAGGTGGGTAGGGTACCTACCTACTTACTTTTTTACGTACCTAGTATTCTAGAATGTTCATGAATGTTTAGAACATGAAGCAAAGTTTACTACCGGAACACAGATTATGCTTGACGAGCTAGTTCTTAAGTAGCTTAGGTAGACTGCTGTCTTGAACAATGACCCCTCCAATATGTATTACAATCTGGAAACCTTTTACCTACTCATTATTATTATTTCATATTTAAACAGCTGAATAATAATGTAAGGACAAAAGGTAGGTACCTACCTACCTAACAACTGAAAAGTTATACAGAAAAAGGAGTAGGTATAGGTCTTTAATTATAAGTACATTTATAATGTCTAGATGGAGCATCAAATGTGCGAAAACGTGTAAAAAAATACATATAAGCTAACAGTTGGCTTCAGTTCGTAGGTACTTTTTGACCTCCCACACCATACCTTTCGTTAACACTACAAAAGTCCTAAGAAATAAAACAAGGATCTTTTTGAGCGGTCTTACAAAATAATACCTTCTTACGAATTCCAAAGATAATTGAATTTCCGAAGCGCAACGTTCTTTTTTGCTTTGGACGATATGCGTCCAAAAATTAGTCACAGTTACAATGAAAAAGTAAAATGAATACGCATAGCAACAAAGTATTTCCTAAAATCCAACCTTACGATTTTCAACCTTAAAACTCTAGTGTTAGGATTGAAAATTAGTGTTTCAACACGAAATTACCAGCTAGGTATGCATCTTCGTAATGCTGAAACATTTTGTAAGTAGGATATAGGTAGGTACGTTATTCGTACTAATGAGGCACGTTACAGACTTAAAGTGTTATTCTGATTAACAATGTTTTCAAACTTAACAAAAAAAAAATAACGACTGAATGGTGAGAACGTTTTTAAAATAAAATGCAGTAAAAACTGAATAGACTTTAAACACTCTTTTGAAACATTGTTTTTATTTGAATTGCATGCACCATTGAATTTGAAATGAGAACACCAATTTAAAAATCATCGTAAATTAGTTTAAAATTTAAAAAGAAAACTACTCATGAAATAGTTTATTCTATGCATTGTAACTGGCCAGTACCGACATAAATAATACGAGGACCGTGTCATGCCATAACGAACTATTAAGTAATCTGTGCTAGTTCAACGAGGAAAAGTCGACCTAAATCTTCGCTATTTTTGTCCCCACTCATGATCCCATACGAACTTAACGGGATTGGAAACCACACAGACTTGTATGGCTCATATATCATAATCATAATACAGTCCAGTACAGGTACCTATATTAAAATCTGACACAAATAAGTATAACTTTACTGGCTAGCGGATGTGTATATTATGTACAGTCACGTTTTGTTTAGGCTAGAAAAATAATTTTTTTTTTCTGAATCTATGTGAATAACGAACGAATGCCTTATTGTTTAACTAATCAATTTCAAGAATGAATTAGCTTTCAAAATGATGTCTTGAATAACGTTGAGTACGAAATACCTCCGTCTTTTTTTGCGAAATCGGATTAAGTTCTGGACTATCTAGTTGCTTATTTTCTTATTTGCACAACGGGACAGACCTGCCCTGTATTCACAAACGCTTCGGTTCGGGAAGTCGTATGATGGGTGTCGATCTAATGACTACAAAACAAAAACAAAACGATTTTCTAAAAACTAATTTCAAGTAACAGAAGATTTGTTAATTTATTTTTATTTCCTTACAGCTTCCTAATGTGGGTGTTTGACAAATGGAGTCCGTACAGTTATCAAAATAACAGAGAGAAGTACAAAGAGGATGAAGAAAAGAGGGAGTTTACTCTGAAGGAGTGTCTATGGTTTTGTATGACGTCACTGACTCCTCAAGGAGGTGGAGAGGCGCCGAAGAACTTGTCAGGACGACTGTTGGCTGCTACTTGGTGGCTGTTTGGGTAAGATATGACTGGCTGGCTTGAAATCGGCCTATATGAATATCAATGGACTCCAATAAGCTGAGTATATGTAGATTAATACATTTAAATAAAGAGATTTCTTGGGTAGATACATCTATAAAGAACGATAAGATTCTTTTAAAAATACTCTTTGGTAACCCGAAAGTTTACGCGAGCGAGGACAAATACCTCAAATTTTGAAAAAAACACTGAAACTAACTCGAGTCGCTCAAGTTTTGACGATATGCGTTACTGCTTATTTTCTTGTTCTTCGTCTTAGTCTGTGGACGGTAGAGTGTCAGCCCAGAACATGGCCACAATTTTGTCTCTATCAGTAGCGTCCATCAGTTCCTATAATAAGCAAACCAGAAGACACTACGTTACACGTCCCATTGCTTGTGGAACAGAAACACGTTTTCTTGATGAAAAACGTCTATAGAATCAGCATATCTACTTCTCCTACAGTTTCATCATAATCGCATCATACACGGCGAACTTGGCGGCGTTCCTGACAGTATCCCGCCTGGACACGCCTATCGAGTCCCTGGACGACTTGTCCAAACAATACAAGATACAGTATGCCCCTCTCAACGGATCCGCTGCTATGACTTACTTCCAGAGGATGGCTAATATTGAAGAGAAGTTTTACGAGTGAGTATTAGTCTTAGTTTTCATATCATCACAGTCATGTAATCAGTTTGTAACGCTGGCCTGGCACACAGGCCTCCTCTCTATGAGGAGTGGGCCATTATACATAACGGGGGGCCCATTGCCTTATATGGTCTGGGATTTGGACTTTTTTTCAGGAAAATACTTGGTGAAAGGTGATTCAGAAGGAAGTACTGAAAAATAGTCTTGTAACGTGTAGTAATAATTATTTTATTTTATTAAAAGGTATTAGATTGATGTGATTGTAGTACTTAGATAAACAGTTGGTTTGATATTAGGTTAAAATGAAAAATTAAATATTTGTTATTTTGATTTTTATGATTCAATATCACGGCCCATATCGGATTATTTTTATCAGTTTGTATCGGAATGTGGGAAATCCTATTTCATAATATTATTCAATTTTCCATTACACGAATATTTGTGTTCTTTCTATAGGCATTCTGTATAATCTCGGTTTAATTATCAAGAGGGTTTCCAAAATTGTGTTACGCATATACGACTTAATGGTAATTTATTATCACAGTGACAACGGCCCACTGCCCAAATTACATTTTAGGTTACCTTGCTAGGTAACCTAAATGGCCTGAATGAGAATAGTAGGTCTACAATGATTCACTATTCAGTACAATAGTGTTTGTACAAGTTTAAAAGAAAGATGAAAAGATTTCTGCATTCATGCGACCTCATTCGATGTGAAACTCAAAATGATTTTTCAGTTTCGTAAAAACGGAAAAGGAAATTCGTTTATTTCTGTTAGCTTGATGAAGAGAACAGTTTCATTAAAAGAGATGTTGTTTTTATTTGATAAAAATAAAGATCAATGCGGGGTTATCTCGGGCAGATTTTGTCAGCAAAATGAGTAATCCGCCGTAGACTACACATCTCGTTGAGGAGATCAAACTGCGTCTATGGGAGAAAAACAACACAATTTACAATTAAGGGGTCATCGGGGGTTCATCTCTGGTTAAAGGCCTCCTCCGTCCGTTTCCATCTATAGGTACCTATCTTGGGCCATTCTGGTCCAATCAATCCCTGCCAGTGCGACGATATCGTCTCGCCATCGTTGCAATGGCCTGCCGCGGCGTCTTTTTCTGTTTCATGGATACAACACGAATAGATACAAAAAGAAAATAATGTGAAAAGTATTGGCAAATTTTCCTAGATAGAATAGAATAGCTGCTACGCAAAAGAAAGACGTTCCCAAGTAGTAAACTCCATAATCTTTTATTTGGCCTTTTGTACGCACCACATAGGTACTAAACGTTATCATTTCTTATCGGTCAAACGGCACAGGCACTTTCATTTAATGTGCACTCTGTGATAAGGGGCGTCTTTTTATAATCATTGTTTTTCGGATCTCAATCTGCGATCAAACATAAAAATGTCATTCAACTCGATTGCTAAAATTAGCAACTTTATTTGTTTGCAGCGAAAATTAACGTGTTTTTCATTTTGGCACTGCTGCATGCGATGTGGATTTTCACAAACAATTTTTGAACGTGGATAAAATATTACCGTTTCTCAAGGAAACTGCACCCGATCAAGAGCTGTCATTGTCATCACTTCCTTGAAATGTTGAAACCAACAGCTCTTGAACGGGGTTTAGATTTGTGGTGATTGCGGTCAGTTTCATTGTGAATTCGGTCTTACCCTCTTATTAATAAACACGGAATAAATTTACACCAGGAATAACAAAGGAATAACCATACATTTTCAAAGGTTTAAACTTGGAATAACTTTATTCTGTGTTTATTAATAGGAGGGTTAATGTTTAGGGGCACATAATCAGCTAATTACCTAATTGAATTTTCCACTTTCTAATCGGTCACTTTTTGTGCACTTTTGCTTATCAGGGTAAAAAGACAACACGATACGCGCATTTTTGATAGATTGAGATTTGCATAGTATGCTAAGGAATTTCAAGTTACGTAGGAAACTTATCTTTAAATTACGAGTTTGCATCTTATTCTGCTTTAATTGGCAGAGTTAGCTATAACAAGGTTTTAATTTTGTATGAGTAATTATAACCTACGTCCATCAGCTGCCTAGTAATCTACTAGGTAATTAGAACTCATAAGACCTTCAGGCTGAGAGGACTTGACATATGCACTTCATGCCTAAAATGCCCAGAATGTTATATGTATGCAGATGACCTTAAATTCTCTAGGATAATCGAATCTGAAAACGATCCAATATTACTTCAGAGGGACGTAGACTCGTTAGTTAAATGGTGTAACGACAATGAAATGAGCTTAAACGTAAAAAAGTGCTACCACGTGAAATACACCCGAAAAAAAAAAATGACGGCTACTGTATACCACGTGGGCCCGAACTTTATCCAGGAGGTGGATCAAATAAGGGACTTGGGAGTTGTTTTTGACAATGCCTTGACATTTGTACCGCATGTTGAGGACGTCATCAAAAAGGCTTCTAGAATGCTGGGATTTGTTTTAAGGAATGTTACTGGTTTTAAGCGCAATCGGACAAAGATCTTGCTGTACAACTGTATCGTTCGTAGTACCTTAGAATATTGCAGTACTATTTGGAGACCTCATTACTCCACGCATATCCTTCGACTGGAGCGAATACAAAAGAGATTTCTCTGGCATCTAGCATATGCCAGCGGAAATACAAAAAAGATAAGATCATACGAAGCCCGACTATCTTATTTTAAGATGGTATCACTGGAGAAACGTAGAACAATAATTGATTCCATCTTCGTATATAAGCTTCTTCGATGCAAAATTGATTGTCCCCCATTACTATCCAAGTTCCACTTTCGGGCTCCTGCTAGACTCCCTCGTGCTCCTGTTACTCCTTTACACCCTCCACTCCGCAGAACAGTACTTGGTGCAAACTCTGTCGTTCCTCGCCTTTGCAAATTGTTAAATATCTGCAGCGATCTTGCTGACGTGCATTTTGACTCATATGCCAAGTTTCATAGAACTATTAGTAATGTTTAATTTTATTGTTTAATCTTAATTTCAATCTTAATCTTAAGTTTTTATTTTATTTTAATTTAGATATTAATTTTAATTTTGATTGTAATTTTAATTTAGATTTTATTTAGATTTTAGTTTTATTCTTTTTCTATTTTGTTGTGTCAAGTTTTGTTTTGTTCTATTAAATTTTACTTTTACTGTTAATTTTAGTTTTATATTCCATTATTACGTAATATTAAATTAAAATTGTTAATTTTAGTTAATTAGACACATTTTATAGCACAGTGCTTGTGGCACATCTAATATGTTTATGGGGCATGCGGTGCTAACCTATAATAAATTGTTACACTAACCTCAGTTAATGGTAGTTATTTACTTAAAATATTTACAGTGTAAACAATTGTTGGTTGGCCAATAAAGAAAAATAAAATAAAATAAAAAAAGATTAAAAACAAAATAAATTTCAAATTTGGTATTTGAACTGAAAGGCGACTTTAACATTTATCAAATCTTGATACGGGATGGAGGAATATCGAAAAAAGTAATATGTCTACTAAATTCTCCTAGTTTTTTTTCTTTGCAACATTCATACAGACGCCATTTGATTTATTCCCGCGCTTTTAAAGTTTCAGTAGAAGGGAGACAATTTTGACTTCGAAATGGCTTACTTCGGTTTATCAAGTTTATACTACAGCATTTTTTGCATAGCTGCATACTCGATTACCGGTTGCACTAGGTGACACGAAGGTCAAACGACACTCGCTGCGCGTAACACCAAAAAAGATAGTCAGGTCACGGCTAAAGGAACCGGCCATGCGCTCATTATCAATCGGACATTCTCAATACACGACGAAAACGATAGGATGCCGCTATGTTGGAGTTGAAGCAAGAGTGAAGGCCTGGGGGTTACTATGACATCTTAAAGCAGGAGTATTTCCAGTGTGGGAAAGAGAAAGAGCTATATACAAGTCGGCTAGCGCCATCTCTTCCCTACACCGGAATGACTCCTGCTTTAAGATATCATGGTAGGCCACCTGGGGACCTAAAATGGAAGCTTTATCAGAATCATAATATGCATCACGTTAAAAATTTAAAATTCTTAAAATGGACTTTGCGATCATAACCATAAAGATCATTATAAGAACTTGAATTTTTTTAACTTGATTCATATTATGATTCTGATAAAGCTTCCATTTTAGGCCCCTGGTGCCAATACAATTGACCGCACCTCAAGAGTAAGACAGAGAAACAATTCTGACCTAAATAATTATATTATCATTTCAGCCGAAAGACAATTCAAATAATTACAAAAACCATGAAAATAGTTAACTTCAAATGTTTGCTAGCCACGAAATGCGCAGATCTATACATACATCCCAAAATTATGTAAAGATTCTTAAACATAGGTGTTAGGAGCTAGCCGTATCAACTAAAAAATACAGAAGCAAAAGTAACTAAGCGCAATGATGTAACACATAGTCACTGATTACGATAGACCACAACTAGTGATACGGGTTAGTTTATCGCCCACGTGTGTACCTACTATGTAGGAATAGAACAGTACTAGTGACCTACTTCCCTTGTTCTTAACGCCCGCGAGAAAGATAAGCGATGAGTCGGTTTATATTATTCTATTGAGAGAAAATGGCTGTAGTTTATGAAGAAAATGCTCTTACTGGCCTTTGAGAAGGACAATATTAATGTTTTTATTCTTAAGATTTTATTTCAGTTCTACATTTAATATCGTTGGGTCTTTGGTGTGAGCTGAAGAGCTCATCAGATACTCTGCTATTGTGAGGCTTTATAACTAGGTATAACCGTTAGGTATCACGTCACTTCGACAGAAACTCCCCAAAAATTGAAACTTCAAACTATCTATTGCCAAATTGGTCTTGAACCAAAAATATACATTGAAACATTACTTTAGGGTGGTCAAGCGTTTACTTGGTCCACTATTATACACTACCCGTACGTTGGTATAAGCCAGCCATGTGTTCATGGGTCCAGCAAGCTGACCCAAGATTGCCGTAAGTTAATTTAAAATGTTTCCAATGCTTGCGATCAATTCATCAAGTCCGTTCAAAAATGTTAAGATGACGGAGTCATCAATAGATGCTTGCTTTTCAAGCTTTAAATGGCCCACTTCAGACACATTTTGACAGCCAACTTGGACATTGAATTGTGGCTTACCTTGGTCATTCTTTACAAAAGGCTCAAGACATCAACTTTGGGTACAACCAAGGTAATCTTAATTCAAGTTCTGCCCATCAGAGAAAGAAAACAAGCGTGCAACATTACATATGAATAAACAAGTCATTCTGACAGCCATTTTAATATTACTCGTGACGAATTAGTAATGTATATACGTCACTAAAAGAAATAAATATGTACTACTTTGGAAGCGAAATACATAATCAAAATGGCGCTGTTATGCACAATTTTTAAGGCGTAAGATACGTCAGCCCCGGATCTTGAATTATTTCGAGGCGGGGCAAAAACTGAAAAATGCCGCCCCCGCCTGACAATATTTTTACCTTTATGCCTATATATTTTTTTTTAAATACATGGACTTGTTGGACATATACTTATTTTAATTAGGATAGGACAGGATATGATCTGAAATAAAACGTGAGATTTAAAATAATTATTATATTCCACTTCTTCGAGCCTTTTGTTCTGCAAACAAATCTATGGCCTTGTCATAATCTATCTCATGGGCAGTTCGATTTTCTATACCTAATATTGCGAGACTCGATAAACGTTCCTGGCTCATAGTCGATCGCAGATAATTTTTAATTAGTTTTAGTTTGCTAAAACTTCGCTCGCAGCTTGCGGATGTAGTAGGAAGCGTAGAGTAAATTCGCAGAGCAATACAAATATTAGGAAAGGCATCCTGCAAATCATGCGTATAGATCTGTTGCAAGAGATTGAAAGCGCTAGCATTATTTATATCTCCAAATAAAAGTGGAGCTTGCTCTTTAAAAACGGAGAGTTCCTGGCAGAATTCAACTGTGTTTAAATCTCGCTCGTATTTTCGACCCAGGTCTGCTCCATGCTTCTGCAATTGTTCAGCTGACATATTCAAGATTTCAGCACCATTGAGAAATGCAAAATGCAAATTCAACGTGGTAGCACTATCAAACCTCTTTTTAATTTCTGATAAGATTCGATCAAATACCATCATTGTTGCCTTAGAAAAGAGTTGAGCAGGTTGAAGTCTTCGTGATTCGTCATCACACATCTCATCAAATTGTTTTTTGCACCTCGGAATTCGTTTATTTGGCAGAATAGGTTCAACGCCAATTTTTCCAGCAACTTCTTTAGCCTCTTCTATCCAATATTCAATTGAATTTTCTCTCATTTTTTGCAAAGTTTTCAACAGGCCATCCATTAAAGAGACGGAACGCGCAAGGATTATATCTGCCTTTTGAATTTCGATATTTACTCGATTAATTTCGCGGAGAATATTTGCCCAAATCGTCAAGTTCAGAATAAAGTTAAAATTCCTCATAGCATTTAAGAGATGACCTGCCTCGTACTTTGCTTCCGGAGTATTAGAAGTTTGCTTAATTTCTTGCAAGGATTCCACCACTTCCGGCAAATTATTTAAGAGGGCTTTCACAGGGACATGTTTCGCCGACCATCTCGTCTGACTGCTTCCTTTTAAATTGGTTTGAACATGTTTTTTCATTGTATCCCACCGAGTAGTGGAGTCGACAAAAAAGCAATATACTTTTTGAATTACTCCAAATAAGTTTATTGCTTCCGGGCACGATGAGGCAGAATGGACACCAACAAGATTTAAGGAGAGTGCCAAATACGGTACGAACTCGGCCAGCTCATTCCTTTCTGCAATCTTTGCTTGCACTCCATTATAGGTGCCAGCCATATTGGATCCATTATCGTAAGATTGGCCACGACATTGTCTAATATCTAAACCATCAACTGTCAATTTTTCCATAATCTGTTGACTAATGTACTCTCCTGTCTTTCCAGCAACTTCTATGAAATCAATGAAATTTTCTTTTATTTCGCATACATCACCAGTTTTTTTTACATAGCGAATGACCTGGCTCATTTGTTCTGTATGCGACACATCTGGAGTGCAGTCGAACATAATTGTGTAGTATTTGGCTTCTTTGATGTCGTTTAGAATGCTATTTCTAACTGTTTGTGCCATTATGTCAATAATTTCATTCTGTATTGTTTTTGATAAATATGATATTTGTCCCTTTTTTAAGTGTTCTAATTGAAACCTAAGAGTTGAATTATGTTTGGAAAGCAGGTAAATTAAATTCAAGAAGTTTCCTTGACCTGGCTGAGGACATTGTGTGATGAGGTCGCTAGGGGCTTCGTAGGACCCACGAAAAGAAAGACAGTTTGTTGATAGATACAATACAGCATCCATAACAATACGCAGGATCTGTCTCCATTTTTCTTTCTCGGTTTGAACCACTCGCTCAATGTCTTGATCGATACCCTGGCATGATTTAATCTGTTGTACCCGAGTTTTCCACTTAATCATGCACTCTTTGTGCATTTGAGATGCCTCGTGCTCGGTTAATCTCTCTGAAGCTTTTTTCCAATTAATAAACCCTGTAGTACACAACGCAGATGTAGCGGAAGACGAAGATTTCTGGTAAATCTTGCAACACGTACAAAATATTGCATTTTTTGTCTTAGAATATACAAGCCAAGATCTTTTAAGCTTTTCGTCATTAGCCAATGTTTTGTACCACATAGAAGATGTTAAATGTCTGCCAGCGCGTTCAGTTGCTCTAAATTCAATGTTTTCTGGGTGATTTTCTGCTAATAACACAGCTTGAGTGCTTAAGAAAGATCGTTGCTGTTCGGTCAGTTTTTCTATGTCTGGCCAATTGCCTGGGTTTGTCAAATCAAATCCGGTTATTTGCAGTTTATCCGAATCCGAGTGATCCGATTCATAATCTTCGTATTCTGGCTTCTTTCTTTCAAGTTGCTCTTCGTAGATCGATGATGAAGATTGCATTCTCAGATCAGAACTCGTAGTTTGTCTGGGCGATGTAGGTGATAAATCTTGATCCATTTGGTCGTGCAAAGTGCAAGAAATGTCCTCTAATTGAATATCGTTTTCGGAAGCTGCGGCAGGTACTGACGGGCCACCTCTTCCACTAAGCCACTTTTTCATCTTATCCGAAAATTGTTTTCCCTGAAAGACCCTATCTTTGGCCTTTTTCCTATATTCCGCTCCCGATAGTTTTTTTCTTGGCGCGCTCATAATTTCGACCTATAAAACATAAGGTAATTTTTTTATTCTTAACCTGTGGGTTCCTAGTCTCCCACTGGTAGACTGGAACACCATAATTGCATAAAAATAAACGTCTTTGAATATTACGGGTAATTTAATACGTCGTAAACTTTTTACCCTCTTACTCTGAAATTAACTATACATCGTCTTACGTAGACGATCTATACACGAACGAAAAGCGGCGCGATATGGCGCGAAAATAACAAACCGTACCGTTTTCAAAAGTAGGGTATCCACTATTTTCGCGCAACAACGCGCCCGCACTGTTTCGCGTTCGCGTTCAAATCGCCCACGTAAGACGCTGCGTGAGCCGTGACTCCTTCGGCGCACACTACACAAAACATGATTTCGTTGTCCATCCCAGACTGAAAGCACAGAAATACCTACCTACACAAACATTGATATATTAAAAGGAGGAAGATATGTTACGCGCTAACATCACAATACCTAAACCTGGGTTCGGTGCACCGAAACACGCATCTGTGATCAGGATCACAGTCGCAAACCTACAGATGAGCGAATAATTTCCCGAGTAGCGTGTTTCTCACGCATATTTGTAATAATTACCTACCTCGCTGTCATAAACGTGGCGAAGCAAAAACATTAATATTAGATATTATATTTTTTGACAAATTAACATTTTTGGCTATACAAGTTACGAGTTGTAGGTAAGTAATGGAATGAAACAATAAATTATTAAAACACTAGAATTCATTTTAATGCGTACCTATAAACAACAAAAGGTATAGATGTTTTTGTATATTGTGTAGGTACGACACGCGCAGGAGTCACAGTTTTATATTATAAACAAAACCCAGTTTTGTAATGGTCATTTGAAGCATGAAATCATGAGTAAGAAAACTAGTAGGTAAATATGATCTACTGAATGAAGAAGTTTCATGATGTTGATATTATCTAAGTACCTATTTAACGTAATGAAATTAAAATCTAAGTAGGTAAGTATAGCAAAACCAATTTATCATTGAGTTTTTTTAACTGTCTTAAGATTGAGTGATTGATTGACTATTTACGTTTACGTATTTTAACGCGGTCATAAAATATTTGTAGATGTAACAAAATGCACAAGTTGCGGTAAAATACTTACTTACCTAAAATAGTGACGATCGATGAGCTGTGACAGATTTAATGATGCACCAACACCAAACTACTACGTTCAGCTGAGCTGATGGACAAAAACTAAAGATTGACGACGGGGTATTCAAATAAAGATGCGCAACATCTCTTTCGCATGCACGCTAACCACTGTCAAATGTGAGTGCGCTTCACTTGCACGCTGCCACTGCACCGGCCGCCGCGCGAACGCCGGGCGATCGCGATTCCTAGTCCTTTAGATGCCTACGCGCCCCGTGGAGAATAATAAAATTAATTGTTTATTTTAATAGTTTACTAAACTGCCCGTTAGTAATCGCGAAGTTGCGATAATGCTGAGTAATGTATTCGTCTACCAAGCTTGAATTTGCCGCCCTCTGAATTTGCCGCCCGGGGCACGGGCCCCGGCCTGCCCCCCCTTAGATCCGGGGCTGAGATACGTTCCTTTTGTACATGTGAGGTGTGAAATTGTCAATTTAGACGAAAGAGCAATTTCAGTTGAGTCGCGTTAGGAAATACTATTTTAGTACGAGCATAGTCATTCTCATTTAAGTGAAGTTAGTCAGTTCCCGGTCAAGGTCCCCCTATTCCTATTCATATCTTGAATGCATAGAACAATCCTAAATATAGGTGGTGCACGAACCAATCCCACGTCGACACCTCACTGTTTTTTTCGAGAACCTTACTAGTTGAGTAGTTTATTCGGTAACCTCGTCCTGCCTTATCTCAATATATTTGGATTCAGCACAGTTTCACAAAATCTTCATTGCACTCGAAAATTCTGAAATGTACTACTTTATTCAGTCCGAATTAAAGAGCACTCAGTGAGCGCTTATGAGATTGCTTAAAATTACAAACCGTGCAATTTAGCAAATGACGTAGCCATCGTCACGAGGTTGCCGTCCTGCCTTATTTTTACATAGAAATACTCATTGTGAGTTTTTTCAAAAGCCTTGAACATTTGAGATAATCATTATAATGCGAAACTTGGTTTCCGCGTCACTAAGAAAAGACTAATGACTCAATATCGACATCCATTGAAAGATATTGTGTTTCTTTCATTTTTATTTCGTAAACAAATGGTGCAATGAATATTAATGTGGTTTTAACGAGCTATTGTCTCATAGCGCAGAGTCATTTTGTGGTCAGACGTTGTCGAGCAGGTGTAACGAACTATGATGATAATGAGTCAACGTAGACAGTATGCACTTTGTCATATTAATCAAAAACGTCACTGTTGCAAGTGACTTCAAACAGTGCACATACCGTGTAGTGAGATTATCTCTATAATAATTTATTCAGTGCCCATCAAAATAAATAAAAAAATTAACTAAAAATTCTGCAATATGTCTACATTTTCTTGCCATGTGTTAACTCTGCCAGCAACAATTTTATCTGCCAGCAATATTAATGAAAACATCATGATTCCAGAATATGGAAAGAAATGAGCCTAAACGACAGCCTGAAAGAAGTGGAACGCGCAAAATTAGCTGTATGGGACTACCCAGTCAGTGACAAGTACTCCAAAATGTGGCAAGCAATGGAAGAGGCAGTTCTGCCTAACACCATTGAAGAAGGGATTCAAAGAGTGAGGGATTCCAAGAGTTCTAGCGAAGGTTTCGCCTGGTTGGGAGACGCGACTGATGTAAAGTACCATGTAATGACCAGCTGCGATCTTCAGTCAGTTGGAGATGAGTTCTCGAGGAAACCGTATGCGATAGCCGTTCAGCAAGGTTCACCGTTGAAAGATCAGTTTAATAATGCGTGAGTATTGTGTTTTTTTTTTTCGAGTATGATTAATCATGAGCCTATTGTATGTTTTACATACGTAGATACATAAAGACCTCGATGCTGTTTTGATTTTAAGGTGCAGTTTTATTCCTAAAAACATAAAGTGCTAGTGCAAATAGGGAAAATTTACTAATCCAATTAATATCGGGTTACGTTTCGTTCCACTGTAGGTAATGCAAATTAGTTAATTAATGAAACATCTATTTACTTATCACATGTATGACGGAGTATCACTTGAGGACGGCTCGATTTGACTGTTTTTTTTTTGTTGTGTTCGTTATTGTCAGGACAAGGTTAGTATGAATGAAAATTTTGTCATTTTCCTCAATAGCAACCGTGCGAAGCCGGTCGTTAGTTAATTATTACTATAGAATAACCATTCTATGTGCAATATTTGTATAGATTTTATCATACACGTTTCTCAGTGTTGTCCGTTGAACCATATTTCGACTAAATAAACAGACTTCAGTTTCTTTGCAGAACGTATCTGAGTTCAGTTTACATAGCCTAGACACAAGTTTAAATTGTCGGTCAATGAACTTTATTTCACGACTTCCCGCCATTTTTTCGTCCATAGACAATATTTATGTGAACTCGCGGCTTCCTTACGACCGTAGGCAGAAGCGTGACTGAAATAATGTTAATAAAAATTCTTTCTCGAAATTATGCGTAGTTGAGAAATTTTCCGTAATTCTGTATACGCAATTTTATTTTTTATGCGGGAACTAAAATCTAGTAGCAAGGCTTGATAATTTTGTTTTCTGCACGGTGTGAAATTCACAAAAGTCAAAATTGGTACCTACGTAGATAGTTTACGAGAAATAACAAGTCGACATTGATTATAGGGTTTTTCCTAATGATATTACAAGTAAAAAGAAGTAGATATGGCACTAGCGCGCGCAAATTGTTGCAGAAAAAACCAGCCAAGTGCGAGTTGTACTCACACGCACATGGGGTTCCGTAGCACCAAACAATAAAATAATATTTTGAAGGCGGTTCATATGTTGTATTGTTTTACATTCATCAACAAAACTAAATTTGTTTTTCATAGTAGGTATGTCTTTGAAAAACAAAGTTGTTGCTGCAGTTTGATGAAAAAGTCCCATATCTCAAAAAATAAACATCAAATCTTATTCAAACAGTTTCAATTTTGGTTAAAAGTTTATTTTACGTTCTAAAATCCTAAATTGTTTCAGAATTTTTCTCCTCTTACTTTAGAAATTAGAGGGGGGGCGGTCATTTTTTACCACTTTGGAAGTGTTTTATTTCAAACGACTTTGACGACTTTGAGAGAAAATGGTTTTAGGAACCTCAATGGCATTTTTAAAGACCTATTTAAAGACACCCCGCACGTATAGGTTTGATGAAAAAACATATTTTTTAGTTTCAGTTCCATGTATGGGGAGACCCCCCTTAATCTTATATATTTTTTATTTTTGTATAAAAACCTTATAGCGGTTCACAGAATACATCTACCTACTAAGTTTCAACTGTGTAGTCCTAATAGTTTCGGAGTAAAGTGGCTGTGACATACACAGACAGACAGACAGACTTGGCGAATCTATAAGGGTTCCGTTTTTTGCCATTCGGCTACGGAACCCTAAAAAGGAAGTTAATTGTCGTAATTTAAGTACTTCAAGCGCGATAGCTATCTCTTTCTGTATCATACGTTCCGTATTATCTATCGCAATCGTAACAACGCAACGATATTTGAACGCCGCTCGAATGAAAGTAGCGTATCTTTCTTTTAATATCATTGGTTCCCAATAAAATAAAAGCTGTTAATAAATAAATACAACGTTGTGAGCAGGGTCGCCCCGTTTTGGGAAGACCTACTTTACAAATTGGGTCACTGCTGACAAAAGTGAATATAAGAGACATGATCTGATAAAAAGAAATTATTTGCAATGCTTCCTTATTTTTTTTTAAATTAATGAAATTACCTATAAATTGGTACTGATTTTCCTCCATGTTTTCCGCTTTTAAAAATCCTTATAAATAAATATACTTTCATCCAGAGATCGAAGTCACCCGGTATTGAGCTCTGACCCATAAAGCTACAAGAATCTCACATCTTGACCGATTCTCAGAATTATTTCAACACAAAGATGAAGAATTTAATCGGAAGGTAGAATTAGCTGCTAGATTACAACCAAGCTGATATAGTTACTATATAAGCGGGTAATGTCCTATGCAAATAGTAGCTAAAGGTGACCGCGCTGACATTTGGCGATTCCCCGTATAAATTGTAATACCAATACCTAATGCAGCTTGCTTATGGCGTTGTCCTATTTGTGAATGTTTAAGTATCGGTCAATACTGCCTCTTTAATATCTTCGTATTAACGTCCTTACTCTTTTGTACGCCAATACTATTAGTACTTAGCTCATCTCTGAGTTCATTTTCTTTACAAAAATCAATCCCGCCCAATCCAACTTGAAAATATCCATTAAAAACTGAAAAAGAAGAGTTTGAGTTAGAAGTATTCCATTTCAAGCATTATGTCATGTCTGTAATTAGAAAGATTCTACTGTAAGTAAATACTTATTCAATTAATGTCTCGCCTGTAATACGTGAAAACTGAACATTGTTTTTTTTATGGTTGTGGTTTAGCCGCAACTCGCCTGATATACAGCGTGTAACAGAAAGGGTATAATCATATGGAATACCTACGGACCATCAAACTGAACAACTTTCTCTATGCGACCACCATCGAAATCGTAAAAAAAATAATCAGCTGTCCTATACAAAATTTCAATACCTACTCGATCCAAATGTATTTACCCTTAAGATTATACCCTTTCTGTTACACGCTGTATATATATATTTTTTAAAACAGTGCCCCACACTAGGAATTTCTCCTGTATCGTGGATGCGTTTACAAACATTTAAACTCACATACACAAACAGCCAGACCCGGAACAACTACCTGTAGATCATACAAATATTTATACATATATGGAGCGATGATGCGGCCTAGTAGGGCACGCTTGCCTGTAAGAAACCTTTTAGTTCGATGTAAAGATAATTTGTCAATTTATCGTAATTTACTTTATCTTTATGCAATTTTCTTCGTTTATTCAAAATAAAATTATTACTTTGATGTGTCATGACTTTGACATCTTTATTTACCAACATAGCATGCCTTTTGATATTATCATAAGACATAATTCTGTTTACCTGAACTTGTATAGTTCGGTCGGCCTTCTATTGACCAAATAAAGTAGACATTAAAAATGTATGCGATGATAGTTCTTTCAAGTTCCAATCGATAAAAGGTGCTTTATGATATCCTTAAACATAGGTACATAGAACATAGATGTATCATATAGATAGGCTTATAGACTAGTGATCCGCCCCTGATTCTTTTTCTCATCTACTGATGCGGCAACATGTCAAAACAAGAGATGTCCGTGTTAAATCTATCATCAACTGCCTAGCCCTTTCCCAACTAAGTTGGGTTCGGCTTCCTATCTTACCAGACAGCTGAATTCCAGTATTTTACATGGAGCGACTGCCTATCTGACCTCCACAACCAGTTAGTACCGGGTAATACCATACTCCTTCGTAAGACTGGTTGTCAGATTTTCGGGCCACTGACTACCTGAAACGACTGTCAAAGATCTATAAATGACTACCGAGACCAACGGCTTAACGTGTTTTCCGAGGCACGGAGGGAACTCGGAAAGGGAGGTCACTGGTCACCTATCCACGGACTAACCTAGGCAAGTGAGGCTAAAACCTGAAGATCGACCCTAGCGACTGTTGTTATTTAGCCACGTTACCAACATAAATAAAGTAACTATTGTGCACATAAATAAATGTTCGGCAATAAATTCTCCAATGATGATGAGAACCACATTGTTCTTTAAAGAAAAGATACAAAATCAATGGATAATACATGTTAGGGAAAACGAGAAAACGGTAGAAAACTTTGAACGCATTTAAGGTATGCGCTTTAATGTACTTAGGTACCTACTATACCCTTGGCCTGAAAATTATAAATGGCTACGCAGCAGTAGTTCATTAAGCTACAATAATTTATTCCGGTTTGAACAGAAGTGATAGCAATTGATAGAAGGATCTTATTTCAAGGGGAAGGAAACACCTAGTAATTCATGATTCTAGTCATTATGTACTTATATCTAATCTAACCGTCTAAGGCCATAAAAGGCCCACGTAACTGAAAAATATCATACTTGATACTGGCGTACCATACAAGCGTATTTTAAACGTAAAAGTCCGATCAATAAAGGTAAAAGAAAATACCAAGCGGTCTGTTGAATAAAACCAACACGCGACAGTTGGCAAGCGACAATCCGACAATTTTACAGGTTACTTATATTATTATATTTAATAATTAAATAGCACTTAACAAAAAAGTGAAAGGAGGTGTTTTTTTTTCGGCCCAAACATGTACCGAGGTACAAATTACTATTTAAATTCTTTCCAATACATTGTGTTATTAGCAGTATTTTAAATCCTTCAATATTCGATAGATTAAAAAATAAAAGAATATGAAAAAACACTACCTCGAATCATATCTGCGTTCAAAGAAACGTTCTTAACAGCGCTGGCGGCTGTCAAACTATTCCATCTGTCAAAATATTAAACTCTTTCGAGATCGGTCGATCGATCGATCGTCTGACAAGGGCTAAAATAATCTGAATGACAATATTGTCACCAACAACAACAAAAGGAGATATAATATAGTAAATTATCGGCCCTGGAGCACTGTCTTTTGGCCAGTAGCTAACCAAACGCAAAAAATAATCTGAAATGTGAAATAAATGTATTTTTTAAATTCTTGATCCTATAATGTTTCACAAGAAAGTGTGCCGGGAAAATTAACCTATCTTTAATACAAAACTAAATTCAAAATAGTATATTTTTAGTTTTTGATACGTGTTTAAATGAAGTAACGAAACGCATCATCGGAGAAATGAATTACGAGATTGCCAGATTAAAATTCTTGGGTTGCAAGTTTTAGGATCTTTGATCGACAATTTCAGGTGGTACAAATGCATTAATAAATCCAATATTTTTTTTTTCAGAATCTGCGATTTTTTTCCTATAAATTCGTACCTTTATTGTTAAGGTACATTGTTTGGCCACAATTGTATGGGGGAAAAAACACCTCCTTTAGTAGGTTTTTTTTCCTCAAAGTTTTTAATATTCGTAATGTCTACTATTCCTATTGCCTATATCAAGTTCTGAAGAAACTAACTGCTAGCTATGGGATGCAGGAAGTGAACAGGTGATTTCACGCGTCGTTCGTTACAGTATTTCAAGATCCAGATCAAGATTGATCAAGATTGTTGGATTTTTGATTTTAGCCGTATTATTTACATAGATGGGACTCGCGCACGAAGGGTTCCGTACCATTATCTAAAAAAATCTATATAAAAAAATATATCTAAATATCTTTATTGGCTTTCAACTATTTGTATGTATGGGACCTATAATTTTCAACTTTTTTTTATTTTTTGGATTTTATCCTATATTTGTGCTGCAAGGCCTTGCTTTTTGCCAAATTTCATGTTTCTAGGTCAAAGGGAAGTACCCTATAAGTTTTGATTCCCTTGTGAAATCACATAAACAGTCATCTTTTGATCGCGTTGATTTACAAGTTTGATTTTGTCATTGATCCAAGGGGTAGCAGACCTGAGTATTTGGTACCTATTAATTTCAGCTTGATACCGCCACACATTCCTGAGAAATAGGGTCTTGACAGACGGACAACAAAGTGATCCGTTTTGCCGATTGAGGTACGAAACCCCAAAAAAGATAAAAAAATGAAAATTTTGCAGAGAAAAATTCCGGTGGTGTATGATTCAAAATAAGGAGCTGAATGCACCCTATCAGTTTATGGAGGGCTGTCCATTACACCCTGTCTAGGTATACTACGACACTAGTTGAATAAACCTATTCACATTCCAGAATCCTGCAACTCCTAAACAAACGCAAACTGGAGAAGCTCAAAGAGATCTGGTGGAACAACAACCCAGAGTCGATGAAATGCGAAAAACAGGACGACCAATCTGACGGGATCTCCATCCAGAACATTGGAGGGGTGTTCATCGTTATATTCATGGGCATTGGACTGGCTTGTGTCACCCTGGGGGTGGAGTATTGGTGGTATAAGTGGAGGAAGAGGCCCGTGGTCGGCGATGTTGTTCATGTAACTCAGGTATGATATAAATAGTTTTTTTTTTGCCTTTTTTGATTGACAGAAGTTACCGAGCTAATTAATTCTTGCTGTACCTAGTAAAAGTCCACCATCTGTAGTCATCAAGATTGTTAAACTTGAACTCAAGTAATACTGGGCGAGCCTATTGCCACCAATCTAGACTCCGTGCTGCACTGAGAATGTACGGCTCAGAAAGATCCCATGTTGGATGCTAATCTAATCCGCGGTTTACTCGCTAAGGGAGCTGCTGGTCAACTAACGTTTAGTATAAATAAATATAAAATTAATTACGGAAAGTAGGTCACGGCGTCAGCAAATTACTTGCCTGTTGGTGAACCGTACAGAGAATTTCAAATAAAACAACTTAAATCACTTCTCACCCCGGGTGGTGTGTTTTGAAAAAGAGTGGGGGATGAATCTTCACCTCCTAGTCTAAAGTTTTCTTTGCTAAGCTGTGGGTCAGCAATCAGCTTATGCTAATAAAATAACTTTTGAGCAAAATTGAGCTCATATACAGACTAACATAATTTTTCTAAGTGTTTATAATCAGGCACATGCACATCAACATTCAGGTTTTTAAACAGTTTTAGTTATGAAAAGTGAGTAATATTGTTTTCAGGTGGAACCAGCGAAATCGTCGAGAAACAACGTCGACAAGCAAGGCGATGGTTTTAACTTCCGCGGAAGAAACTTAGGTCTTAACTTTAAATCGAAGTTTTAAAATGAATTTCGGTTAACTCTTTAGGTATTTTTCATGTGTTCATTGATCTCATTTTTTATTAAGCGTATTTGAATAGTTCTGCCCCAATGTAAGCAAGTGTGTCTGCAATAAACACGTGGCACTTAGGTATTTGTAGTTTTATTTTATAAACGAAATCGAACCACGTTTCATCTAAGACATACGAATTGGAGAAGGATTGGCCGTCTTATTCATCATTTAGATATTTTATGAAAAATGACCGACAGCAAATTTCATTCTGCATGACGAATGGTATTATGAAACTTCTAGAAAATCCCAAGGTAAACTGTTGTTTCCGGAAAAATCCAATAGATGGCGCTGCCAGTAGCGTTTAAATGTTCTGGACGGAAATCTACATAAATGTTTGAGCTTGGAGACACTAGGCTAGAATGTGAAGGGGGTGTGAGGGTGTTGAAGGCTGATATTACCTATGTTCAACAAATAAAATACTTTGACTTTGAAAATGGAAAAAAAAACAAAAGGAAGAATATTTCAAAGAAGTTTATTACAATAACTTAACTCTCTACGTTACAAAAGTACGATCAACATAACTCTAATACAATGTACAATGGACTGTGGGAGCGTGAACCAATTGTCTTCTATTTGCATAAATAATCGTTAATTAATACTTGAATGAGCTGTTATGTCAATGACGCACGTGGTTAAGATTTTAATTAATATGAGGTTTAGAGAATACGTTAGCGACATCTGTTGAATATTTACAGACAATAAATCATTATTTTGATGACCACAATTTCAGTTTTCGTAACTTCAGGATATTTTCATGCGATAATGAAGACATTCGTCTTATGGCCTTTGGTACCAAATAACACAACATACTCAAGTAATTTTGAAGACAGATGGTTGATGAAACTAGCGATTTTACGTTGTTTTGCTTGGCAGGTACTTTATTATACGGCGACGTTCATCCTACAAAGCAATTCATTCAACTTTACTAGCGACATATTAAAATACAGTTTCATAAACCAATCTATCCATTGTGTAAACGAGCTTGCGTACATTTGTCTTGTCTACAATTGGTTCTAACCCTCGTCCCTTCCTTAATATTCTGCTAGTTGAGTATTACGACGGCAATAATCTAACATAACTTTGATAAACTCAACTACAGTATTATATTGTCATCTATAAGGCAAGAAATCGTCATAGTTTACTTTCCTCAAACCACGATCTGCCAAACTTTGATTAATATCATATTCCATTTCGATCATTTTCTCTTCATCACTTGTATTTGTGACCTTGTTAACATTAGTATCTAACAATCCATCTCGCATTTTCTCTTAATTTATATTTACATTAGAAAAATAGCCATTTAAATATAAATATTAAATTATTGAATTTGGTAATGTTTATAGCTCGATGGTCTTGCCATGTTTGTTCAGGTTTTTCATGTTCTTGTTGCATAATTCTAGTTCTAGTTTGAGGCCGTCGACTTCTGCCTCTAAAGTACGAGATCTCTTGAACATTTGGACGTAGTTGAGTTGTAACTGTTTCTGGTATCGGAGTACTTTGTCCTTTTCTTCGGACCATTTTCTCCTTTCGCTGTTGAACTGGGTTTCTTTAGCTTCGAGCTCGCACTTGAGTCTGTCGACGATGGCGGTGGCAGCGCAAGGTTCGTTGCAAGAGTCTGGGAGTTCTCCATTCAGTCTTTGAACTTCGGCGTCTTCTAGCGCGCTATCACTGGAGTTCCAGTGGTACTCGTTTGTCTTGCAGACGTCGTAAATGCCTCGCATGGTCCTCCCGCACTCGATGCCTTCGTACCCACTGAGGGAGATATCTGACAGTTCTTGTCTCAACTCCTTCAGTTCAGTTTTTAGTCTTTCGATTTCATTCTTGCTGGTCTCCTTGGTCTTGGTGAGGTCTGTGACACTTGCCATGAGGTCGTTGGAGAGCCTGTCCACTTCTGATTGCAGTCTGTTGATGGATTTCTCTTTTTCTTCCGTTTCTGCTCGGAGCCTCATGATTTCTTTCTCTTTCTTGTCGAGTACTTCCCTCAGTTGGCGGCAGTCAGCCTTCAGCGTCAGGTATTCGTGTCCTTTTGCTGTTTGTTCATTCTGGAATCATAGATAGGAACATGTTAATATGATTTAGAGTAGAGGTATTGACAGTCGTTACAGGTTGTCAGTGGCCCGAAAGTCTGACACCAGTCTTACCAAGGGGTATCGTTTTACCCAGTATTAACTGGGTTGTGGAGGTCAGATAGGCAGTCGCTCCTTGTAAATTACTGGTATTCAGCTGCACCCGGTTAGACTGGAAGCCGACCCCAATATAGTTGGGGTTGTTATTTCATAATTAGATTTAGAGTGCGATAACGAAATGGATAGGTAGACACAGCTAATGATCTTATCTTGTGATTAGTCTAACTTTAGGTCATCAGTGATTTTACCTTTTCGACTGTTGCTAAATCTGACCTACAGAGTTACGCCGTTGTGGGCTACAATATTATTGTCCATAAGTTTTGTGTATTTCTTGTTTATGTTTTATATCGTAGCTGTTTGAAGTTGTTCCATTTGCCCCTATAAATTACTTACCATCGCCAACTAAATGTCTCTTTACAAGCTACAACGTCCCAAAACATCCTTTTACTTGGTACGTCAATTTCGCGTCTCCCTCAAATAGTTTCAATAACTTCTCTACCAACCTGAGCGTCTTTAAGCTGCGTCTTCAGCAGCGCGATCTCGCCGGCCCTCTGACACAGGCTCCACTCGGTGTCCTCGAGCCTCTGGCGCAGCAGCGCGCGGTCGCGGCGCAGGCGCGCCAGCTCCGCGTCGCGCTCGTCCCGCGAGCGCCCGAAGCTCTGCATCATCAGACCTCGCGCGGCGCGGACGCGGACCTCGTGACTGCGGATGCGTTCCGTTGTGCTGGAATTTATGAAGAAATTTGAATTAGAATATTATATATTAATCTATCGTTCTAAAGGGACTTTTGAGATAAATTTGTATCAAAGCAATTAAGGACCGGCCATTGAGTTGAATGATTTTGTTCTTATTCAGCCGAAAGACGTTTTGTGCTGGTCTTTTGCCTCCCACATATCCAAGATTCACTAGGTCATTGCTCTACCTTATATTTCGACTAACAGATCATTATGACGTCGAGATCAGAAAGTACGATTGAGTTTCTCAAAACCTATAAAAAGTTTAAACTTAGTGAATCAACTCCTAGTTTAATCTTACCACTACATATAAGCCTAGCCATATTAATAGAAAGTATAATAAATTCCTTTCTCAGATGTACGGATCTATACAATTTTATAGCGGTCTACTACCGTAAAACCTAACCCAACCTACTAAAATAGTCGAGAGTTGAATATTTATAGGCTCAAGATTTTCTGTTATATGAAGAATGGATACAGTGATGGTAAGGCTATTTATTGCCTATTGTTTTCTCTATAAGAAAATTAGCTTTGGCGCCTAGGAAATTGAAAATGTCTGGTGAGATTTGTGCTTCCACCAAATGAGTGGTTTCTTAGTTAATACACTTTTGAAAATACAAAACAAAACAATACATCCGGTTTCTAGAACGAAAATTATAGACATGTCAAATTTAAACACACGTCAAGTGGTAGGATTGGCTGTCGATAATTCATTCACCCAATTACAGCAGTTTCCGGGCACTTTACAATTTGTCAGCATTATTATGTTATTTTGGTTCCAGAACCGCGGAGTTATTGATTTAGATAACTGTGAAATCTTATTGTAGCTTTTCGGATGCTGGTGTAATTTGGGATAGACTTCAAACGTCATACAGTGGTTGATATGTGTGACGACAATCATACGGTGGTTGCCACTGGTTATGGCCGGTTGAGCCTAACTGTGCATAATATTAACGTTTGCCCTACAAACAGCCGCAACCTCTACTCTATGGAAACCAGGTTCCTGTGGTTAGATAGTTTAACGCTTAGACCGTGAATGGCAGCTTATAAAACTTCACTTTGCAAAACTAAGTCGTCTTCGATGAAACTTGAAGACAGAGCGATAGGCGGGGAGGTAGCATCATGGAAACCAATTCTGAGCGTGTCGAAAATTGATGTTCTATACTAGTTGGTAGTTTATTTATTTTCCGAATCTCCAGTTAGCAATCTAGGTCAGTACGTATTACACGGACAGTTTATATTTAACCATCATCGTCATCCAATCTGACCAAAGCATCGGATCAAATTGACACCAAATTGATGACATGACCTCTTTAATACTTATCCCTTCTGTTGGGACATCTCTATTTAACAATCAAGTACACTTTAGGCCTTTGTAACTGTCTATGTTTTTTTGCTGTAGGCCCTATAATGTAACGAACCTTCTAATCCTATAGGGCTATAGGTAACGACGATGCTTACCTATAGTCATGCTGATCTCTCTCCAGTTCAGCGACTCCGGAGTCTGCGGGTGAGGGTGCCGGCACGGGTTCCTTGTCCGCGCCGCTCAGGACCGAACTCGACTTTGTGCTGGAAAAGATAAAAGAAAACATTGTAGAAAGGTGTTAAGTCTATACTGGGTAAAATATCTGGGGGACCTTGAAGTTATAACCAAATACTTTACATTATTGACGTAAATTTTAACGCAGATAGGAGGCACGAACGAATTAATCGTTGTGAATTAGGTTGCGTTCACGTAGCGCGTTGGTGCTAGGTCCTCAAGAAAATTAAATACAGTTGAAGCTGTCTTGGTGTCACTATGAACTGGACCAGGTCAGATCTTCGGATATAAGAGCAGACATTGGCTGAGATTAGAAGTGGTGCATAGGAAAGAACAGGTGGATAATTATCCTTTTGAAAAGGTACGGTGTGTTGCTTTGTATCCCAGATATAATATTAAACATTCATACACACAATACAATAATAACAAGTGCTTGACTTAGGTACATTTAAAACGCAGTATTATTATGATTTCTATAAAACTATTCACAAAATGTTGCCTACATTATTGTAGTATTCCATGCATTGATGTCAGTGACGACATCAATTACAAATTCAAAATTGCATCATTAAACCATAGATTTTATAGACGGCGTCATAATTTAACACGTTAACCATACATTTATCATTTTATGTATGTTATTATCTCGGACTACTGTACCACAAATGGCTTAACAACTCCTCAATTCCTACAATTTTACTTCTAAGTGCAAACTACATTTAGTATTAAACTGCGTAGAACTTTACGAGTTACACAAGCTAAAGCTTCCATCGATGAAAGCTTTGGTTCTGACAATTCATGCCGAGGCTCTGTTTTAGTCAACTAGCTTTTTTCCGCGACTTTGCGAATTGGATCCCGCGTGGATGACTTAATACCGGGATAAAAGGTATCCTATTTCCTAACCCGACCGTGGTCTATCTATGTGCCAGATTTCATTGAAATCAGATCAGCCAAAAAGTAACAGACAGACAAACAGAGTTGCTGTCGCACAAGTTGAGAAGTTATTTTTACCAGAGCTTCTAAGAGCTTCTTCGAGCTTCGTTTCGTCGTACTATATCTTAGATTCTGCGCAGATAAGCAATTGGCATCGAACGGTAAACCCGTAAAGGCGTTTGATATTTTATTACTTTGTTTACAACCTGTTCGATCGCCGTTGCCTGAATACCTAGTTTCGTAATCTGGTCAATTAGGACCGGATTGTGGTAATAGTCTTCGTAAAAGGGGTGTTAAATTGTAGTTTGTTTAGCTCTTGGCGTATAATCATAGGCTGATTCATTCATCATCATTATTTTCTAATTTATTTGGAGTACGGCGCAGCATGTCTTCTTCTCTATTAGGCTGATTGTGTCTATCTATTAACCCAGCCTATCGTATTCCCGCTGGACATAAGCCTCCTCAAATCTACACTACAACATCCAGTATTTCCCCTCCCGCATCCAGTCTGTTCCAGCACTTCCAGCTCCATTTAAGCTCGTCTTTCTAACTATCTCGTGGACGACCCTCGCTACGTCTGTTCATACGGGGCCTACACTTCAGGATTCGGGGATTTGCAAACATTCAGTGTATAATATTCCCATTGTTAGATCACCGTTCAATTACCTGAGACCGAGTGGTCCATACCACGCACATTGGGCTTTGGTTTTAAACTGCCTCGTTGGTCTAGTGGTCTAAATCGCGACTGCTGAGCATGAGGTCCTGGGTTCGATCCCCGAGTCGGGCAGTGTTATTTGGTTTTTCCATCAGGAATTTCTCAGTAACAGCTACGGAGCCCAGTTTTCTGCCCGGTTGATAGGCTCGCCCCTAGTACACAGGCCTTAAACATACCTGGAGAAATGTGAGTGTACTATGAAGTACACCTCCGTCTAACACACTCACAGACTACAGGAGAGAGAGAGAGAGAGATGGAGCAGGAGAGATTACAGGGGTGATGTTATGTATGGCAATAATTAATCATAGTCTATTTACCTATTGCCTCATAATAAAGTCTATCAACAACTTTCAAAGTAAACGCCGCTACGTTTTATGTAACAATCATTTTGTTATTGCGATCGTATGAATGAAGTTGTATTAACGAAGATTGATAATCGAAATGACAATAGTAATAATCGAAATGCGATTATTACTATTGTTGATTTTTTATGGTTATTTGTGTTATGTAAGTCTTTGATTGATATTATGTAGTCGAATATGGATATTTATATTTGGACAACAATTGGACGTAGTTATGCAAAATGGATCCAGCCATAAAAACTTACTTTTGAGAAAATAAGAGTTTTAGTAAAAATTAATATAACAAAATAACAAGACCGTAGATTGTTTTGAAATTCTACTTAAATAATAGGTATTTTTATCTACTTTCTGATAGTATTGTTTTAATAAGTTTCATGTGAATAAATGTACTTTATTTTCAATAAAAATCTCTTTGGTTCGTTTTTACAATATTAAAAATGTGGGATGGATCTTTTAGTTTTAACTTGAGGCAGTGAAAAAATTGGTTAATCTTTTTAGTGATAAGAATATTAAAAGCATATAATCAAAATAATAAAAAAAACATAGATTCATAAAAAAAAACAGTTATCTTCTTGATCAGACTCGATGTTATTAGTTTTAATTCCGAAATCTACTTCACCCAAAAATCCATCTACGTCATCTAATAAATCGTCATCAGCCGTTAACTGCTGGTAAAATCCTTTTCATTTTGTGGAATAGGATGAAGCCAACTTGCAGACTGTCAAAGCAGAATTTCTTCGTTATTGAAAATATGGACCCCATTCATCATCAGCCTACACCAGTCCACTGCTGGACATAGGCCTCCTCAATCGCACGCCACTCAACTTGATTCTCAGCAACTCTCATCCAGTTGCTACCAGACACCCTGCGAAGATCGTCGCTCCACTCAACCTGAGGGCGTCCTTACGTTTACCGATTCACGGTCTCCACTTAAGAATACGTCTACCTTAAAGGTCATCGGTTCTACGGCTAATATGGCTGGCCTACTTTAGTTTACTTATTCTGTAAGCTATGTCGACAACTCTGGTTCTCTGTTGGATCACCTCGTTTCGGATGCGATTCCTCAGAGAGACTCCAAGCATAGCCCGTTCCATAGTTCGCTGAGTGACCTTTAATTTATGGTTGTCCACGTTTCGGCCCTGTAAGTCATAACAGGCAGGACTCAATGGTTGAAGACCTGTGTCTTTAGGCTCTGTAGATTACGCGGCGAGAAGACCCGACGAAGTTTCCCAAATGCTGCCCAGCCCAGCTGAATTCTTCTGACAGTTTCCCTCTCAAAGTGGTTCTCTTTCTTCAAACTGCAGAGTTTTCCCGAAATAACACATTCTCTAACAACCTTAAGATGTTCATTGACAACAATAGGTCCTGGGGTGATGTGTTTGTTGAACATAACCTGGGTTATGTCCAAGTTCACCCTGAGACCAATGCGTATTGAAGAACCAACTAGGCCATCCAGCATCTGCTGAAAGTCGTGCAGCCAGTATGACAATGTCATCTGCAAATCTCAAGTGTGAGATGTAGTCACCGTTGATGTTAATGTCTTATGTCTTACACACCCTCCAGTGCGTTGGTGAACAATTTCGGAGAAATCGTCCCCTTGCCACACCCCCCGACGCAATGGGATAATTATGCTCTGTTTGCTGGTTCTGAGTTTGGACGGTAATTGTGGCGTGTCATAAAGAGTTCTCAGCACTTAGATGTATCGCCTTGGCATCGCTGCAGAGACTCTAGAACTGACCAGGTTTCGACAGAGTCAAAAGCCTTTTCATAGTCCATAAATGCAAGACACAGCGGCCGATTAATACTCTTCGGACTTCTGTGTGGATGTGGGCTATGGTGTTGTATCCTCCTTGAAACCCGATACTCCGGTGGCTGAAAGACGTCAAGTCACTATTCGTGTTGACTTTTTAAAACAGCTTATACACGTGGCTAAGGAGCGAAATGAGTCTGAGGATCTTGTTCGCCTTTTTAAAGAAAAGAACGGTCACGCTCCTTCTCCACGCTTTGGAGTTCTCCCAGAGAACAGGACCAAGTGAAAAGCTCCTAATGCTTTTTCCCGCTTCCAGGAGCTCAGTCGTTATCACACCCTCACCGGGGGGTGAGGATGTGATAACTTTTTCCATTCCTAAGCTAAAAGCCGTCTCAATTTTGTCTTGCCTGACTTCTGGCAGGTCTTCTGTAAAATGGCGGGTTCAGGTGGCTCTGGAATCCTCTTTTACAGATCAGGTCGAGATGCATGCGATGCGTACAACTGGCCGTAAATTATTAAAATATGTCATCTAAAATATTTCATTTCGTGGGCGCGAATAACTTGACATCTTGACTTTTTTGAAAAATAAATAAGTTTCACTAAAGATACCAATTTCGCTATGGTATTTAACATTTGATATAAATATTTGTCAGAATAAACACGTTAAATTGAAAGATTTCAAGTTATTTACGGAGACAATTTCTACAAAACGAATGCAAATTCGGGGATGTTTTTTTTTTCAGATACATTCTAATACTAGAACGCGTTTGAGCTAATAAAAAAAGG
The DNA here is from genome assembly GCA_947578425.1 of Eugnorisma glareosa. Lineage (NCBI taxonomy): Eukaryota > Metazoa > Arthropoda > Insecta > Lepidoptera > Noctuidae > Eugnorisma > Eugnorisma glareosa. The sequence continues at coordinate 4,296,274 of OX387971.1, read as the reverse complement.
TCAAGCTAGTCGAGTTATTTACCCCATACCCGGATTTTAGCTGTCTATCTTACTTCCAAACTCTTTTCACACGTACACATAATCTCCGCACGTATTGACAGTGAAATTGGCGGGAATTATGTCACACAAACTATTGATGTGAATGTGAAGATCTATGGTAAAAATAATCGAGTAAGTGATTTAACTTGCACATTGGACTTGCACATTGGACTTGCACTTGGACCAATTTACTTTTTAATTGTTTTTTTTTTTCAATAATTTTGATGTTTTTTACGTTTTAATTTTAAGTTTTATTTGGACCATCTACATTAAATCATTTTTTTCTTTTAGTCAAAAAATATCCTAACATCATGGTTCTTTATTTTGAATATTTTTTTTGGGAATCATGCAACATGGATACCTCAAACAAAGAAATAGATTTGTACAAAAAGTAACCATAGTGCATGAATCTAATTTACAATACACTTTTCTAAATTATTTCGGAACCATGCGCTGTGGTTCCTTTTTGCATTTTATAATTCTTACTAAAATACTTATTTGCAAAACAGATTCAAATGGCATGGTTCCTGTTTTATGTTAAAAATAGGTTTTAACATACAGATCCAAAGTAGTTTGGATCTTTTAAAACCCGTTATCTAGGTTAGCATGACACATGGTTCTATTTTAACTCTACGAAAATGGTTAATATTCCGTTGGTATCAATAGCATCTGTGTTTTTCATTAGAAAAAAAGCACTTTGCAGCTTGGATATTTTTTGCATAGACGAATGTTGATGTGTAGATGCCATTTATGACAGTAACTCAATAAACGGTTTTTGTGGGTTGGATCCATTTTGCATATCTACGTCCAATTTAACAGATTGTTACTTTCCTTTTGAACTGTTTTCTCTTTCTAAGTAGTTTTAGTCTTACGCTGCTGTTGAGTAAGCCGGTTTGTTGGTTACCACAGTTGGTTCAACCCATAATAGAAGACCATAACTAGCAGGAAGACGCCTCATAAAGGACGCTGACATGTGCCTGTCTGAAGTTAGCTTTAGTTCGCGGGCCTGTGGACGGTGAGCTATGGGCTAGCTCGCCGTCCATCCGTCTTATGACGACAGGCCGTGTCGACGGCGCGTTCGTGTTCCACGCGCGCCTCAAAGAGAGTCAACAAACAGGAAGGGGTCCGTAAGGACCAATGCCTGCCAGGGTTGCGGTACTGTTCGAAAGAGATACCGCGGCCCTGGAACACAAAGGGCAAAGGAAGGAACATGGATGGGTTTTAGTCAGTAAAAGTCTGACACTCCCTCCTGCTCAACCCAGAGCGGGAGGGGTTATTTGATGATTTCCCATAGGTAAAAAAAAAAAAAAAAAGTTAGCTTTAGTTGAGTTCAAGTTGTTTGCGTCAAATTTACCTGAAGCTGAAACTTGCCTAAGGGTCTGACCAAGTGATGTTCTATAAGTAATATAATGACGATCGAAGAGTCAAAAGTGACTGGTATTGGCATGGCTAACAAAGCTACGGTCGCATGGATATGGAATGCTTTGAATGCGATTCTCACTTGTAGGTCTTCTGGAGTTTTCACTCGAAGTTGCCCTCGACCAGAACCTTCAGCTCCAGTTTAAACCCTTTCTAATACAATAAATAATGTAAAAAGACCCTTTAATGCACTTGCTCTCCCCGTCATTGCGATCATTGTTTTGTTCTGGAGCATATCTTTGTGAACCTTCTAGTTACGGAGATCAAAGTTTTTCTCAAGTTTTTGATTATAGGCACTTACTAGTTTTTAAGGTACTAAGCTAGAAGGGTATTAGCCTTTGCTTTAAATAGCTCCATGACTCGTTTACTATTCAATACATCCATCAGCACAATGTTTTGAGTGTGTTACATTGATTTTTACCGTAAAAGTAGATTTTTCACCCCAAAAAAAAAGTTGTTTCCCAGCAATCATTTTTGCGTAGGGTTACTTAGTTTAATGTACAGAATGCTTGGTTGACGGCTCCGTAAAGGGTCTTTTTACACCGTGTGTACCTAAAGGGCGTTTTATTTTAATAACACCTGACTTTACCTCAGAACAAGTGCACTAACGATGTTCATAATATGAAAGGCAGGTCGCGCTCCGCGGCGCGTCTTGCATCACTGCCCGAGCGTTACTATAATGCCTGAGTCTGCGCACCTTATGAATCTATTGTGCTTGCTTTAATTATGGATGTGACGTGCCAATGTCAGGAGTGATGCGGTTATGGTGACCGGTAAATGGTAGCGGTTTTAAGTTCGATGTTGGATAAATAAGGTGAGGGTTAATAAAGGTCATTACTAGTATTGGGATATGTGGAACAGGGTGTAAAATGTTCCTCAAATCTGAAATAGAAAAGGGTGGATCCTCTGACCAGACAGGTGTTGTGCCTGGTGAGCTACGGTCCGACCGTTGTTGTCAGGTTTTTCTATTTGCTTTTGGCTGCTATAGGTTTTTGGTTTTAGTTCTTCATTTGTGACATAGATAGCGCTGTAGTGCTTTTTGTTCTACGAGTATGCCGCTATAGTAATTTTTGTAGTGCTGCTACACTAGTTTTTGATATGGTGCTGTAGAAGGTGACAGAGAAAAGAGAGTTTTGATCTGGTAATTATCTCATCACTCCCGGATGAGATAATCACCATATCAAAACACAGCAGGATTCCAAGAATATCACGAACAGCATAGCAGGCCCAGCAGGTTACGGTAGAACTTGAGCCTTTTCAAAGATATAGGGACATCGGATAGAGAAAGTAAGCAGAAGAAGAAAGAGGGCCCTTGCCCTCCACTAAAGATCTAATAATACCTAACAAAAGTCCCACAAATGACTATGTAGGTTCGAGTTAGCTACTATACATACCAGGTATTAATTAAATGTGAAAAATGGAAGACGAAAGGTATGTTAATAAACAAAGTAGGCTCCAACATGCCCTAGGTCGTGGGACTATATTGGGGTCAACTTTATTTCAAATAAACTCTAATAACTCTAATATGTGGATGTATTCCGCGGGCATACAGGCAGGTATAGCCGCGGGCAACAGTTAGTATATAATAAATCTGGCCTTAGATCCCAAGGCCTATGATCTAAGGCCAGATTAAGTGAGACTGTCTGATACGACAGTTATGCGTAGGTGTGCTATTAGCTTAAATCTATTCTGATGGTAGGTATACGAAGGTAATCATAGTCATCAAGTTTATGGTAGATTCATTAGTAAATAATTGAAAAATGACGTACCTATAATCTGTGTATAAATATTTAAAAGCAAATTTTTGCTAATGTTAATCGATAAAATATTGATTTATGTTATTGACTGATTCAACGCTGAATGCTGATGACCACAAGCACAAGCCGTTTTTATAATCAAGGTGGATTTTTTACGTGCAAAATTTTTTCACACCTGCCGCCTTGTTCATAGATAGGTGTAGGTCATACTAATGCATTGCTGTTTATATTGTGAGCCGAAGTTTAATTGAACTTTAAGACGAACTTCTTAGTTATGGCCGGCGAGAAGATCCCAGCATTTACATACACATTCCCCCCCCCCCTTCCCTACATACACATTTCATAAATTAACTCAATATCTATTTATTGTACTCAATCATTTATTCATATACTATCTTTGAAACTGTTTTCTGTATGTCACTTACCCCCTCAAGGTTCATTGGAAGACCAGCGTCAGACAGCCTCACCTGTCTGGCATTAATGCTGAAATGGACCGTTTTGGCGCAGCCGTGAGGCACACAGTACAGTCATACTATGTATTTTCTCTTTTTTGTAACTTTTTTAAATATTATTGTGGGTGTGCCTAATGTGACGTCGAATAAACATTTTTATTTTCTTTCTTTTTCTTTTTTCATTTATTAGCTTCCTTTAGAATTAGAATTTCTGGGACTCTGACTCAAAATTCGGCAGATATACACTAGCTAAATATACTTATATAATTGTTTTATATCACACAGATAACAGGCTTGATACTTCCATTGTATAAACTTACACTGTCACTTACGGATATCTTCCGTGATTTAGACTATTGTGAGCTCACGATTTTTTCTTATACAGGGTGTAAAAGGACCCTTCACGAAACCGTCATCCAAGCATTACTTATGTACTTGATGTACATAAGTAATGCTTGGATTTCGCAGTACTTATGTACTTGATGTACATAAGTAATGCTTGGATTCAGACTAAGTAACTTTACGAAAAAGTTATTGGTGGTAAATGACTTTTTTTTGGGGTGAAAAATCACATTTTACAGTAGAACTCCTAGGCCTAGAACAAAAAAAAAACGCAATGGTGGGCGGAACAAATACCTTACAGCTTCGTTAATGGTCTTGTTCACCCTATATAGCCCAAAAAGCATATAGTCAAGTAAAGTACAAGTGACTAAATACCGAAGGCAGTCCTGTAAATTCTTCAATAAGTAATTTGTGATTTGCCCGTTAACTCTTTGCGTAGATTTATGCTCCAGATATTTCTAATTTGAATAAATAAAGGACAATTATGTCTAATTTACTATTACAGAAAATCCCTTGAAAGTAGAGCGTTACGGTCAACGAATGCATTTTGTAAACACTAAACCGTAAACAGTATAAGTAGTTAACTCTGACGAATAGAAGTTAGTCGTGATGAACATTATTTAGGGAGAGTAAGTAAACAGTGTACGTTATGACCCCACAGGACATAGGTAAACAAAGTGACAATCTATCAGCGTTACCAGATGGAAACGAAAACAAAAAATTATGGCTATTGGATTTACAAGAGCTACTCGAGACTGCCCCATTGGTCTAGTGGTCACAAGCGTGACGGGGTCCTGGGTTCGATTCCCGGGTCGCGCAACGTGTTATTGGGTTTTTCCAACAGGAATTTCTCAGTAACAGTTACGAAGTCTGAATTTGTGCCCGATTGATGGCAATAGGCTCGGCCTCTATTACGCGGGCACTTAAAAACATAACTGGCGAAGTGGGTGTACTATTAGGAACACCTCTACTTACCCCTTAGAGAATTACAGGCGTGATGTTATGTTAAGAGCTACCTACTGAAAAACGATTGTCAACCTCGTTGTAATTAAGGCTTTGTAGAAATACGAAACGCTTTAAAAGTAATTGCTACTTGACTACGTCTTCTGGAATTAATGAAACTTGTTCCATAATTTTTTCCTACGATTTCATAATCTTTGTCTTGTTCCTATTTTGATTCCTAGGAATACGCATGTAGATAGCGCAACTAATCCGTAATAAGAATGTACTAGATGAACTGCATACTGTTAAAGTAAATTCAACATATATTATAAAATAAACATTTTTATTTCAGTTTAAATCGATTCCGAAATAGCTACTCGTTTTAGTAACATTAAACAACAAAATACCTGCAACACTATTAATATTATTTATGGCTAGCAACTTTTTCTAGAATTGCTCTCTGGTTTTTTCTCTCAGACGGACCGGCAAGTCTATCTTTCTATAAAATACTGTTAATTTCAATAAATTCAGAATTCATTCTTCCCCGCATGTTTTATTTATACATGCGAGTGTGGTCCTTCGATTAGTGTAACGAGGACTTCGTGTAGCTATTCTCCGTGGTTTGTGGCGACGTTTTGTTCGTGACGCGCAGCTATACCTGCTTCACGTGCATACCTACTCCGACGGCCCGGGCAGCTCTTCGTGCAGAATCAAGTTTATCAATCAAGCAATTTCGCACTTGGGCAGCTCTGAAGGAGCACGAAGAAACCATCGACCCATAGTATTTCAAGATACCTACAGTCCAAAAATATCAGTCATCATAATTATTACAGTCATCGTGTCATCGTGTTGGTTCGTATTTCTATAAAATCGAATTCAATCTAGAAGTGGCTGTAAAAGAAAGTGAAAAATTCGTAAGTACCTACTTCTACCCTCCTTGGAAAATTTGGTACCTACCTACTACGTCAACAAAAAAGCGGGAACGTGCCATAGAGTTGGAACGGCGAAGACAGTTGACATTGACAGCTACGTCACTGCTGTCAATTTGACAGTGACCTGTTGTGTTGTGTTTGTGATTAATTGTGACCGGTTGCAGCGGTTGTTGTTAACTCGTAAACAACAAGAAATACAACGGTGTTTAGTGCGACAGTCAGTCTAAGGTGCTGTAACCTAACCAGGATGGAAGAGGATCTCAAGACTTTGCGTCTAAAGCGCGGTCAACTCAAAGGTACCGTAACCCGCATTGAGAACTTTATCAACGACCCTGTGAATATTGCTAGTGTCACTACTGAAGCTCTTCAAGCTCGGAAAGAAAAGTTAATTTGTACTTTAAAGGACTACGAAAAGGTCCAACTAGATATTTTGTCATTAGATGGTAAAGACAACGAAGATGTTGCCATTTTAGAAGAAAAATACTTCTCAATCATATCCAAAATAAACCATTGTTTGAAAAACTTAAATACATCAGAAGTGTCCCAGTGTACAAGTGTATCTTCATCTAAATTGCCAAATATTGATTTACCAGTATTCAGTGGAAAGGATTTCACAAAGTACACACCTTTTATAGATTTGTTTACTGCTGTAATACACAACAATAAGGCACTTTCTGATGTACAAAAGTTGTTTTACTTAAGGAAATATTTAAGTGACGATGCGCTTAATGAGATTGTTAATTTACCTCTTGTAAATCAATCTTATGAAGAGGCTTTAATATTATTAAAGAAACGATTTGAAAATAAGTCCAGGTTAATTATGAACCACATAAATGTACTTTTAGACTTGCCTGCAATGCAGAAGGGTACTGCGGCCTCTATAAGGTCATTAATTTCTGAAATTAAGCAGCAGCTATATGCTTTACAAAATTTAAAGCAGCCCACAAAGGAGTGGGATATGCTTCTTATTTCTATATTATCTAGGAAACTAGACACATTTACAAACAGAGCCTATCAACTTGACAGGAACTCTGAAGTATTACCAACGATGGAAGAATTTACAGCATTCCTTGAAAAGCGTGCTATGGCGCTTGAGGACTGCGGCTCCTATGAAGCTATTTCAAAGAAGACAAATAAGGTAACCAATGTTGCTACTTCTAATAATGCAAAATTATGTACATTTTGCAAGGGTAATAACTCCCACAAACTTTACAATTGCCCTTCCTTCAAAACTGCTTCTGTAGAAGACCGTCAGAAATTTGTTTCTATAAACAAACTATGTTCTACATGTCTAAACTCACATAATGGCAAATGTAAATTTCACTTTACCTGTCAAGTGTGTAAGGAGAAGCACAATACTCTTCTGCATGTAGGCAAGGAAACAGCTGAGGTAAAGGAGGCTGTTACATACTCCAGTATAGCACTAAGTAACAATGTTATATTGCCAACTGTGAAGGTAAAATTATTTAATATTGCAGGCCATGAAGTCTATGTCAGGGCACTGCTTGACTCTGGTAGTCAGGTGTCACTCATCAAAAACTCCCTTGTGAAGGCTTTGGGTTTAGCATACAATAAAGAAGAAACACATATTATTGGTGTTACAAATAAACGCAACAAAATCAGTCATTTTGTTAATGTAAATTTGCATTCCCCAGTGTCAAAAACTCAATTAAATGCAAAATGCCATGTTGTGGATTCTATAATCACAAAATTACCCCAGCAATGTATTGATATCTCACAACTTAATTTACCTAAAAATATAATTTTGTCTGATGATAAGTTTAATCTTCCTGAAGAAATTTCTTTGCTTTTAGGTGCCGATATATACTTCAGCATTTTGTTAGATGGAAATATAAAAATTCCAAATGGCCCTGTTTTGCAGAGAACTTTATTCGGATACGTTCTTGGGGGGACTATAAATATATGTAATGTTGGTAACAATTATGTTTCAAATTTGACCATCTGTGATTCTAAAAAACTGGAAAATGTAATGGAGCAATTTTGGCTCACTGAAAAGCTTCCTGAACCAGCTGATAAGTTGTCTAATGAGTCTAAAAAGGCTGAGGCTACCTTTCAAAGCTCAGTTAAAATTGAAAATAATATATTTCAAGTTGATATGCCACTTGTCTCTGACTTAGAACAACTACAGCTTGGAGATTCCTTTTCAGTCGCCCACCAAAGATTTTTGACACTGGAAAAGAAATTCAAAAGAAATCCTTTTTTCTTGGAAAAATATAAACAATTTATTGAAGAATATGTTGCCTTGGGACATGCCAAAGAGGTCGACATTAGTGAATATGATGTGACTAATGGATATGTTTATTTTTTAGCTCATCATGCTGTGATCAATGAGGACAGCAGAACAACCAAGCTGCGTGTGGTATTCGATGGTAGCATGAAGTCAAAAGGTAGAGTCTCCCTCAACGATGTCATGTTGAATGGACCAGTTGTACAAAAAGAACTATTTGATATCCTGCTCCTGTTCCGTACGTACCTTTTTACTTTAATTTGTGACATTGCCAAGATGTTTCGCTGCGTGAGGATAAATCCAAAGCAAGCCTGCCTCCAAAACATACTTTGGAGAGATGATCCATGCAAGCCTATCAGTTGTTTACAGCTGCAGACAATTACATATGGGTTAAAAGCATCTACATTTTTGGCAACCCGATGCCTAATAGAGTTGGCCCATAGGTATGGAAAGAGGCATCCGCTTGCAGCAGAGGCTATGTTCTCGAATACTTACGTAGATGACGTACGTACTATGTGGCTCTGACAGTACAGAGTCCCTGCATGATCTCAAGGCACAATTAGTAGAACTCTTACAATTGGGAAACTTTAAGTTACACAAATGGTCTTCAAATGTTCCTCAAGTGCTAAAAGATGTTCCTATTGAACATAAATATTTTGATGATAACATTGAATTTGATAAAAATAACATTGTAAAAACATTGGGCTTAAAATACAACAATATTGTAGATCAGTTTAGTTTTACAAGTCCGCCATTTAAAGATGGCATGTACACTAAGAGACAGTTACTTAGCTTTGTCGGCAAAATGTTTGATCCGCTTGGTTTAATAGGACCTATAATTGTGGTTGCTAAGCTTTTTATGCAGCAATTATGGTCTGTCAATCTAGGATGGGATGCTATGTTACCTCAGAGCTTGTTGGACATTTGGCATTCATTTTTAACCAATTTAAACAAAATGGGTACTGTCACTGTTCCGCGTTGTGTAAATTCTTGTGACACACTATCCATAGAGCTAGTAGGCTATGCAGATGCATCACAAAAAGCATTTGGTTGCTGCCTATATTTAAGAATTTTGAATAAAGACGGGTCAGTAATTGTAAATTTATTGTGTTCAAAGTCTCGTCTTGCTCCGCTAAATAAAGCCTTAACCATTCCTAAGCTTGAACTGAATGCCGCTCTATTATTAGCCCAACTAACCCACAGAGTGAATAACCTATTGCTGTCACGATTCCCATTGAAGGTTTACCTGTATAGTGACTCACAAATTGTGTTGGCATGGATTAAGTCCACTAATATTAATTCCAATGCATATGTTGCAAATAGAGTCAAACAAATACATGAATTGACAAGTGAAGTTGAGTGGTCATTTGTAAAAACCTCAGATAACCCTGCTGATTTGCTGACTAGAGGAGTTGAGCCACACAAATTGGTGTCCATCAGGCTGTGGTGGGAGGGCCCCACAGAGCTATCCAATAAAGACTATATACACCCATTTTATGCTCATTGCAATTTACCTATTCCACCTCCAACTGTGTCGGTAGCTACTGTAGCAAACCCATCTGTGGTTGACCAGTCAGAATTGTTTGATATCTTTAAAAATTTCTCAAATCTAAATAAATTACAAAGAGTTATAGCTTATATGCTTAGATTTAAAAATAATACTTTGATTTTAAATAACAGACTCACAGGTGTGCTAACTCCCAAGGAGTTACAAAAGGCTTTATTGGTCATTATAAAATGTACCCAGAAAAAGTATTTTTCTAAAGAAATAGTTTTAATTTTAAACGACAAAGTTTTAAAGTCTGGTATATCCAATCTTCATCCATTTTTGGACAAAGAAAACATACTACGTGTTGGTGGCCGCTTACAAAATGCAAATAATATACCATATGACAAAATGCATCCAATAATCTTACCGAAAGCTTGTCATATAACAAGATTATTAATAGAAAGGGAACATATGCGTCTGCTGCATGCGGGACCTAAGATAATATTGAGTTCGCTAGCCCAGCGCTACTGGCTTGTCAGTGGGCATCGAGAGGTCAAAAAGGTACTACACAAGTGTATGAAGTGCTCACGTTTAAAGGCTGCAGCGGCTAAACAACTGATGGGTTCTCTCCCTAAAGAAAGGCTCACGTCAGCTAGACCATTTGAGGTCGTAGGTGTAGATTTCTGTGGTCCATTCAGCATGAAGTCTGCAAGAATTCGGAGACCTCTTGTGACTAAATGCTATGTCGCGCTGTTTGTTTGTTTTGCTGTCAAAGCGGTTCACATAGAACTTGTTAGTGATCTCACTACTGAGACCTTTTTGGGATGTCTGAAAAGGTTTATTGCAAGGCGTGGCATGCCTACTCAGATTTTTTCTGATAACGCAAAAACTTTTAAAGGAGCCTCTAATCAATTGAAGGGTCTGTATGATTTATTTCATTCGAAAGCTCACAGGCATTCTGTAGAGCATTTTTGTACTACAAATATGATAAAATTTAACTTTATTCCGAGTTATTCTCCTGAGTTTGGAGGACTCTGGGAGGCAGGCGTCAAGAGCTTTAAATATCACTTTAAAAGAATTATAGGAAGTTTATGTTTAACGTTTGAAGGTCTTTATACCATCATAACAGAGATAGAAGCAGTGATGAACTCTCGTCCCCTGCTGCCCATGAGCTCAGACATTTCTGATCTTAATTTTTTGACGCCTGGTCATTTTTTAATAGGTAGCTCCTTGACCTCCTATCCTGAATTAGATTTTTCAGCAGTTCCCATGAACAGGCTTAAGTTCTGGAATATGTGCTCCAAGATTAAACAAGACTTTTGGAAGGCTTGGTCAAGGGACTATCTAACACTGTTACAAAACAGGCCCAAGTGGCATCAAACACATCCCAATTTAAATGTAGGGGATTTGGTAATTGTTAAACAAGATAATGTGCCTCCACTATGGACCATGGCCATGACCATGGCCTATGGCCAGAATTGTAAAAATTTACCCTGGCCCCGATGGTAAGGTCAGGGTAGCCGATTGTAAAATAGGTAGTAAAATCTATACTCGTTCTTTGAGAAAACTTTGTCCATTACCTTTATAAAAATAAGTATAACACTTAGGTGGTTTTATCATATAAGTTAGGTTAGCTCATTCATTAAGTAAAGTAGTTATGTTAAAATTTAATTACTTAGTTGTTTAACCAACTTGCCGGCCCCAACTATGTTAAAGTAAATTCAACATATATTATAAAATAAACATTTTTATTTCAGTTTAAATCGATTCCGAAATAGCTACTCGTTTTAGTAACATTAAACAACAAAATACCTGCAACACTATTAATATTATTTATGGCTAGCAACTTTTTCTAGAATTGCTCTCTGGTTTTTTCTCTCAGACGGACCGGCAAGTCTATCTTTCTATAAAATACTGTTAATTTCAATAAATTCAGAATTCATTCTTCCCCGCATGTTTTATTTATACACATACCATATTGCTGGCAGACAAGACTAGAAAGTGGATGATGAAAGCTGTGGGCTATATTTTATGGTGAGGCTTATGTACGGGAAAGCAAATTATGGGGCGGAAGCTATAGGTATATGATAGAGAAATATACATTGAAATATGCCATATAGACCACAAGTCTTGAGGGGAAATGTACGCTCAAACAAGTACACTTCATTTTTTTCGTCTACGTCCCTATTACGCGAATTTGTAGCCTAATTTATGTTATGTCAACCAATACTGTTGAATTGATGGGCAAAGGTCTTGCTCCAACCTTTTTAATACTCACGGCTGGAAGCTGTTGTGAGCCAGTCTCTCATTCAAACTTTTAGTGCGTTTCGCCTACTTCATTTTTTTTGTTTGGCAACCATTCAGATGTCAAGATTTATCAGTGATTAATTTTAGTTAATGGCTGAAAAATATTGTTAAGCTCAAATACACGTTAGCGTTCATTGCCCGCTTTACACCAGAAACTCCAGTAGGTATAAATAACCAGCAATGTGTAGATATTATTGTTGGAACAATAAATAATGAAAAGAGGAAACGGTGCGTCAAATTTCACAGTTACTGCAAAAGTTTCGACACACTACGCAGAACAATTAAGTACTTACAATATTTCGAAAGGCTTCAATTCAATGTTATTTATCGGAATACGCAGAAGCTCACGTATAAAGTATTTAAAGAATTCAAAGTTACACACACTGTCAATAAAAACTAGATATCAAAGCAGCTACAGGTCATCATCATCGGCCTAGCCTTTTCTCAACTATTTTGGGGTCGGCTTCCAGTCAAACCGGATGCACCTGAATACAAGTATTTTACAAGGAGCGACTGTCTATCTGACCTCCACAACCCAGTTATTACCGGGTAATACGATACCCCTTGGTAAGACTGGTTGTCAGACTTTCGGGCCACTGACTACCTGTAACGGCTGTCAAAGATCTACAAATGACAGCCGGGACCAACGGCTTAACGTGTCCACTGCCAAAGCATAGAAAACCGAATGCTAGGAAAAAAGACAGCATTTTGTTTGATTATGAAAGAAGAAGGAATGGCCAATTCTGCAAACTTAGGTAAAAGATAAAGTAGCTGCAGTTCTCGTGACATGCTTTGAAATCGAGGAACCTATCTGTAACGGAGACCAGAGAGGTCTGGGACATAAAAAGGATCTTGCGATGAAAATTGTTTTCGTGATGAAATCTACTGAATAGGTACCGTGAAATTTACTGATTGGAAGTGATACCGACACTAAAACGGTAACTACCTACGTATTCAATACATTGCATCATTCTAAGCATATAATTCTTTTATCGGTTAATTCAAAACCAACTGCACTTTTGTTTCCCACAAAAGTGCAATAAATGAATGGAACGGCTGATTTTATTTTTTTTTAATGACCGATGAAAAATTTATATGTTCCGTATTTATGAAATATATGGTTTTGCTGCCCATCAATCTCGTAAAAAGTATTATCTCTGTCCCTCGTAATTCATGTGAGGCACAATTATTAAGTAACCCAACCTTACCCGAGAAGGAACTACAACACAAGGCTAAAAAAGGGGAAACCGTCTACCATAACTTCAGCTACGACTTAATCCATCCCTTCCTCATACCACCAGTTTCCGTGCAAGAAAACGCTAGTTTTATAAAATAAAGCTACCTATCACGCACACCGAGCCACATAGCCATTCAATTATGTAACTAATGTCCTACCAATTATGTACAATTTGTATAGTACCTAACTACATGTAAATGAGATGGATGTGAGTTCTACGGCGCGTAGTTCCTGGCTTCATCTCCGCAAGTCTATTGTTATGGGATTTATGAAGGTTGTACAAACGCCAGCACATCAACCTACTACAATCTGTCTTTCATAGATTTTCAACTTTATCGCTAAAGCATTAGGTTCAAGGTTGATTGGGCAAAATTTGACAGTCTCATGTATAGCTTGATGTGCTGGCGTCTGTACCTTATTGATTTTGTTTTTTTGGATTATATGAGTGATGAAATTTTCATACATTTTAGTTCAGATAAGGTATGTACTTATTTTTAACGTAGCGACGCGACGGCAGAACAGATTACTTTAACTTTTTTCAAGATTTTCGAATCTATTATTAGGTTTCGATTCAAACATTTCTGCAAAAGATTTCGTTGAAGAAGTGCATCATGATCTTTTAAAAGTATTTAGTCTTTCCCATGGCAACTTTACGTTAATTAAACCAGTAAAAAATTTTTTACTGAAGCCAACCAAAAAACGATATCATTTGCGACTGAAATAAATAAAAATAAGGTCAGTGTTCACTAAAAAAATCCTATTTAGGTCATTGCCGAGTCAGCGTCGATTATGAGGCTTCATCTAAATCGGTTCAGTCGTTACTGAGGTTATGCTAACACATGCATACTAATTACAAGGTCGTTTCTATTAACCAAACTCTTAAACTAGTGAACCATGTTCTTGTTTTTATAGCATCTATTGTGAATGAGAATCTAATTGAAGGCGAATGCTTACGAGTAGTGAGTGTGTCGTCATTCATCCATCAGTCATGAATGAAACGACTTAACTTTTGTAGATGTTATCTTTGTTAATGGAAAAGACCTTGTTTGGTTCTTGCCTTTTTTTCATGAAAAAGATAGGTAATTAAAAAAAAACTTCAATAATTAATCGATTAAGATGAATTTAGCTGGCCTAGTAGTTAGGATACTTGCTTGGTCGATATTAACACAATCAATCAAATTTCTCAATTCTTCCTGGTTATTAGTAGATCAAAAAAAACCATGAACCTTATGCAATGTAAAAAAACCTATACAATAGTAGAAAGACTGTTTAGATGCTTGTTTGAAAATGTATTTTTTCTAACCACTACACGTTTACATTGCATATTATGTTACGCAAAGTCATGTAAATGTTCCAAGACATTAAGTTTTTACATCAGAAGGTTAAAACAATCATACTAACAAAGTACTAGCTCATCCTAACCACAACAATAATAGCACGTTTATGTACCAACGATTAAATGTTTCTTAACAGCTCTCAATCTTCATTATCTGGAAAATCTAAGGTCGTTTATTTCTAGAGTAACCACGGAAACTCGCCATTAAGGAAAACTAAGTTAAGACTGCTCTGAGCACGTAAACGTAACTGCGTGGTTAGTGATCATGTATGACGTTGCTTGTTTTATGCCAACTGGCATTAGCATCAATACAATCAGTAAATGTTGGCATAAAGTGGCATAATCGACAGCACGCGGGCTTCATGAGATACAGATGGAATCAGCCACATAGACAAAGATCAGAAGAATAGTTGGAGTTGACCAAGATAGACAACGATAGAGAATATAAACGTAAATTCTCAAGATAGCCAAAATCCAGGCTGATATTACAGCAATTGCAGTAATTTTCAATTTTTAAAAAAAGCTAGGATGAGAGTAATGGAAACGGAACAGCGTAGGCTATAAATAAAGAAATAGAAATGAGACCAGAAGTAGAAGACATTAGATTAGACCGTCCTCCTTCAAACTGGTTCAGGCTGCCACGACCTGGAACACTGGCATCTACCGACCCGCACTGAGCCCGAGTGCTCGATTATAATAGCCCAGTCCTTCTTAGCGAGGAGAGGCTTCGGTCCCAGCACTGCGAATGTTGTAGGTTCATTATGCTCATACTCAGCTGCTTCTTTACATCCAGACTAAATGTCTAAACTAAACTTAAAACTACCTGGAGATAGAGACTACAGGGCATTGGAATTAAAAGGAGATTACCTTTTTTTTTTCGGATGGGATATCATCAAATAACTCCTCCCGCTCTGGGCTGATCAGGAGCGAGTGTCAGACTTTTACTGACTAAAACCCATCCATGTTCCTTCTTTTGCCCTTTGTGTTCCAGGGCTGCGGTATCTCTTTCGAACAGTCCCGCAACCCTGGCAGGAAAGGAGAATCTTACCTTTAGAAACACAACATAATTACGAGCTACGTAAGTAATTATCCAGTGTAAGAGATTAACTAACAGTTGCGAGGGTAGTTACGCCAGGTTATTTGTCACGGATCTTGCTAGATGATACTGATACGTGGTTACCAGACGTGGAACGTAACAACGGTTTACGTGGAGTCAACGTTACTGTGGCTGGAGTTATCAGTTAAGTCAAAATTGCATAGCGTGGTTGAAGTGAAAATACATAGGTGCAGGATATGAAATTTCTATTTGGCATTGCAGGAATAATGATTTAACCCTTCGTGTGCCGGAACACACGCGCGAGACACAATAGCTTTTTAATTATGTCTATATACTCGGCATACGAAAGGTTAACGTCAATCACCAAAACTTTCGTCGAAATATTTTTTACAAATAAATTCTAGCGTATCGTCAAACGCATGTGTCTGTGATTTGGTATCTGTATAATCAACTCCCAATTATATACTTGCCATGATTTTAATTTTGACACGTCGTTGATTTTCGTTCCAGAAATCGGGTGATTGATAGTGCTGCCACTATTTTTATATCTTCTGTAACACTCTTATTTTACATTATACTTACAACGTCAAATATGACGAATTATTGATAATAATATTCATAATTAATTAAGTGTCCTACTTCCCTTATCAAGAAGTCGATGACTGTAAAGGATGTTGATAGTATTCCTAGAAAATAGTTGACTGATTGCGAATATGTTGATAAAGCAATATTCTGTTATCAAATTATATGAGTATTAACGGGATCCCTCTGTTGGTCATAGATGTTTATTGTTTTATTTTACAACATTTTAAACATCCCTCAGGTCAGATCAACATGTAAGTATCATACCAATCGCATTCCTGAATGCGAGAAGTAGGTCGTATCAGAAGTGGGAAACACGTTGAGTATGCAAAAAATATATAACACGAGAAGAATTTTACTTACTTACCTACTTATTTATTCAATTCACTTGTATCTATCGATTATTCCTTGCTTGTGAATTTATTCAAAATGTTAAGATAGGATTTATTTTGGTTTTTATCATAACAGTTAATTAGCAACTCAAGAAACACTGCAAAAATAAAGTTTCATAATTTATTTATTTTACAATGAGTACATTTTAAGATGAAATAAGGGTTTTACATAATTATACATAAGCCCTTATTGGGCATTACATACTTACATCAAACGAAAGTTTCATGTAATGTCATAATGTGTGTGCCTATTCAAATCAAATGTTCCCAGTATTTTTTAGAATGAGGGTCCATTTTAAGAAACAATACATTCTGAAAACTCAACACAGATTCACACAAACCAACTAAACACTAAATAAACTATTATACTTTCGTTTTTATTGATTGGGCCAGTGCAAGCTGTGTATAGTGCATTGAACGCACGACACTATGGTCCATTCATTCACTACTACGTACTAATAGTACTGCAGCTGTAGGTAACCCAATTCTGATGATGGTTTGTGCGAAGGGAAGCTGCCAATACAAAAAGGTGGGTAGGTCAACGGTTTTTGTTACAAAAGGGTTATACTAATACAGATTGAATAAAATACAGTTCATATTTTAAGGGGTGATTACGGACAATAAAAGCATTTTTATATTTTTTTATTATGTTTGTGTGTTTACTCACGTTTGTTTCGGATTTGCTTGAATTTCGAACTACAACGGATTCACTATTCAAATGTTTTTAGTTGTCGGTATCTAGGTAACCTTTTTATTTTAAAATATCGCTTTATTTAGTACCACAGGTATGTATATGATCGATCTCTAATATTTTTTCTGCTGATCCACCGTGCTTGTAGGTATCGTAGAGGCAACTAATCTCTAATAAATAACATCAGCAGATTGGAGCCCTATCTATAGTCCTCTACCAATACTAATGACATCATTTAGTAATTGTGAATCTATTGACCTCTGACTAGCGTGACCAGTGACCATTATCCTAAAGGATTGTTTATTTTGATGACGAATATATGATAATCTTCTATTTTTATAGTTTTGAGTAAATAACGATTTATTATGGTCATGACAATCCTAGAAGATTGAAAATCAAAACAGTGCAGGGCAGAAAATATGACCTAACTCAAAATAGATTTTCACTGCAGGTATTAGGTACTATCCGGGGCTGCGGGACTGTTCGAAAGAGATACCGTGGCCCCGGAACACAAAGGGTGATGAAGGAACATGGATGAGTTTTAGTCAGTAAAAGTCTGACACTCCCCCTCCTGCTCATCCCAGAGCGGGAGGGGTTAATTGATGATTTCAAATCCGAAAAAAAAGGTATTAGGTACTTTGTAAACATGGGGGGAAAAGTGACGCATATAACTCTATTTGAATTTACAGTAAAACGTGGTGAATAGAAACGCAGAGGTGAATCGAGATAAAACTGAAGGGGATTTTAACGTTGAATTAGTATGGTATTTTGCCAAAAAGGTCTCTAAATAATTTAGTAAGTATATAAAATAGAGTACATGTGGGTAACATCAAAATCAAACATCAAAGTTTTGTCTCGATTCAACCCTGCGTCTCTATCCACCCCAATATACTCGGTAGTATACCTACTCTGTTCTCAAAACAGTGAAGGAAAACTTGGTGAGGAAACAGGCTTGTCCTAGAACCTAAAAATTCGCAATGAGCGACATATGCCAACCTTCACTGGAGGTATGTGGCCCAGCAGTAGGAACGTTTTACATTAGGTACATTATCATCAATTGGCAATATATTTTTTCTTTTTAATTACATTCATTGTAGTAACAATAACAACCGAAATAATTGGAAGACCAATTAATATGTCCATCGAAATAACGACAGCTAGACGGTAAAAAAATCGTCTGTATTGCTTTTGTAAGAATGTTCCTAGATTCTTTGCTAGGAACGAAAATATTTCAATAAGACTCGTTCGACAAATTTTATAAAGTTTTTTGTAGTACAAAGCTGCTTCTTTTCAGCTCACAGTCATTGAGAAACAGTCTACCGTGACTAGGTATGAAAAAGCAAAAAATAGAAATACCTAGATTCGAAAGAAATACAAGAACTTGTTTTTGTTTTAATGAAAGCTACTTGTGTACTAGATATCTAGATCAATGGGTTCTAGTCAAGTGATTACCGATTAATAGTGACCATTATTTTTTAAATTACGTTACTAAGTACCATGGTCTATTGCCATTACTTGGCTATGGATTTAAAAACACCTGATTAAATCTTACAAAAAATCAGGTTAGTAGGATATAATGTTTAATTTTATCTAACTTTAAATCATCGATTACTTGATTTGCATTACATACAATCAAAGGTAACATGACTACACTCAAGGCCGCAATTACAGAGCCATCGACCTAAAAAAAACATATTATATTTATACACGTTTCGCGCTTAAAACTCACCTAAACATGATTGTCACAAAACTCACTTTTCAGCACACTTCACCATTTCATTCACTAGAACAAGTATACGAGAAAATCACCATTTGATAAATAAACACTATACTGCGTACGCGCAACGCCTGGCCACTACTCTGTTCAACACACGAATGTCTGCGCGTGCCGCTCGCGCCACTAAACTGCTGCTACCACAATAATTGCTGATTAAACCGAGCAAATGAGTAAATACTGTATTACGATGATGTTTTTGCTTGCTATTAATGAATGCTAAACGAAATGGTTTTAAAGAAAGGTGAATTTAAATGCAACTAAGTGTAGTGTTGGTATGTCAATTTTTGCGCGGCGATTTTATCTGAAAGAAAAAGTTTTGCGGGTGTTTGTTCTAACTTTCTTTGCAAGTTTTGGTTACTTTTTCCTTAATTACTTGGATTTCAACAAGTATCCGTATTTTTTGTCGAAAAGGAAATCACCGAATTAAATACCTACCTACTTAAAATATACAGTACTTGGTACTTACTCAAGTTAAAGTATGTATAAGAGTCCACCTGAAACCCACGCAGTATGTTTTGTTTTCCAAACACACTGTATTTAACTTTTACTCTATGAAGTAAAAAAACTTTCTTAAAAAACCCGGACGCGTAACGTGTATTTATTTACTGTTTATTAAATTATACGTTGTTCTTTCTGGTGAATGAACACGAACTGGAGTGATTCAGTAACATTTTACGGCTCCTAACTCATTCACTAGCATAAAGTTAAAGTGTGTTTATGTCGTAGTTACATAGGCCAAGCCGTCAATTTGACAAAAATCTAGATAACTTGAGAATCATTGGTGCTGCTATTGGTGGACCTATATTTATGTTTTTTACAGGTGAAGATTTATAATATTGGTACCTAATCTGAATGATCCCAGTCACAGAAGGAATTGACACAATCAAATGTTAGAATACCTGTTCGATGGCAACTTGCACAAGTGTTAATAAACTACTTATCTAGCATGTGTAAGCAAAGTCGTAAGTTTGATATTGACTTGCAAAATAAGTAGTATCGGGTAGTTTGTTAAACATTTTTCACAGATAAGTAAAGGGGTCTAATAAACAGTGTACCTAAGTGAAAGCATAGATAGATCGTCCACTACCTTACTAGTCACTTTTCCAAATGCCCTGTACATCGTTTGCCCAACAACATACACATCTCGCCACAGTAATGTTAACACTATTAATTATTCAGTTTAATGAACAGATGCATCGTCTTATGTGTCATTGACTGAAATGTCAATTGAGCGGTACATCATAGACAGTACATATCTCCATGGAAAAGTATGCGCTTCGGGAATTATCGTCCAAGGATACGGACACGTCTTCGGATATGGTGACGACCTGAGATTAGAGTCGGTGGACTTGCAATGTCCGTGCCGTAAAACAAACCGCACCCCGACATAAAAAAAAACAACTGCCTCTGTGGGCGGTTGGAAATTCCACGATCGCGAATGGCGAAGCGCAAACCTTCTCTGGTTTAACTGTGAGCTACTTGTGATCTATTCTCGTACGATCTTTATTAGGAGTTAGGAGGGTGCTTGGAGTGAAGTCCTCGCCCTTATTGGTAGTTACTGAGTCTATTTTAAGGATGGGTCGTATGGGTGACGTTTTCGAAGTGTGAAATTAGAAGGGCCATCTTGTAAATGTTGCATGCTTGGGAAGAGATGCAAACAGTATGGGAAAAACACGTATATTTTTGATATTAATCAGTGAGTACCTAAGAAATAAGTGGTGATTTAAACATTTTCGTTGTTATTTTGGAATCATTAACTTCCCTTCAGGGCGCGAATGTCTTAGAAGCCATAATAATAATTTACCAACTGAGATTTTTACACAATGTGTCAGTAGCAGATTAACACCGCTGCGCTGTGAGTGCTGCAACAGACTCAACAACAAAGTAAACAAAATTCACTTTTACTGGAAAGTAAACGCTGTGTACTTGTTTAAAACAGATTTCATTTCACGAAAACGATTAACTACACGAAAATGCGTGATCATACAAAGACTTTCTGTCAGAGAAGTAAAATTAACTTCATTAATTTTGATGACGATCTAATTCCATGTTTATTGCGAACAGTAAATTATACTTAATCCTTTCCAAAATGATAATTAGGAGGTATTATGAGGTATATTCTAATCGTATTGTGATAGTGATCGGATCACTTATCGAACATTTGTTCTCATTATCTTTCTTGCAAGCTATTATTGTATGTTTAAATCCAAGCAAAACACTATTTAGGGCAAAAAAATGTTATTTTTCAGCAAAATGTTTTGTCATTGCATCAATATTACGCACCTAATCATCATCATCATCTGCGTAGTCTTTTTCCGACTATGCTGGGGGGCACCTAATGATCTATGTTTTTTTTGGCAATTACGCTTTTGGTAAAAATGCAACGTTCCGGTATGCGGTTTAGGATCACAATGGACTTCACATTATGTAGTGCCTATGTAACGTTACAGCGGGAGTCCGATTCTGATACGATCAAAATATACCTAAATATAATGTGTATATAATGTACGTGTAATGTCTGAACCTACTATATAACAATTGGGACTTAGTTCTAACAATTGGGCTTACTCGTACAATGGGGTGATGTCATTGGTTTAGCGGAGCAGAGAGATTACCGGATACGATACAATCCGATTTGAGTAAGAAAGTACTATATAATAATAAGATCATAGCATATTAGGAAGTGCTATACTTGCTAAAGCTTTTATGCCTAACTATGAAAGTTCTTAACCATACTAGGTAATTTAGAACATGCGAGGTAATATTTTTTGTCTGTTTGACGTCTTAAATGGCTGGACGGATTTCTATGAAACATAGTACACAGGTAAACAATCGCGTTTCCGTGGGATCATTTCCGATATCCACGCGGGAGAAGCCGTGGAAAGAAAAGATAGTGGGAAATAAACATAACATCACGCTTTTAGGCCCCGAAGGGTTATTTAGGGGTGTACCTAATAGTACCTACACCCACATCTCCCAGTTATGTTTAAGTCCCATGTAATAGTGGACGAGCCTGTTGCCATCAACCGGGCACAAACCCAGATTCCGCGGCTGCTATTGAGAAGTTCCTAATGCAAAAACCCAATAACACTTTGCCCGACCTGGGAATCGAACCCAGGACCTCATGCTCAGCAGTCGCGCTTACGACCACAAGACCAACGACGTAGTGGAAACAAAACTTTACTGTTATACCTTTGTCCGTATCGAACCCTATTGAGATACTTCGTTCTGCTTCTTGTGTCGTTGTGTTAATCCTCTGCATTTATCGCAGTCAATCACTCAATCCACCCAGAAGCACTTACTATAACCAGCACGATAGAACTACTGAATACTGTAGTATAATATTGACAATCGCCATCTTGTTCCAACAGAAAATAAAGCCATTGAAAACTCACACAATAGCGGAGTGGTGCCTCTGGTGTAGCGGAGCGGACGGCGTGGCCGGCGGCAGGGCTGATAGCGAAGCGGGCTGAGGAGAGCCGCACCATCGGCCCTCTCGCACGTCTGATGAGCCTGCCAATAAGACAGACGGTGGTAAGTTAATGGCCTGTGCAGATGTTGGGTAAGGCCACTAGGATTTTGCGTAGATCTGTAAATATAGGTAGCTGTGGGGTAGCTGATGAGGAGAGCAAAATGCTGATAGATAAAAGCCGGCCAAGCGCGAGTCGGACGCACGCATTAAGGGTTCCGTATCATCGTAGTCCCGCCCCCCCAATAGGTAGACAGTTGAAATACCGCAATAGCATACCCCGCGCGCAGCGTAATAGTTGTTGGAGTACCGCTTTCTGAATCAAGCCCTTGATCCATCTGCCTAACGAGAGCCTCCTCAGGTATTGATCGAGGCTGGTGGCATGCCCTACATATGCCAACCGTACCGTCCTTCACAATACTATTTGGTTTTATT
Organism: Eugnorisma glareosa; assembly: GCA_947578425.1. NCBI lineage: Eukaryota > Metazoa > Arthropoda > Insecta > Lepidoptera > Noctuidae > Eugnorisma > Eugnorisma glareosa. The sequence goes on along the minus strand of OX387971.1, from coordinate 4,273,371 downwards.
ATTATAAGAGAGCTTCCATTTGTGTGCCGTAGCTCTCATCTCTAAAATAATATTTCGTAAAAATATATTTTCCTGCTCCATTGAATAAAGGGTGTAACAAGACCACTAACGAAGCCGAAAGGCACTTGTTCTCCCCGTCATTGCGTTTTTTTTTTCAACACCATATCTGGGGACCTTCTAGTTACGGAGATATTGGGTGTCAAAGTTTTAACTTTTTCACAACTTTTTTTTAAATACATGTTTTTAAAGTAAGATTTTTATTGTAAGAACCTTTACGACCCCCGTACTATTCAATCCATCCATCAGCACAATGTTTCGAGAGCGTTAAATTGAGTCCTACCGTAATACGAGATACGTCTAACGTCACCCAAAAAAAAAATCGTTTCAATATTTTTTGCGTAAAGTTAATTAGTTTAGTTTGATGTACAGAATGCTTGGTTGACGACTTCGTGAAGGGTTCTGTTTCACCATTTATTTATTGTCGTGAGATTAGTTCCTTGTTTGGTGGTTTGATGCTGTAATACTCACTGCCATAGAGCGTCAGGTGGGATGGTGGTCTGCTGGCCAGCACCGGAGTAGAGCCATATCTCTCCCCGCCCGCAGACAGGCGCCCCCCGAGCGGCTTGAACGCTATCGGACGGATCACTGATTTGCCCTGGAACAAGAAAAGACTTGCGTTAGATATAGTGAAATATAACATGGAAAATAATCATAATTATTGCTGGTGAACTGATGGTAATATAGTCATCGTCAATATCATTTTATGTAAGGATGTGTGTGAGACAAGTCCTCTAGTGGTATCCAAAAGATCATCAGCAAATGGACATAACAGCATATCAGATAAAATGCAAAGAGGCCACTTCTAAAATTACATGAATTAATTTTGCGTAACAAATGCGAGAATACCGTATCGCTAAATAGCCTAGCAGTTCTGAGGCCCAGTTACCACCAAAGCCGGAAGAACGCGGCGGAGAAGAGATGTTCGGGAATAGACCAATCGTATCGCATGAAATCCTTTGTTTCTCCTGTGATTGGTCGTATTTTTACGTCTTCGCACCACTCCGTTCGTCTTCGGTTTGCTGGGCCTAATTCAGAATTCGAAAGGAGACATGAAAAAAAATCCGTTTACTGCAATGGGTCAACCGTAGATTACCGACAAAGCTAATTCACATTGACATTTCCTAAAGACCAATTGTTTATCTAACCGACTTACCGACCATTATCTCAAGGACCCAAACAAATTGTTTTTTAAACGCATTCGTTAGTTTATAAGTCCGTGTGCATTTATCTGAGCACGGATTTGACATTTAGTACGCAACAACGCATCGAAATGTCACGACAATAAAGGTCAATCTTGGTTTATTCGGTGTTCATCAACGTGTGTTACCGTTACAATGATATATGGGGAAAATATATGGATTTCGTGACGGCATTAATCAGGGCTTAACGTTTAAATTAGGCCACAGTATTATTAAAGTCGTGTAGCGGTCTCTTATGGAATTCTATCGGTTGTGTAATATAAGTATTTCCATATCTCGTCATGATTGTCTTAACATATTCTTGAATTTCACGGCACTATTATTTAATAAATTATTTATGTGAAATATGTTTTGTAAATATTTCTTCACTAGGTGTATTATTTCAATCATTTGTTTCATCATTTCATCAACCTTCTCTTGATTTTGCATATACTGTTTCTGTTGTCATGTTGAAATCCATCCTAACAAACATATCAATGCTCCTATTACAACAAATTGATCTTATCTATATCTTCGAACAATGGAAATTAATTTATGTAATTCGAATTAGTAGATACTGCGTGTGAATAATTTGATTCATAATTAAGTTGGTGTAAGTTATTCATCTTGAGAAATATGGCGGAGGTTATAAATACCAAGTTATTTCCATTCTACTGTGAAAGGTAAAGTAAAATTTTCAATACGCTCTCGCCTAGCCAATGGGGTACAGCACTTTTTTATTAGTGCAGTGTTTTTTCCTTTTTCATAAATAAAAGAAAAAACAAAAAGATTTCCGATTGTTGAAAAAACCAGAAACCAGAATAAAAACCTCTCGCCTAAAACTTACGAGTGGAACAACGCATTTGCATCGCACGCACAAACTTCCAGACATCTTTTTCGATAAAATAATTAAACAAAATACACAGATTAAACTTGTAACGTGCCAACGAATCAATCAAGCGGAATGACGAGAATTGGTGATGAAAAACGCGTGCCTTACGACCATCGATGTCGAACAGAGTACGGGCAGAGACGCAGGAATGTCCAGTATGTCCACTGCTAATGTCCAGTACAAAAACTTGAACACTTGGCATCGCTGCATACGGCGCACAGTGGTGCAGGTAGTACGGGCATGCGGAAAATATTATTTTTAAATGAAAAGACGTTGCGTTTCTTCATAATACTTTATTAAAATGATATAATGGATGTACCAGTTTACAAAGAGAAAGATATAACACGTATTTTTTTTTTATTAATATGAAAATATTCATCAAATTTTTTCACATGAATTTCATATAATTAAATCAGCATTTTTAAATAAATAAATATTAATAAACTAAATATTAAATAGAGAAGACATTGATTGAGAGATGGGTGCTATCCACTAATAAAGTTTTGGCATCATCGTGAAGAGGATAGTATTTTTTATTCGGTACTGCACGTAAACTGTTGATAAGGGGATCTGAGGTAGCTAAGAGCATATTCATAACATCTTCATTACATGATAGACGAGAACATTTTCTTGAATGACCTAACCTATAATTGCGGTAATCTTTATTTCGCGCTTCTTGAGCTTCCTCAGATAACATCCCAATAGGTAAGGCAGCAACACTTATTATTTCTTTGCCATGCAGCAAGATTTTATGCACAGTATTTGGCATATTATACCAGCTGTACAGGCTTACGTATAGTTCAGCAGTCTCGTAACAATAACTACCAAACTTATCCGAATCAACTAATGCACTAGAATTAATTGTTTGCAATATTATACCAAACCGATGAATAAGTTCTTTATCGACTCTTGTGACTTCAGCTACAATGTCTGCATTATTGAAAAATCTTCTAGACGTATTTCCATCGTTAGATGTTCCCATTCCTTGCTTTACAAAATCCACTTTTAGACCTAAACGTTGAAACAGCTCACTTTGGATTCTTTTCTTCTCTTCATCTTTTTGTTGTTTGGTAGTTGCGTTCGTTCTCCAACTGGTAAATGACATATTGTACGCAATATGTAATATGCATTCCATAAATTTAATCCGTGCGTGAAGCGGGGATAAACCGACCTTGAGAGCCTCCGTATCCACAGTTTTATTTCGCACTTGGTCAAGGTTATTCATTTCTGATGGCTTTGACTTGCATATAAAACACACTGCACATGATGATGTGTCCGTAACTGTCTGCGCTATTTTGCCATCTATCATTGTGAACACAAGTTTATGGTAGACTTTGTAAGTCTTTTCCTTTAAACTAATAACAGTTTCATTTAAGTTTGCTATTTCAGACTCCATTCTAGCAATTTCATTTTTCGTAGATTCTGTAGTTTCTTTTTGAAATTGGAATTGTACCGGGCGACAACACCTTGTAGAAGAAGGAGTTGCATTTGTCCAATACACAACAGATTTATTTTCCTTTTCATACAGACGCAGTGGAACTAATGATGTCAAAAACATATATGAATCTGACACATTTTCGTCGATAAATGACTGTTTGTACTCAGCATGACCTGATGATCCGTCACATCCCCACTTGTGTAAAAACGTTGAATTTACACTAATCTGTGTAAGGTCGTCTTCAGACATTACTTCAAATAATCTTCTGGTTGTGTGATCCAGTAATGACTGCAAACTTACACAAGCGTAGCTTTCCGTTACATCAATATCCGTGGGGTAGCATTGCCTTTTTACTTCAAGTACTTTATGATAATCGGGAAAAATATCACAACCAATACTTTTTGCTGCATTTCTCAGTACTTGATATTGATGTTTCGAAAGTGATGCATCAAGTAATAATGCCAACGCTTTTTCTGGAGTAAACTTGATAGTATCCGATGATTCTTCTTGTACGAGTACCTTAGAGGCAGCTTTCTTAATCATTTCTTCAGGAACGCTTTCACACAATCTTTTAACTTTATATCGCTTTGTTCGATCGCAACATTCATCAAATGATTTTTCTGGTCGTCCTCTATGAGAGCGTTTTGATGGCCCTGGAACATTACTGTCACAATTCACCACATCAGTCTGCACCGAAGATGTCTCAACGGTAAAAATATTTTTCAGCCACTGTTCATTTTTTGCCATAAAAGCATTTTTATTTCTCGCTGCAGTTTGCCACTTTTTTGTAAATACGGGTAGAAAATTACGGCTTAACTTTTCATAAACTTGATTCCAAACACTTTCTGTAAGCTGTGGATACATAAGTTTTAAATTTTCGAGGCATTTATGTATCTCACGATTACTTGATATTATGATTTCCACTAAATCGGCATAGACAATAGTAAAGCTATCCATCACTATAATAACACTGTTATCGTAAGAGAAAATAATTGTAAGTGAAGTTAAAACTACCATTCAATGCTATTTATACTTACACGATATGATAAAATGTTAATTACCCTCATTAGAAACACTTATTAATATAATGCACTTTTTCTTAATTACAGAGCGTCATTAGTTAAGGACCTGGTATTTCCAAGATCGCAGGTTATCGCAGCCAAAACTAATGTATTCTTAATCTATAGGGTCTAATTAATCTCCGAAAGTATATTATTACGTATCGGTCGATAACGGAGATTAGTTATGATCTCATGATTGAAAACAAAAGGTTCCAAATGACCTTCTTCACTAAAAATGTAATAGCAAGTAATTATTCATTATATTATAACATTATGTTTACTATTTTATTAATACACACAATAAACTTATGACTAAACTAAAAATGAAAGTTGATAATTATAGTATTTTGGTTCTATTCATACTTGAAATAACAATATTTTTTGCACGAAATTTGTAAATTCTCGATCACCCTACTTTGGCATCATATAATTAAATACTGTATAATTATTTATCCGTATTAATTTTAGGACTTGTTTCTACTAACATTCTAGTATGTGTGTACCAAATTGTAGACATTTTAAATAAGGTTGAAACAAAGGATTTTTTTCCGCCCTTGAACCAATGTGCGGCGTTGTTTGGTTAACGTTTCCTTTGAAGTGGTGTATATGAATCAAATATGGACTTGCATATGACACAGAGTAGGAAATGTAGTCGGACCATAATGGTATTGTAATTTTGTTAATTGTTAATTTAAATATTTTTTAATGATCGAACTGAAATTATGAGCGAATGAATTATGGCTGCATCTGTCATTGTTGGTTGTTGACTATTAATTTAAAAAATCATTACTTGTAATCTATACTAATATTAAAAAGTTTGTGAGGTTGTAGGGGTAATCTCTGGATCAACTGAACCGATTTTGAAAATTCTATATTTACTACGTGCCCGTGGGATAATTTACGACTAAAACGCGAGTGAAGCCGCGGGGAACAGCCTAATCTTTTAATGGAATATTTAAGCAGGATTCGTATCCTGCTTAAATATTCCCTTAAATATCGTTTCCTACGTAGGTTTCAGATGTTCATAAAAAAACAAGTAGGTACTCTCATTTTTTGATTCAGGTTTTTTTTTATGTGGTTCCCAATTTCGGTCGAAGTTGGTAGTTTAAAAAGGAAAGTAATTTATATCTTAGTAGATTTACGTTGTGAATACGATAGCCAAGAATAACGATAGGTACTATTATTTTCCTAACAATTTGCAACAATTTTTTTTTTGGTCTTCTTTATTTAAGGGATTTTTGTTCACAATTGCGACGATCGTATTCGCAACTAGGTATGTAGGTAGTAAATCAATAACCAAGCATTTTGACATCAGAAATCGATTTCTATGGGAGGTCTATGGGAATTTAATCTACATGTATAGTTGTGTATGTAAAATACTTTAAGGTACTACTTTTACAATTATTTAAGTTTAATTAGCTTTAGAAAATTATTGGTAATTTCACTAAAATACGCACTATGTTATTAATGTAAAATTATATTTGAATGCCCTAAAAAGGCATAATATGGTTTGTCCTAAACCGACAACTACATCTGGTAACACCTTTATTTTAAGCAAATAAATGATTGACATCAAACACTAGTAATCCGTATAAAAACCTTAAATTGGATTTACGTTAAACACAGTGTCAATTAACATTAACAGCTCACACCACACGCTCAATACACACCCCGTTACTACTTTTGTCTTACTAAAAGTAAGCAGTAAATAAATCTGTCGACATCTTGGATAGATTACAAGAAGGCCTACGACTCAGTGCCACATAAATGTGATACATGGCTCCTGAGGGTGCTGGAGTTACACAAAATAGAAATCTACGCGCCTTTTTTGAGTCGTGTCTGTATGGGGCAAAGGACGACGGTCCTTCGATATCCAGGACGTAATGGGGAATATTCCAGGCCCTGTAGTCTAGACGTAGATAGCGATCGCAAAACAACCGAATTCAGTCGCAAAGCCATAACGATGTGGATTTGAAGTGGACGCGAGCCACACGCGACCCGCCAGTGCCAGTCTCCACCTTAAATCTGCATCGTTATAACTTTGCGACCGAATTCGGTTGTTTTGCTTTCGCCATCTATGTAGAGACTGCAGGGCCAGGGCGACAGTTTGAATAAAATAGGCGAATGTCGGGATATGTTATAACTAAAAGTAGCGGATAGTGACGAGATATAAACATACTTAGTACGGTATCAAACCTGTTACTTATACCTGTTACTACGGGTGTGAAAATGTGAAACTGGGTTGTAACCGCATTAGCATTGCAAAATACTTTCGCAGGAAGTTTTCACGCCATAATTAATGTTTCATGTTCTTGTTACTGGTATATTTTATGAGTTTTCCTCAGTTTATGTACATTACATTACTATTGTTATGGTACCTGAGTACTGAACTGCTACTTGATGCCTCATTTGGTTGGATTTATCGTTTTAGTTTTTTTTTGCTTATAAGTCTACGGAGCTCTTTCAACATAGAAGTTAAGACCGAGGTCTTTAAATGTTACTTAGTACGAACTTTGGCTTAGCTAGCGTTATTCCTGCGACTATCACACAACTGTTAAAGTGCAAGACAGACGGGAAGATGTGGCCAAAATATAATCATGTAAAGATCAAGGAGTCACTTCCTACTTTACAACAATATCCGACGCACTTATTAAGCGTTTACTGGCGAAATTTTCTCCCGAGAGACAATCATCATTGCAAAGTAACAATTATATTTATATAACGACCCGCCCCGGCTTCGCACGTGTGCAATGTTAAACATATAAACCTTCCTCTTGAATCACTCTATCTATTAAAAAAACCGCATGAAAATCCGTTCCGAGTTTTAAAGATCTAAGCATACATAGGGACAGACAGCGGGAAGCGACTTTGTGTTATACTATGTAGTGATGTAGTGATATCACGACTAAAAAGGCACTGAAAATTATTTTAGAAAATGGCTTCAAGAACAAAACAGACAATAGTGCCAATCGGCCAAACACTCAGAGACAACAGGTACTCGTATGTTCAACACAAGCAAACTCTTATTTGTACAGGAAGACAAGTTTATGGGCTTCGAGGAAACCTTCTAAACGTCACATTATAGTCGTATAAAGTAAGATAATGGCAATATTATACGTACATGATGGGTTTTCGGTCGTAAATTTGCGACGGACATAACAAGGGGGGACTCGTATCGACGGGCATCGATACGAGTCCCGCATTGATGGGTTAATCGTGACATGACAGCCATTCATAGATTTGATCAAATGTGTCTATAAAGTATACAGCGTGTAACAGAAAGGGTTTAATCATATGGAATACTGTGGTACGGACCATCAAACTGAACAACTTTCTCTATGCGACCACCATCGAAATCGTAAAAAAATAATCAGATGTCCCATACATTTGGGTCGAGTAGGTATTGAAATTTTGTATAGGACAGCTGATTATTTTTTTACGATTTCGATGGTGGTCGCATAGAGAAAGTTGTTCAGTTTGATGGTCCGTACCACAGTATTCCATATGATTATACCCTTTCTGTTACACGCTGTATAAACCAGTATGTTTTGATACATTGCTGTGTATAGAGAAGAAAAATGAAAAAAAAAAAAATGAAAAATGTTTTATTAATTATACAAGTAAAATTTAACAACTAGTGATTGGAGTCTCCTTTTAAGCAAAAAAGCCTGTGTTAGGAGACTCCGCTCTTCCAAAACTTAAAATATTAACATAAAGTTACTTGTTTTAAGTGTTTTAAAAACAGGCGATTTAAAATAAAAAGAGAAAATTAAAACTAGACAAGAAGCATGCAGATGTGTGAGTGAGAGTAGGGGTGTGTGAATGTGAGTTTGAGGGTGTGTGAATGTGACTATGACTATGAAGGTGTGTAAATGTGAAAATGGGGGTGTGTGAGTACTAGTGAATACTAAGGAGTGTTACTGTGTGTATAAAGGTGTGTAAATGTGAATTTGAATGTGAGCGTCGGTGTGTATGAAAGTTAAGTGATAGTGTGAGGGTTTGTTAAATTTAATGTAAAATACAGAGTGAGTGTAAGTGGCAATGAATGAATCAGACTGTATACGACAAGTACGAAAGATGAGGGCCTTAAGTGTAAGGTTTTATTTTATTCCGGTAGCTTCTCCGTGTCATCATAAGTAAGTGGTTTTATCCAGTTAGTTACTATTTTTTTACTGTCAGTTAATTGTTTATTGTATATGTAGATCTCTTTGTTAACTCGATTGTAAAGATCGTTTGTCGTATTGAATACGGGCGAGCTTGGTTTTAGTTTTAGGAACTTCAACTATTATATCCTTTCTTCTTTTCAAGGTTAAGTTGAAAGAAGACAGAAGTCAAGACGGCGATCACAAAGGATCCTACCTCGATCATCGATTTCAGCTTCCCAATCGAAAACTTTTCAAGACATACTGGTCTCTAGGCCATAAAATATTGACGACACACAAATATAAACTCCATGATGTTTAATGTTTGGACTACAAAAAACAGGTATTTTGTTTTCAAGAAGACAGTTTCAAACGTCCAGAGGCGTCTAGGTTTGTGGGTTAACTGTGACAAGGCCAGCAGACGACCAGTTTGTGGCTATGTGTGGTACGTGGGAAGAAAAATAGCGATTTTATAGGTAGCGCATATTGAAGTTAGTGTGGTCCAAGTTATAAATGACACAGTAGGTCGCAATTTTGGTCGCAGTAGGTTGCCCTGCTGAACGCTGACACTGTAAGAAATGTATCTCTGAATTAGCAACCTTAGATATTTAGAAATAGGAAATAGGTAGTTTTTACAGGTAATATCGTGGGTTATCACTTCCTACATGGCTATTACTACGGTATTTGAATTTGTTTTATTATAATTTTTGGCATATGAACGTTTCAGTTAATAGGTATATTTTTTTTCTTTTAAGAATGTAAGATAAGACCCTAAGCTTGAAAGACCTTTAATACTTTCATTATTTAATTGTATTTGACTGAAGGTGAGGTATACTGTTACTGGAAAATGTGTCACATCATGCATAGACAATTAGCGATATATCTTATTGACTCTTTCCATTCGCGTCATCTTCTCACTCACACCACCTCCTAACTGTTAGTCTCGTTGCCACGCGGAAACTACAAGTGATTTGTCTCCCGTTTACAAAACCGGATAGTCTTTATCGATGCTTTTGACTCGGTTACTCGTTTAAGAATCGATATCGTCTGCCTAGCCTTTATCCGATTGACGTCCAGACTAACCGGATGCAGCTGAATACCAGTATTTTACATGGAGCGACTGCCCATCTGACCTTCACAACCCATTGGGTAATACGATACCCCTGGGTAAGACTGGTTATCAGACTTTAGGGCCAATGGTTACCTGTAACGACTGTCAAAGATCTACAAATGACAGCTGGGACTTAACCTTCTTTCCGAGGCATGGAGGAAACTCGGTATTATAGGGCGGTCACCCATCCACGGACCAATCTAGGCAAGCGCGATCGATCGATCCGAGCGGCTGTTTTTATTTAGCCATGAGCTCCTCGATCATCGATATCGATCATAGTGTCGTTAATTTATCGATTATTATGTGCCCTCTTTCTTGTATGTTCTATTAGTTTTATTGCAGCGTGTGAATGTGTTGATTGACACAGTTATATAAATGCATTGTAATTTCTGCACTAACATTCCAGTCTAGATCCGTTTGAGTTCAGAAAGTGGTTCACTTATGGGCTAGGTAGTTAGGATGGGATTTAGCAAGTACTGTAGTAGAAATGTGGAATCGTTTAAACTCAAAGGCGAGGATCTAGTTCCTTTTGAGGTGTTAATTATTCTGCTATTTACATAATGGTTACATTATGAGATAAAATTATGAGCTTTGCAGCCATTTTGACGCAATGTGCTACAATTTTATTATCCTGTATCGTGTTATGTATGTCGTTATGGCACACAGGCAACAAAAAACGCAAAAAAAAAGTTAGTAATAAAATCTATTATTATTTACTAGACTGTAGTTGTGTAATCCATGGCTGTGCCAAATAGGTCCAGATGCCGAGCTGCACCAAAAGCCTCTGGCTGGTCTGGCTTTATCGGCATAAAGCCAGGGGCCTTAGTCTGCTATTGCAATAGTGTCAGAATGGTCTATCATTGATTTAATAAGGCCCCGCGCAGACGAATTACCCTTTGTATGCACGTCAAACGAGTTTCGAACGCGCTTCAATACGCCGTGGGCTAGGGGCCTTATTAAATAAATTATAGACCATTCTGACACTATTGCAATAGCAGACTAAGGCCCCAGGCAGCTAGTGCCTGGCGCTCGTTTTCCAGTGGACCATAAGTTGCGATTCTGATAATAAATTCAAGCCCAATGTTCCCCTTTAATGAAAAGTAGCAGTAGTTGGAGTCACAACATATCTATTCTTAAAAAAACGTTGTTTAATTAAAGAGCGTAGTTAAATCACAAAACAGAAACAAAAGTCGACTAACATCGGCATCAAACCAAACCAAACTACCTATTTCCTTACAAAGATCCGTACCCACTTGCGTTCATTAAGCACTACATCATATATATTACATAAAGTTTCCTCAACAGCCGGGGGTTACAACATAACCAGTTCATCTAGTATCCGACGGAAGATTGCGCATTACGCATTACTGTGCCGTATTGGATAGGACAGATAATTTCCGCCATCATGTCGTTAACAAGACAGACCACTTCCAATTACTATACCTTCAAAATGTCGGCAAAAAATTGGAACTGAGAAATGGACGGATTGTGCACCGCGCTAGTTAGTGTTATGGTGAAGATTCTATTGGTAAATAATCTGGTGAGGTTTATGCTGTTTGATTTGCATGGGGTTCACTATTTGCATGCTATTTTTTTGGATCCATTGGGATTTAATGGAACCGTTATATTGGATTGATTGAGTTGGGCAGTTCTCGACAAAAATGGTAGTAGAAACTAACTTTTGAGTGAGTTAAAGTAGCGAAAAAAGTGGTGTGCTGTCGATAAAAGAGACAGCAATTAATGATTAAAAATGTTAGCTAAAAGATAATGAATTACTAGAACATTCCAGTAATGATTTACCACTCCAATAAAAATACCTGTATAGAAAGCCATAGCACCAAAACATAATATTATTATAATCACGCAATCTAACAGTAATTGCTAATAAAGTAATAAATAGCTTCGTTTATACGCCTGTAACGAGTACCGGCGTGGTCGGCGGGTGCGTCTCTATAAATCATGGACCACATTGCCACCCAGAGAGTGGATGTTGGACGCCAAGTCCGTCCAGTCCGAGCCTTAAGATGCGCTTACATGAGCAATATTTCCGGCAATTATTGCCAGAGGTAGTTGAGCAATATCAAGCAACGATGCTTCTTAGGTGTATCTTGGAGTCAAGCTTGTAGTAAACTGCTTTTAGAGACACGGTGGGTAACGTATATTACTTACGTACGTACAGACGCCAGCACATCAAGCTTCTACGACCTGTCAAATTTCTTTAATAGATGGGAAAATTTGACAGTTTCGGGTAGCTTGATGTGCTGCCGTCTGCACTTACCCCCAAAATATTTGGTCATTTATTTTGGAGGCATTTAGCAATATTCCTAGGAGATACCCCATTGCCCGCAATAAATTCTTGTGAAAATTTCCCATGTAAATGCAGGTTATAAGTTTATAACAGACATCGGAACAAGTCCAGTCTAGTCCTGACTAGTCACTACACTAGTGCGTCAAGCAGTAGCTACGGATTTGTCACCACTAGAATAATATTAATTCTATTTTATGTCGTAGATATTATCCATTAAAGATTCAGTTTAAATTATATTTGGCAATTTATAGATACTATCTTGATCTAATCTGATGATCAAATGACGAAAGATGAGACAAAATTTAATTTTAAATAATATGTTTTATTTATTGCTCATCTAATTAATAAATCGTAAGAATAAGTAGGTATTCAAATAATTTACAACCACAAATTTGAATAATTTTGTATTGTCGAACCGTCAACTTCAGAAACTTTTTTTACAACTTCGTCCTACGGAGTTTAACATTTCACGAAATAAATGTCCATGCTATAAGCTGTAGGATCATTTAGCGCTGCCATCTTGTATTTCCATACATTCACAAAAAAATCCACGTTTGAATCTACAGCTAGATACAGCATAAATACAGTTACCCCTTGGCCCTTGGCAATGTCATTCGAGTGCCAAAAGATCCTTGTACCCCTGTATTTCCACGCGCCTACTGCTATAAGTAAAGCTAATTATTCTCTTACGCGTCTATAAGCAATATGGTAGGTGCGAGATGCACCTACCATCTGTTTAATAACTTGGAAGACGTTAACAAATCGATGTAATAATTAATTGTGTTGCCGGTATTCTCAATACTAATAACTGTAAAACAGGTAATTAGGGATTGCAAATAACGTTGATGATAGGCTAAATGATGGCGAAGACCGTGAGATTCTTTAATCACAAAAGCTATGTTGTGAATCCAAATTCAGGCAATACATATTTAATGAATCATCAATTCACCATCTTCCTGACCTCGTACGGGAAAATGGAATTCGTCTTTTCATGAATGTCATTATACACAATAAATATGGAATCGTTTTAAGATAATAAATGTTCAAGAAACTGAAACAGACATAACTTAGAAGTGGAATGTCAATCATAGTATAATCTTAACTGAACACAAAAAAATGTTTTTATGAAATCTAATCTTATTAACTGACTGAAAAATTAGAACATCCAAAGCCATAAATTTTATAAAAATTAGCTCCGTGACTTAAGAATGGTATCAATTTGAAATATGGGTTTATCATTATTATTATAAATTGGCTACTGAATAATTAACTTCTTTCTCTACATAAATATCGCCCCTAATCTAATTTCAATGAATGCCTATAAAAGACATATGAAATGATTGTAAAGGTATGCGTTCGTTAAATTAACATAAACATTCATTCTTACATCACTAAATGTATGAAAAGAATACCTGTGTCATTAAATCACGCCTACGCCTAATCAGCCGTGTCGCAAAAATCAAAATTTGCATGACACTAAACAATAACCTATAGCAATTTGCTATGACAAATATGGCAGGACCGGTACCACGGTGCGTCGACGATGTGTGCAAAAAAACTCGCAATGATTACGAACAAGGATTTGTAGATATTTCCTATTGTCTTGATGTAATCGAGAAAACTAAAATGGATAAAAGAAGAGCAGAGGATTGAGTCACTGAATTAAATAAAGATAAAGCTGTGTTAAACACTTATAACACGAACTGTAACAAAGACGGTAAAAAAAGTTTCCCACCATTACTGAAATTTCAAACAAATCCCATTACTTAAGCACTCAAAGCCATCCAAATTATTGGTCAAATACAAAATGATAATGACGAAGATGATTTCGAGGCGAGTAACAGAAGTATTCGCAAAACATTTGCGAAACCCCAGGCGTTCTCCCACGTTCGGGCACGCGAGTTAGAAACACGTGTACACCTCAAACCGGTCATTCCTTTCTCTAACATCATAATAAGCGTAAGCGACAGGCTGGAACAGCCCCCAGCTAAATCCCAGGCTGTCTGCCAGTAACAACAAATTTTGGAATTCCTCCTCTTTAGTTAGGTAATTGTTGGCGAGCTCGAGGGCTTCTGCCCAAGCGTAAAAGGTCCAGTTTTGACTCTAAATAGCGTCCCACTAATGTTTTAAAAGCTCCTTTAAACGCTAAATCGTCGTAATAAAACAAAATTGGAGCAAAGCACGCGATTTAAATAATCTGGGAATGCGCTAACAGCGTAAGGACTATGTAAACGTTTTCAAGAATTCAGATATTAAATTTGAAAATCCGTGTCATATTCTGCATTGGTAATACAATCTCAATGACAAGCAATACCACTAACAGATTAAATTTTACAATAAATTCGAACTAAGTCTCGGTTACTTACTGGGATATTTGCGCACAATACAATTTCTTCACTCCTTTAATTCACCTATAAAAATATGACGGCGGCATAAACCGTATCGTAAAGGACAAGATCGGATCGTCGGCGTTTGATTGTGGCATTACGAACATGAACATAAATTAGGCGATAGTGATCTTTACAGGACACATTACAACGACATACGGACCGCCGAGAAGCATAAAGACATGTAAGAAGTACAGCCGTTGCAAATATTGGAATAGTGCCAATGGGATGTAAAATAAATGCAGTTCTTGGTATTATTTAGAGAATAATAGTGAATAGCAATGTGTAATGCATTTACAATTTGCCAGGTTCATTCCCCTCAGACCTTATTTGTAGTTTGACCGTAATGGTACATTATAATTTGCTGGTATATTTATAGCAAAGGGAAACGTAAACCAGTCTAAAATTCAGTTTGTCATTGTTGTAATCCTTTACAAAGCAGAAGTGTAAAGCGTTTTATATCTGATCATGCTAATGAATACCGAAATTGGATATCCCAATCAAACATATACTTATTTATGAGAATAAAACTACCGTTACAGGCGTTGATTTCGAGGTGTCAGATTAAGTTTCAATGGTAATACGATGGCTGTAACCCGATTAATAGGCTCCTTTTATTAGGAGTTGAATAACATGTTAATACAGAAACGAATGACAATCAGTTGCACGATGGGCATATTATATTAAGTTTTATCGATTTCTTGTTAGGCAGGACCTAGTTTTATTAATTTAATAGCTATCATTAAGGCGTCATCAACCCAGTCTTTTCCAAGTGTGTTGGGGTCAGCTGCCAGTTCGACCAGCTGCGTTTGAAACCGCTTTATAGCAATGATCATTAAGTTTATACAAATCAAACTTTAAATAGACACAGATTCATGAATACCGCTATTTTTTTACTTTAATTCTAAGTCTTTGTGATGGTTTCCATACAAAGGCTCACACACGTGCCAAGCAGATGTTTGGAAGCAATCCATCTGCTATTTATGCACCCTCGGGGAATGTCAATGTCAATGCAATTTGCTGAAGTGTTTCGAAATGCAGGGGCACCAAAAGGGGATGTTTTAGAATTTATGCTAAAGGTATTATTGTTGGATAAAAATTACGGACGAAATTGAATTCGTTTTGCTAAAACGAATTCAATTTCGTCCGTAATTTTTGCAGTTTCCGATGAATTCGTATGAATAGAAGAGGAGCTTAAATAATTGTTCATACAATTTTTGAGTAAATCGTTTCAATAAGCTTAAGAATAATATTGGAAAGAGAGAGCAAAGCAGTTTTAAAATGAGGACATTATCAAAGTTATTTATTTTGAACGATAAGATTCTTTTGTAAAATATTGTATCTTTACAGTAAAGTATTTGTCAAGAATCATTAAGATAAAATAGCATTCGAGCAAGTAACTGCCCCTTACAACGGACACATCAAAGAATACAAAAAAGCAGAAAGCGGCTGACGACAGTAGCAAAGAGATAACTCAAAAAGGAGTTTAATTTGATACTTTAACTGAATTCAAAAGCATGCCCTTGCAAAGTAAGCACAAAGCGTTTGCCATTTTATTGCACATTCATCCATATAAAGAATGCTGACGATGTAAAATAAGGTAATGTAGGGTGCGGCAGCTATAAAGAATTGTGACAAACACTTTATAGATACTAATAGATGTTAGTCATCAACAATGGCAAATAATTTACATAATTAGCAGTATGTTTGCACCAAACTGAAGAATTGTTGTCGAATAATTTCGATAATAATTGGAAAAAAAAATGTATTGAATCTGTTAATGCAGTGTTTTTTGCTGTACTTTCTTACTCCTTGTATACTTTGTAAACTAAGGTACTAAAATTATCGTTATCTAGCTTTGAAATACAGGAGTTGATTTTGACGGTAATTATTTCAAATATTTCCACTTTTATGACTACTTCTTTGCGCTATAAATCTTTCGGTATCTCTTCACCCATCAAAATTGCAACCTTCAGTTGGTTTTCACCATCGTCGCAACTGATGCGATCTTTAGGTTGTCAGTCTACTTCGCTTTCTTCCTCCGTACTTTCGGATCGCATATCTTCACCGTCAATCTCAACACTGTACACCAAATGTCTTTTAATTTCAATATTCCCAACAAAAGAAATTTCACTGTTACGGCTACCAAACCTTTTATCTTTAGACCTTTGTAACTCCTTTCTCTCTATTACTTGATTGATGTTATGACGTTCAATCAATAGAGGAATTATTTCAAGACGATGATATTGATGAACCTTACCCTTTGATAGACGGATTGACAGTGAAACAACATCCGGTTGTAAAACTTTCATACCTGCTAAGATTTGCGCAAAAAACCATACACACTACGAAGCTGTGCTGTTTAAACTTGCGAAATATTAAATGTACACAATTTGAAACTTTATTTCTTTGACAGTAAAAGTCAATTCAACTGGTATTCTCACATCGTGAATGGAATGGTTAAAAAACACTTTTGCTGCATTGAAAACCGATATTAATATCGAGAGCAAAAGTACCAATTAATATTCGACAGAGGTTTGATAGCCATCATAATTACCCGCAGACTTTGATGGAAGACTGTCGTTTCAAGATACAGTTTTTTGATTGCATAATTCATATTATCGGTATCTAAATTAAATGTTCGCAAAATAAACTGTTGTTTAACTTAATAGTAGGTTATCGTCTTTGGATATTGAAGAATCAGCAAAAAATCTATTAGATTAGTCTGGGGCGTCTATTCAGAAAATATTCGAGATTTGATTCATCGATAAAATCAAACACAAATCGATACAACATAGCCTGTAGCGGTTGGTGCGCGTAATGCGAGCCGTGTAGAGGTGTGTATAATTTTACAAGCAGCACAATAACAATCAATAGATGGGCAGAACAGGTCCCACACTTGCGTATCAACTTTTTTTGTAGGCTGGAGAAAGCGAGTCGCCCAAACGAGCCAGCGAGACGCCAATGTATCGGAAAGATTATCGATTAAGATTTATGTCGAATATCGATATCGGAAAAGTCACGATTGGAAATGGGACGACATGAAAGCCGTATTCGAAAGATGATTGTTGCAATTGTTATCGTGAAGTTAGATTTGATGGACACGATACAGGTCATCAACCGGCTGTTTTTTTATTAAAATAAAGTCGTGTCTATTTTCTGAATTTCACGTAGATATGTGAAGTTAAAATATCAATGTACTGTGTAATTTACTTAATCCACGAAATCATAAACACGCAGACAAAGCACTATAGAGCATTACGTCACATAGTCATAGTCCACATTAGTGAAACAATCGGGACCTTGGCACGAATGTGGTGCAGCTCGTGACGGGAGCACGAAGTAATCCGATTTAACTAACTCACGATGTACGTACATTATGTTAGGACTACCGCAAATTGGTAAGACCCTAAATATAAAGCCGTTAAAGTAAGCGGCCCAAATATGAGCATTTTGAAATGAGGTGCTTATGAAGCAAATGGAAGTAATGTGTGAAACGTACTGGGGAATGAACAGAAGAAAAATAACTGAATGAAATATGTGGGAGGCTAGAGAAGCAAGTACAAGATTATGTTTTAAGAGCTATTGCCAGTAAACAAAACACTAAGAACTGCTAACAATACTAAAACACTAGTGAAAGAGAGTGATATTAAGGGTGAAGGAGCAGAAGCACATAAAGCGACTGCTTTACAGAAATATAATGCTAATTTTACGTTGCTAAAGAAAAACTGCCATGAAAAGCTAAATGGACATTTTAAACACACTGTTCAAAAACAGCTCATTACCAATGTCACTAATTACTACTCTATAATCAGTAGGTGAAGGTTACTATTTAATAACATAACGAGATGTAATTATCACACAAGTTTCTATTAGTAATTGCACATGGAGCCATGTTTGGCCTCCAGCAGACTACAATTTGGCGAATTGCCGAAGACTTTTATTAATGAAACACTTTTACTGTAATTCTTAAAATAATGATGTATTTATTTATGTACACACAAAATACTTAATAGGACACTAGAGCACAAAGCATTATTTCATAAGAAATAAGAAGCATTCGGCCACACATAATGTTACTAAAATTATAAGGATTTTACTGTAAGTCCTTTCGTTAGCATAATGCGTTTAATGACCCACGAATTTTAGCATCTGGACAACGCATTAGATGACCCACAGATGTGATACTGACTCTGGGGAAAAACGTGAGTCAGTTCTACACACATGTTGCTTTTAAAAGTCAGAATGTTTGTTCACATGTTGCAGTGTTGTGAGTGTTCAAAATATTGTAAATTATTATATGGATGTTGACACTTGTACATTTCTAAGATCATTATTTTTGTTAGCAAACGTTTATTTATCTCCTTAGAGGAGAAAATCTTAATTATTCAGGTACTGGAAATATAACAGCAATAAATTGCCTTATTTAAGACTTTTTAAAGTGGGTACACGTCAGTTTCTTAATTAAACAAGCTAAAAGTAATTCTTAACCTTAAATTCGGTACCCGCATTGAGACCAAAATCAAACAACAAATTCAAGAGATGTAGAGAAATGAGAATTTAACACAAAAATGTAACAATCCCCTTTATTATCATTACAATATCAGCCCCAGTAATCTAAATAGCATCAGCCATTAAAATAGGCATTTAGACAACAAAGACGCATATAGTCCTTGATGCAAAGATAGCCATAATTTAAGGATAGTAAAGACGCATACGGGTAAAGATTGTCGTAAAATCGATATAAACCTTTAGATTTCCAGCCCGTGAGATAGAAAGATTGTGACGGAGGGGGGCCCTTCCGGACCCCAGGCTATAAACTCAAGATAGCCATCTATTTGATAGCATACAGTCTCTTTTATTTTCTTTGTTGTAAGGTTTAATGGTATCAAGGAATTTTCATTCAATATTATCATTGTCTCGAAGAAGCTTTTTACGTTGACCTTTTCAATAGCAATTACGTGATCCAATCAGCTGTAAGTGAATAATTTATAAATTGTCGATACTATCTCTTGCGTATCATTATGAGAAAGAGTTTCTTATCTTAAAAACATTTCGTAATTATTCTGGAATTTACATAACGAGCACTTTTAAATGAAATTGTCCTGAAAAGCACCTTTAAACGTAAATATCCTGTAAATTAATGTCGAGTCGAGAATTAAGGAGAAGTCTTCTACTCAAAAAATTTGAGCTATTCAGAAAACCAACAACCAATGTGTAATCCATCTTAAAATGTCTTCTAATGTCAAGTATCAATCTTCGGGAAGAGAACCTCGGTTCTTGCAAAACAGTGCCAATGACTATAATAGAGTAACTGTCCGATAAAATTGTTTTTACAAACTACATAGTACTGAAAATGACTAATGATTAACGCTTAACGATCGACTAGCGTTAGAGTGCTAATCATTTTGTGCAATAAGCACCTTAGATATAATAAGTATAACATTAGCACTATACAAGATCTAACCGCAGTGTGAAATGTTAGTATAATGATTTTATGAACCGGTGTAATATTTAAGTGAACTATGGGAATTTTGTCTTGAAGACAATCATTTCTTATAGATATTATGAGAATTAGTATTGGATCTAGAGTGGAGATATTTACTAAATATATGTTGGAGAGATCACAGAAATGAATGGATTAGTTCACCTCTATTTTGATACAAAATAATATACGTTTGTACTACCAGTAGTACCACGGGTAAAAAAACCTATAGAACTACCAAGCGATCCAGTAATACCACGGGAAGTTTTTTTTTACCCGTGTTACACCTAAGTAATAAGATAATCATAATCTCAACATTTAAAATCTCAACACCATAATCTTAACGATTAAAATCTCAACACTTTAAAATATCAAAACGTTTATTAAATCAAAAATTCATAATCTCAACATATTAACTTATAATATTTTATATTTTTATATCACCTTTCACAAAAGATGATATTATTATGAATAAAAAATAGATGTGAATGGTTACGAAACAGCTATCAGGGTGAGAATGGAAAATGACCAACAACAGGGACAAAACAGAACAAGTGCAGGACGTAGAAAATGAAGATTTTTAGATACTAGACAAGAGAAAGAACAAAATTGAAGATATATAGGTAGGTAGTAACAACAGCAAGAATAAATGAATTTGTGAAAGAACTCGTCCAAATACCGAAAATAATACTAACGAATTCCGATTAAAAATGTTTATAACAGTGAGATCAATCATTGAAAACAACAAAACAGCATTGCACAAACTGACATTTAAGCGCAACAGTAAATAAGCTCATAATAGACAAACATAAACTGATTTAACAATAGCTCGATACGAAGCTAATGATGGCAACGCAAGCGCAAACGTTTTGCACAACGGAGCATCATCGATCATTTATTGTTTAGAAATAGTAGGCGTTTATCTGATAGCTATCTCATCTTCAGTCAAGGTATCGTGTAGACTCCCACGAGAGATGGGAAAGTGAAGAGGAGGTGGATTCAAGTTAGAAGAGGATTGAATATTGGCTAGTGGATTAAATAGTCACAGTAATAGTTGTAATAGAGAGTTTAGTTGAGTTTGTCTATCGAAATGACGAGAAAAGCAGGTACAGACCGCGGGTCGTTAGTAGCTTTTTGACCTTATGTTAGCCTAGCGTAGTAAGGAGTTTCAATCGAATAAGAGGACACATTAGACTATATAAAACTGGTATAGGATAGGACAGTCTTTTTAAAACTTACAGTTTAACAAAAAGTAAAGAGTAGGATGCTATTTCTTAATACGCAATTCTGAGTGGGTGGATTATATTTTCTTTTTTCCTTAAATTACATGATTTTGTCCTCAAATATCTGAATATCTTATTACAAAGTCGCTGCCACCCAGAACCCCAATTGTTATGTGATGCAACACCAATGTAATCTTTGTAAGAAGACATCTTTATTTCCACGAAACCTTATACATATAACCTTATTCAAGGCTCAACAAGGCCTTTTACAGAAAAGTTTACAAAAATATTTTTGTCATTCAATTTCGTTAACCGCTTGTAACTTTAGCCATAGCATCTTTAATTTAAAATATTACGAAGTTAATTGCATTTAATTTAATCAATAAGGCAACAATAGTTGGTAACCCTAACGACACACATACAGTTTGTTTAAAAAACAAAACGTCGATGACTAATCTTCTTAAATATTTTCTAAACAATGATCAACATTTTACCTATGTGTTTAAAACTATTATTGGTATTGTGTGGGATAACTTCTCTGGTGAATCGTGAAATAAAACAATTATTAACAATGGGGTTAATTGATTTACATTAATAAACCTAATCTATGCAATAATTGATTAGGAATTGTGAAGCAAATTAATTATGAACGTTGAAAAGACTTCGAAATCAAGCAAGACGTAGCTTCAAATGAATGATTCAAAACAGCAAAACTTAAGAGTTATCGTTACAATTTCGAAATTAAAAACTTACTTAAAGCATTCGGAAAGCCAACAAATCAACAAAAAGTGGAGCATCGCGTGGATGCTCAAAACTTCAATTAACATCCAAAGTTCCAAACTCATTAGCACATACAAAAAATGGTTCGAAAATGTTAATCGGTTATTTCAAATTCGTACTGGCACCAATAAATTCCGAGTCAACAGACGCATTTAATTTGCAATACCATACAAGAAGGATTGAATTGTCAACACGACTTGCAATAAGCCCGGGTTCAACCGCCACCAATCAAGCTTTACTGCATTTTAATCACGAAATGGCTTGCAGAATTTTAATGACACAGGCAGACAGCCTACGCGAGAGAAAGTGAGAGTGACATACGGGCCAATGTAGTAAACATTTTTGTTAATAGACTAACTTGAATGCCAACGTAGAAAACGAAACCTAAGACATGATCGCATACATTTTAATTTTTAAGTCGTGACCAAATTGTGTTTCAAATGTTAATCCCACGCAAGAAATGTACCTACTTTCTAGATATTGATAGAGCATTTTGTAATATCAAATATGAAATTGAGAGCAAAATCGATCACGGTCCAAACAACATTTCTAATTTCCAGTGCAAAGAATGTAACCAGAGAGATAGGCAAACGATACAGGGGCAATACTAAAATAATTAACCATGCAAAATTAAATTCAGATACCAAACTAACCCACTGCAACAGTCAGTATTACAAGAATAGCCCAGTTAATTTCCAGTTAATCATACGGACAACGCAGCGCCAGTCAAACAGATAGACTTGTCAGCAGATAGTTTCTTAATCTAGGAGGCGTAGGCGATGCAATCTTGGTACGGCCATCAACGGCCTACCTATCGGACAGGCGTGAATAATCCACCACGTTACACATGTAACCCGACATTCGTTCTTACAGGGCTGGCAACCAACCAGACAACCAGTATTCCTTTCAACATTTAACAGATATAAATCTATTTTTAAACGTAATACCATTATGAAGTGATCCCATAGCCTTACCCTCGTTTAATGGGATAAAAGGATAACTTACGTCGTTCAAGACAACCCTGCAAGAGTTTTGAAATGCTAACGTATCGCAAACGTCTAGATTACTGTTGCTAATGTATAATGTCTTACACAAAGTAAATTACGGACATTTGTCGCGTTGAATGTTGATAAATGTTTTAGTCTTGGTGATATTAAATTGTCAACGTATGTTTTTAAACTCTGTAAACTTATCAGAGAAGAATTGTTTGCAATTAAGAAAATAATTAATCATAAATACATTTTTGAATGCCGACGTGAAACGGAAGAGGAAACAATAACTGATATCAACCAACACGATCATTTTAAGTTTTTATTCAGAATGGAATTCAGAGACGTCATTTAAACGGAATGTTTGTTACCAATCACCAATAAAATTGTAGTAGGTAGTGCTTAAGTAACTTTAATTCAATGACAATAAGAACAAAGTAGCCATTCTTCAACGATACATTGACCTGTACTGAAGAATGAGACTAGAATAATCACGAGAGATATTATCTTGGACATGGAGATTGGTAATAAAGTTATAGTTACATGTGGTTAAGCTTACGGTGTATCTTCAAGATAATAGGAAAGAGAAACATGGATAGTGATTTATGTACCAACTGAACACGTTTTCAAGCAAATCAGGTCGGCAGGAGAAAATTATGTTGCAGAGAAATAACCATTGAAATCATCGTACCTGCCATGCTTTGTAATAATAAGAGTTTTTATAGGAGAAGCTTCTAGCTACTAGTTATATTGGAATCCCCAGTAAAGGTAAAGTAACTGGTAAGAAAAATTACAAATCATCTTGAAATCTCCGAAGGGTTAAGATCCATAATTGAAACCGAGGATGGATATAAATGATTTGAAAAAATATGAATGAAAAGTGGTTCTGATGTAAAAGTCCTTCTGACTGCTTCGGTTGTTAATCATGGTCAAGCTTCTACAAAAACAGCAGTTCAAGCTAAAAAAGTCAAAATTAGAGAAAAAGAAAATAAAATACAAATAGAAACTAAACCACACATTCCAAATCTAGTTTTGACATTAGAGCCGCTAAACAAAAAGCTAGTCTAGGAAAAAAGGACGTGGTAACGGTTAATTAGCATAGATACTAGTAGACCAGTACACAGTGTGCAACAGGTTTGCGATGAAGCGAGAACCGATATGCAAATGTTCCTACACGGTGGTCCCAGATGCACCACGCTAGATATTACACTGCCTTATTCTGATTTAGTTTTTTATTATTCTTGATGTGCTTTAGAGCGTAAAAAACATGTGCAGTGAAAGTATTGTAAGAAATATTGTGATAATCTTGGATAATATTATGTTGAATTGCAAAAATAGCTTGGCAATTTTTCAGTCCTGACGGTGAATGAATGAAAATATGAGGCCGATGACGAATCAAATTGTACGTCTAAAAAGCCCTTCGCTACAAAAAAATGCTTTTGTTAGCACTCATTATAGGATTCATGAGTTTGGGCCGAAAACACTGGAAGATAATACACAGCTATTTTCATTATTGTCTACTATCAAGTAAAGGTTAAGATTAAAATATTTACTTTGACAATTGAATTCCCTGACATTCACAATGTCCTTTAAAACAACACCAGTGTTTAAACGAATATACACACATCAAAAGTGTCTAGGGATCAACATATATTTTTGCAATAACTTTTCTCCTGATTGATATTAATTAAAATTTTCTTTAAGGATTCATCAAATAAAGTGTTTTCGTTTGTCACAGTAACGATAAACCAAGTCACCTTTGCATTAATAAAGAAATTTGCCATTTTCCTAATAAAGGGATTTTTGACATTTGAACCACTAACACAAAAGTTCGAAAAAAAGACTGAAATAAGAGTTTTCTTTAAAATTTTATTGGGTAACTTAAACAATTAATAATCCGTGTTTCTACCGCGAACACTAACAACACAAGAACATCGGTTTGGCATACTCAAAATGAGTTCATCCAAATCACGCTGTGGAATGGCCGCCCATGTTCGTTGCAACAACAAAAAAAGGTCTTCTTGCGACTGGATACCCTCCATATTCGGCAGAGCTCTTCTCTGTAGCATATCCCATGCATGCTCAATCGGATTCAAGTCTGGCGACTGAGCAGGCCAGGGCAGGACATTGATGTTAGCTGCGGCGAGAGTCTGTCTTACAACTCTTGCGGTGTGCGGTCGTGCATTATCATGCATTAACTGAAATAAGGGACCGATTTGCACTTGTAGAGGAACGATGACGTCTGATACAATCGTCTCAGCATAAATTTGAGCGTTGAGGTTGCCTCTGATCCAAATCAACTCAGTTCTTCCGCCGATCCAAATACCCGCCCATACCATGATGGTTCCACCACTATAAGGATGGACTTCCTGGCAGGATTTTAATCGCTGTTGGCGTCCAGGGGTTCTCCAGTGTCGTATACGTCTTGTATCCGGTCTCATACCAAAACGAGACTCATCAGAAAAGCACACGAAACGCCATTGTTCTTCTGCCCAATTTCTGTGTTCAAGAGCCCATTGATATCGTATCCTACGATTGTGCATTGCTATAGGTGGTACCCGTAGCGGTCTTCGGGAATGAAGGTTCACTTCATGCAAGCGGTTTCTGACTGTTTGGTCGCTAATTAAGTTCCCTGAAGAGTGATGAAGCCTCACGGCTAACATCATGGCGGTTATTGTTGGAGCTCTTCGAGTTAAGATTTGAATGTATCGGTCTTGTCTCCGTGTGGTGCAGCGATACCGTCCTCCATGGCGCTCAGCCACGGTACCAGTGCTTCGGTAACGTGTCCAAAGTCGACTGATAACACTCTGACTTGTATTCAGAGCTAAAGCCACAGTACGTTGCCGGGAACCAGCTTCTATCATTCCCACGGCTCTGAGTATTTCTTCCCTGCTTAAATGACGTCGCCGCTCCATAATAACGTTGGTTTTAATCAGTAGTAGGGAAACAGTAGCACTAATAATGTCTTCAATGCGTTGTATGTTTTTATAGGGAAAATATTGACAGCTGATTTTCATCTTTTACTCGAATTTGATTCACAGTTCCTGATTCAAATTATGAAATGCACCAAAAAGGATCCATATAAATTTATAAAATCATAAATTTATTACAAAGCCACATCTCAATCTCAAGAAATCCACATAAAAATGCTTGATCCCTAGACACTTTTGATGTGTGTAGTTAGAAGTACAGTTAGCTACGCAACTGTTATTAGAACTTCCTGCAAAGAGAGCAATTGGAAGACAAAAAGTGCAGGAACGATAGTAGATAGCTGCGAACAATAATTTGTAATTACATTAATGCACCAATAATGAAAATGCTGCAAACAATTCACACAGCCATACAAATTATAAGTACTAGATTAGCGACCCGCTCTTGTTTCTTACGACTTTTTATGACATGACAAAACATCGAGATTTCTTTCGTTCTCTTCATTTCATTTTCTTCTGTTTTAATAATAAAGTAACATACGCATAAGTCTTCTGCAATAAATTCTTTAAATGAAGAAGAAACAGCATCAAAATCTGTTGTGTACTTTTGAAAAACAAACGCGGTCACACATACAGACACGAAATGCGTAATACCTACAGCTTCTGAGAAACGTCACAAGAATAACTCGATTATCTTTTTTTCATGAATAGTCAAGTGTATACTGCAAAAGGCTTTACAAAGCAGCGTCCACACAATGGGCTTGATTAATAAAACATCGTGTACGGTGCCTATCTCGTATTCATTATCGTGTACGATTGGGTCGGCGCGTGCGCCTCCAGCCCGCCAACCCGACCCGTTTGTGGGTCACACGAACGGCTTTCAGATATTTGCATATTATACACTTGTATGTTCATATCTCATCACAGGAGTATCCGTAAAGAGACGGCGCATCTACGCTTACAAGGAGAGAAATTATCAACACTCTACGATGGAGCAAATTGAACGTCTGTAGGTAGGAATATGTAGGTAAAGGCTATATCATCATGATCATTTTCTTGCCCTTATTCCTATTTATTTGGGAACGGTATTCCTCTTCGGAAGACGTTGCGTTGGAAGGCCTTCCACTAGGTGGACCGATGACCTGGTGAACCTGGTGACCGGTTAATGTGGCGACACTCGGAGAGGCCTATGTCCAGCAGTCGTCGTCCTTCGGCTGAAATTATGATGATGATGGTATTCCTCTTCCGCCGTACTCATTCATTAGTCGTCATCTCTGTTCCAGCCATTTTATCCTTCAAACGGTCCATCCATCGTATTTTTGGTCTTCCCCGACTCTATAGTCATCCACTTTCATACTCAAAACCTTTTAGGTAAAGGCTACATGATATGTAAAACTGTGACGCTAGTTCGAATTGAATATCGCCTAACTACCGTGACGAAACATCAATTTCAATGCTAAGGGAGAGTTGACAAAGTACAGCACACGTAAGTTATTTGCAACAAGAAGAGATGAGAGATTGACTCACACTATGCAATTCCATAAAATCGACATTAGTTACGGTGAACGGCCGATCATGGAGTCGCTGCGTTCGTGACCGTGGATCGCTCAGAAAACGAAATACTCGGAAAATCTCAACCTGTGAAGAAATTGTAAGAAATGTCATGAGCTGAACTTATATTGTGTTGAAATACAACCTGCTAAACGTTTTTTCATCGCGATTTCATTTCCGATCGTTTGTGTGGTGACAGATTTATTTCGATTGCACCTTTTAATCTACCGTTAATCACGTAAGTGTGACAATAGGTTAAGATTTCAAACAAAATATTTGGTCACGCTGCTGAGTTCAAAGGCAGAACTAATGTTCTGACAACTTTACTCTAAATTGCACTAAACTACATCAATATGGAACACTACACGGATATTAATACTCAATATCAGTCTTATCACAAGCCTTTTGTGGGGTTACTGGACAGCAATTATTAAAGATTTAAGTAAGCCTCGAGTGAGTCGTGACCACCGGATCTCAAATCCGTTACCGGTGGCTAACCTTGGACTATTTCCACACACCTTTGTATCTGGCTGCAATAAAGGTCAATTGGAAAGTCTGCGGTTAGCTATTGTTGCATACGTTGATAATAATATATCGGCTGATCATAGTTCTATCAGTGATGCAACTTATTGGAATTGCAAGGCTATCAATTAACTGTACTGCATGAGACAAAGCAGTTTCTTCTACTGAAAACACGAGACTGTGACCAGATTCTATGCGAAGTTGACATTCCACCATGACCATACACGACTGATGTAACAAGTCAAAAGCGTACAAGGTCAAGTGCAAATCCCAAGCCACAGAATCGATTAAGCGCTCCGTATCAAATGACAGACGGACGTAACAGTTTACCACATAAATTCTTAACATCCGTAATAAGCTATTGTCTAATTTATATTGATATTTAGAGATATCAGATAATTCATGAATAAATTAAGGTGTAACCGATCTTATTTGAATGGATCCGCGGCGGCGGACCGTGGCCGAACAGGCCGTTGGCTATCTCAATCGCCTCGCCTCGACCGGCTCCGTTTATGCTAATCATCTGGAATTTCTAAGATCAGAACCGCACCACAAGTATTATCGGTATCACCCAACCGTGATTTGTGGCCGAAAGAACGATGAGCCTAAAATTTTGTTTTTTTAATCAGCGGAGGTGAGGTCAATCGGTCTCGCTTGCCTATAAAATTTCTCGCCTATCAAATGCGGTGATCGAGATTAATTTGTGGGCGAAGTAGGTGCGAAGATGCTCATTGATAATTCATAGAAAAACAAATAAGGCTACTTACTAGTGATACGACTTTAATTTCAATTTGTCACGTAGATGATCATATTTCCGAACTTTCGTAAGCCCTTCGGTACTCAAAACCATCACTGGTGGCCTTTTTCACTCGGTTCCCGCCCGAACTTCCTCTCAATTAGGCAAATGATGTTCCATTGTTTGCAGGTTGGTTTTTTAAAAGCTGATTGCTTCACGGTAGACAATTCATTAATTTGTTTGTAATCGGTAACATCAGTCAACCGTCAAGAGAGACGCACTCCCACGGTCGATCTTCACGAGACACCGATCGTTCCCAGAAAGGTAAACTTACGTTACACAATATTATCTATAATTAAAGTCAACCTTTGCAACAATGTTTTCAATTGAGCATTTCGTCAGGTATCTAGTTAAGGTACGATTGAATGCAAAGACTTCTGATTTCGGTTCAATTCAATACACATGAGATATGTATCGAAGGCCAATTAGATCCATAACTTACCTTGTTACAATACTATTATTATCTTGCTTTCAATGACTCACAGAGTGATCTGCTCGGATTATTTCGCGCTAAACTTTTTGTCCTATTTTTTCCCAGGATAATCGCAGCAATCATCGGGCACTTGTTTCGTAAGGCATCAAAATAATTGCTCCAAGAAAAATAATGCGGAAGTCGATACCGAAATTGCAAAAAGTTGCTGGTCATACATTTCCATTTTGATTGTATCATATAAGAATAATAGGTATTTATAAGTATTCTGAAGATAGATGGTGCGATTCAGGGGCCTCTCGACCTCGTAGACTCGAATGGCGTGACGAAAGGACATACAAAAGAGCAAAAAACTTAGACAATGTTATGAATTGAAGAATAGGTACTTGAGAGTATTTGAGTCTCAGTGTCTCACATGCATGAATGGGAAGACAGTTTTGCTTTTGTTCTGCGACGTTAATACGGTACAGAGTCACGGCCAACGGAAATAAGTGCGAAACTGCGAGTGTACTTACCTGAGAGGTGAATCACTAATGAATGCATGGCAACGAAAATAAAGGAGTCATAAGCAAATTTTTCAGTTGCTTCTATTTTATAAGAATCGTTGCGTTTTCGGCGTAATTACGTGATGACGGTTTATTCCGGTTATTTTCATTCGAATATAATTTATGTGGAACATAAGTTTTTTTCTGGCGTTCCTAGATGTCTCTTATTTAATTATGTCATATTTTATAGTTATTTGAATCAATCTATCTCAATAATCTCATATAGGTGTGGTGAGACGTAGGTAGATCATGGTATAAAAAAATGTGGCAAATTATGTGTTTTATGTTCTTGATATAAGTATTCTAATTCTTTTGCAAGATTTTTCTAGTGAAACTTTGACTAAATGATTAAGAGAGAGGTCAGGGTTAATAATACTTACTGTCTCGAGATTTATGGCGTAAAAGTAAATGTGTTGCTTATAATTAAAAGTCGTGTAGTTGATGTTTCTTCTGCACCAGGTTGCAAATTCAAAACCTGCAGGGCTATTGCGTATCTCTGTTGACAGTTCATAGCGATCAACACTTGGCGAGTTTTGATATACAATGACCGTTCTTGTTGGTTACAACTGACGCTACCGTGCAGAACTGTCATTGTATATCAAAACTCGCCAAGTGATGATCACTATGAACTGTCAAAAATATACGCAATAGCCCTGCTGGACTATTTAATTGACATCCCACTGCTTTTAAAATGAATTTGAAATACCACAGTACAACTGATGGTGCAGTAAGCAAAAATGACGATCGCCTCTTTTCTTTGCACGAGATCTTCGCCCTAAAAGGGCACAATAAAAGCCACAAAATAGAACACTGACTCATAACTACGCCCCTATCCATCTTAATTAACGCAACAAGGGGAAAGTTTAATTTCCATTAGTAAATAGAACACACATTGGATGAGTCATGGCCATGGCCATTGGGCCAATGGGCACAATTTTCATTTGTAACTAAACCCCACTGACCCCCACTTTATACAATGTAGGCACCTACTCCCGAGTTTACTAACGGTCGACCACTTTTCAATTTCAACCTTAATACTTAGGGCTTATGGGTGAAAATGGCAGACCGTCAGTGAGCTCGAAAGTACCTACTCAATGTTACCGAACCGGCTGCAATGCACTTCCAAAATTGAGGTTTCTAACCCAAACATTATAAAATATTTTAATGTTGTTGAAAGGCTTCTCGTATAGTTTAAACGTCATATCGAAACTAATGGCTTCCTCTTTGCAGGTATCTGTTTACGTGTTAATGATAATGAAACTTTCTTTCTATTTATCAGGGTCACTATTGTCACAGAAAAGAGAAGAGTACAGATACTTGTTATTTATTTCCAAGTAGACCTAGTTAAACTTTGGTCTGTTAACGTAAACACGTGCTCCCTGAAGCCAAACAGGTACATAACAGTACAGTTTTCGACCTTGTTTTGCAAAATTATTACAACAGAAAGTAATTTCGTGAAATCACGAAAATTGGATTTGTGATTTGGTATTATATAGAGGGTGTAACAAGACCCATAACGAAGCTGAAAGGCACTTGCTCTCCCGGTCATTACAATATCTTTTGTTCTATACCATTACCGTACCTGGGAACCTTCTAGTTACGGAGATATTGGGGGTCAAAGTTCCAACTTTTACACAAGTTTTTTTTTAATATAGATTTTTACTTTTAACACCTCCACGACCCCCGTACTATTCAATCCATCCATCAGCACAAGTTTATGAGTCCGTTACATTGAGTCCTACCGAAAAACGTTATTTTTCACCCCAATAAAAAAGTCTTTGACAGCACTAATATGCGTAAAGTTACTTAGTTTGATGTACCTACTTACATAATGCTTGGTTGACGGCTTCGTTAAGGGTCTTGTTACACCCTGTAGATACGTAATTACCATGATGAAGTATCGAAAGCAGCATGGCTAGTCAATTATGCTTATGAGAACGTCTTTATGTTTCGTTTTTCTTTTGTCTCAAAAAAAGATGAATTGACCACAGTGCCAATTTTAATCAATAAAAAAACGAATTGGCGACTATAATTGTAGTACTCAAATTAAGATATCAATGAACCTACCATCCCAAAAAGAATACGAAAATTAATCACTGATCTTGTTCGATCCAAATATCTATAAATAATCTCAAGTAAGGACTTTGTGAATGGGTGGTAGACATGGCTGGTCGGCATGACTCACCGTATTCATGACGTCATTTTAACGGCCACCAACACCATAGACTAACATAGGGTTGCCAACAAGAAATTAAGTACATTATTTCTGATATCAGATAGGTAAAAAGGTTAATTCAAACTTAACACAAATATAATATTTTAGCATATTCTATTGCTTTTGTAGGATAAAGTACGCATGCTCGAAGAGTATATACATTTCTCTCAACGTTTATCTGAAAAGTGTGGTCTTATTTAAGGATGTAGAAGGGTTCCATTGCAAAAGGGCAAAAAACGGAACCCTTATGGATTCGTCCTGTCCGTCCGTATGTCACAGCCATTTTACTTCGAGAGACCGCATAAGTTGATCAGTTTGATGTTCTGTATCATATCTTTAGACCAGACCGTTGCGGGCCTGTGGACGGTGAGCTATGGGCTAGCTCGCCGTCCGTCCGTCTTATGACGACAGGCCGTGTCGACGGCGCGTTCGTGTTCCACGCGCGTCTCAAAGAGAGTCAGCAAACAGGAAGGGATCCGTAAGGACCGATGCCTGCCAGGGTTGCGGGACTGTTCGAAAGAGATACCGCGGCCCTGGAACACAAAGGGCAAAGGAAGGAACATGGATGGGTTTTAGTCAGTGAAAGTCTGACACTCCCTCCTGCTCAGCCCAGAGCGGGAGGGGTTATTTGATTTATTTATTTATTTTTATTTAATTACAACGGCTGTTAAACCAATTATAGTAACTAAAAAAGAACTAAAAGAGTTATACATACAATTAAAATAAACAAAATAACATAGTAAAGGTTCACACTTTCATAAATTCCTTTCACTATACTTCTGACATGCCAATAAAATCTTCGTCCATCCATCCGCAAACAGATCGTCTGTTGGATTAGAACCCAAGAGATCATTAAGCGCGGCCAGAGTGCGAGGAATTGGCGACTTAGCACGTGCAACAGTGTGACATGGAGGCACGGCAAACAGCCTGTGCTTTCTGCCCCGGCAGTAATTTTCCGGAACAAAGAAGCGCGCCAGCAAATTAAAAAGATCAGGAGCGTCAATAGAGCCACGGAGCGTCTTACAGGCCATTGTGAGCTGATCTCGAGCTCGCCTTACCTCTAGCGAGTTGTATCCAAGGCAACCCAGTAAGAATTGATGATTTCCCATCGGTAAAAAAAAGACCAGACCGTTCTGATACATGTCGTATTAAAATAGGGTTGGCAACCCTAATCTGACATGACTCCTGATCATGTTACTAAGGACATGCGGGGAATGCTAAACGACGGTTAAGATTTACGGATTAAAACGTAAATAAACAATGAATAAAAGACGCACTTTAAAGACAATAAAACTTAAATGGCGATTTGAAAGCTTCAATAAAACTTTGGAATTAGTGCTTTTGTAAAAATGTATAAGTAAGGATTATAAAGATCCGGTTAGACTGGAAGTCAAGTCAGATATAGTTAGGATATGGCTAGGGAGATGATCATATTATTATGTACCTGGTAGAGAACATCTTGTGTTCTCTTCGAAGTGAAATTATGCAGCCGATTGACTGGGGTAAGCACGAGTAATTCCAGTGTGGGAAAGAGATAGCGCTAGACGACCTCTATAGCTCTGCCCTTTCCCACACTGGAATTACTCCTGCTTAAAACGTCATGGTAGGCCACCTGCTGATCCGATTCTTAAATAGCCTTGCTGAAACCATGGTTTAGCTGGCTGATGATTTGGCATGGTAAGTATTTTTAATTTATTTTTATGTAAATGCGATTATACCTACTTAAGAAATTATTACTTATATTTAAGTATTATTGTAACGCTATTATCATAGGTACCTACTGCGTGGTTCACTATACCGCTAGGTATCCATTATTTATTTTAGATTTGCGTATATTTTAATAGCTTATTTATTATGCAAAGTAACTAACACAATCTTAAAAAAATATATACTTGCAATAAAATATTTTTATTATAAATGCGCAAGGTAACATAAACCTACTAAAGCAAATAAAAATAATTCACGTAGAACGTTAATACGATTTACGATTGCATATCAAATGATATGCACATTTTATTCCTCAGTTCCTTAATCCAAATTAAGAAATATTTTGTACTGCACGCACATTATACCATATAATAACATTATTTAAATGTAAATTTATGTAAATAAACGACTGTTTGAGAACAAAAACCCGGTAATGGACTTTTTATATAAAACAAAGTAATTACTTCCATTTGAGGTTAAAATAAGTGTTTCTTAAAAGGTAAAAAAACGTTTAGAGTGCGGTCCATCGTAAAATAAGACGCCATTCAATCGATTTCGTTTTCAAAAATCATCAATACTTTTTATTTTTATAACCCTTTTGACACTTATTACTAATTCCATCATAAAACTAAAATGGTTTCTAAATATAAAAATCATAAGAAACAATTTAAAACACGTTATCAGGTAGTCCTATAACTATATCTATAAACATTTCAAATAAAAGTGCCCAATCTAATCCTAATATCTACGTTGAGAGCTGTCCGTCCATCTGAATATAATTTAGACTCGGGTCACAGTTCAAATCGTTATTCGAATGATATTTTGCATAATATCGATCATTGCTAAGAAAGTTGAGTTTATTGAGGCACATGGCTAGATAATAATACCCACATGAGTCGATCTTCTATGCGTTAAGCTACGCTTGCCGAGATCGTTTCGTCGATGGGTGAAGCACGTTCGTTCCGGCTGTCATTTGTAGATCTTTGACAGTCGTTACGGGTAAAAGGGGAATTGGTTTACCCCGTTACAGCCCCCGTAGCAAGACCACCGTACGAACCGGTTTTGTCGATGGAAGATTCGACAAATTGACAGATCAACAAAAGAAATGTCACTTTGTCGATTCTTATGGTGGTCACGCTACGGGGGTAGGATCGTGAAGGTCAGATAGGCAGTCGCTCCATGTAAATTCTGGTATGCAGCTGCTGGTTTAAACTAGAAGCCTATTCAAATATATCTGCAAAATACTAGGCAGATGATAATGTTGGATGCTTTCCCCAAAGCTAGGCAGACGATAAAGTTCAATATCATTGCCAAAGAGAAACTTAAAGACGGTGAATCTTTTTGCTATTGTAGCTTCTGATACGAAAATAATGGTCAAAACAATATGATGACCGCAGTGAAAGCGACAAGTACCCATGAACTAGGTAATGATGGGTATCGCACACATTATTCAGTGAAAGTTATATCTAAATACTGTTATTTGACGGTTAAGGTCGTTGATTGTATCTCCAAATGTGGTTTTACTAGCTTATACTTTATAGCCCGCGGCTTCGCCCGCTACCGGGATAAAAGTACCTATCATATGTGTTAATCCAAGTTATAAACCACCTGTGTGCCTAATTTTATCCAAATCCGGTCCGTAGTTTCTTCCTTAAATATTAACAAGTATTCATCCATCCATCTTCGCAAATTTTCGCATTTATAATACATATTTGTCGGAAGTAGGATTAAAGTTTGAGTAATTTTTATAAAAAAAGCATTTGTTTAACTATTTACTTACATTTTATTTTCTATAGACATAATACATACACGCAGATATCTCCAATATCTGACTATTCTTTTCCCAACCATATTGGGATTAGCTTCTAGTCTAACCGGAAAACTGGGAGTTTATAATGGCCGCTTTAGCAGAATCATAATGGGATAATAATATGAATCACGTTACAATTCGTAAAATGGGCGCAGACGCAGTTAATATTATGAACTGTCACTTTGTGACCATTTTCCCCCAGTAACTGTGGAATACGTTTTTAGGCCACCTTTCTGTTAGAGTAAAAAAATAAGAAATGAAGGGGAATACTATTCTTTTTAAAGCTTATCCGTTATTTTCAATGACGCAAAACGTAGCCGATTAGCAAAGCTAATATTTTATTAGAAACGGTCGAGAGATTGTAGTGATAAGATAACGAAAACAAACCATAAACATTCAAATCACATCGTTAATGTTCGCGTAAAAAAGTTAGGTAGGTATACCTAATTGTGTTCTTTTTTCTGAATATAATTAGGCGAATATTTATTATGAAACTAGCAAAGCAAGCTTCAGAAGAAGATTTGAAGAGATAACTCATTTTCCTGAATTGCTTACTCCGAACTCCGAGTCCCACCTTCAGGTAAAAAAGGTTTTAACTATTGTTAAATATATGATTAGCAACGTTGGTTTTATAATTTTAGCTATTGCATCTTCTTTCTAACAAGTACAGGTGGTGTGTTTCAAGATGTAAAACCTCGCCTGCCTCTAAAAAACCATAAAACTAGGTGACAAAAGCATTCTGACATATACACGAAACATCAAACAAAGAACGACCAAAAACTAACCACTAATTGACTTGGCAGCTGCCAGAGATAACATACACAAAAAAGCCTCCACCAGACCATAGATACAAATCTCCGAGAGTTTCTGGCCAATTGTAAATAAACAAACAGTTTAAAGTAAACATCAAACAGCTAGGCGATAGCACGTTGCGTTGCTTGCTTACCGTTGCCAAAGCAAACAGATCAGAGTCGATAATGAACTGTTTAAACATTTATAATAAAGTGTAGACATGGTAATATGTTAGAACATGGAAGAAATTACTGCTATCTTACTGGTCTCAAGCGCAACTGTTCTGAGGGTCTAAATAAGTTGATATTACTACAGTGATTTATAGGAGGAGTTTACGGTAGCTCATGCTAATATATTTTTGACTTGGTTATCATGGGTATCTCTGATAGAATTTCACTGTCTAGCTCGGCTCCTTGGGTTGGTTGGACCAAGTGTCTTTGAGTTTGATAGGAATTAATCAATAGCTGCACGGGGTCTAGAAAAGTATCCTATCAGTAATACACTCACTGTCACACTCATGTCGACAGCTATCTTCTCGATTTTCCGACCAACAATATTTGAGTGTACATTCCTCCTCTGCCCTAAATCTTTGAAAAAACCGGGGGTGATGTTATGTTATACACAAAATGAAAGAAAAAACTGTACCAAAATCAGTAAAGTCTCTCACAAAACAGGCCTGTTTTATTTTAAATTGGATAAACAAACTGCGTTCATGAACTTTTCCGCTTCCCAATTAGATCCTACATGCTTTTGGAAGTCGTAAGATATGCTTGTATGCAACAGGAACTGTTTACGTGTAGGATGTTATAATGGCCGTGTAACACAACCTTCTGAATACGATATGATGTGAAGATAAACGTTCTACTTCGTCGGCTTAGTGGTCCCAAAATGCTGCTGCATGAGGTCCTGGGTCCGTTTCCCAGATTGGACAAAGTACAATTGAGTTTTTCCATCAGGAATATGAGCCCGGAGTCAGGAAGTCTTCACGGTTGAATAGGCCCGTATCATATTATATGAAACTTGCTCGTAAACATGACTAATGAAATGTATGTGTACCATCGGTACACCTCTGTCGATCCCTTCGTGGTTTAAAGGCTTGATGTTACGATACACTCTGTTATAAACGTAGTGTTATAGAGGGGTCAGATACGCGATTGTTCTGTGAATATCATCGGATGCAAGTGTAACGTTGCCCTAAGATAGGAATGAGGGTCAGAGTCGTGAGAATTTCGACGTGAACAAAAAATAAACACAACTGTTAAACTTTTTTTTTTGAGCTTATCTGGCTCGATCGAACATATTTTTATCAGTTATCTGGGTCGAGAATTCAATATTTTATCTTAGGTATAACTTTTCATGTTAACGTCCAACATATCAGAATTCTAACAATTCACATAATGTGTACATATGGAAATTAAATTTTAACTTGTCTCCTGCCATGGGTGCAGTGTCTAAACCAATATTTACATTGTCACATCCACTCTGTGACATCGCATACGAGACGACATAATTAATTTGTCACATAAAAACACATTTGAATAATGCCACACATGTGTTTAAAAATATTGATTGAATAATCTTAAACGGTTCTTCGTTACGACGAACTTTAAATATGAATATTTAATTAGGCCTGAATAATAACGACTTTTGCTTAGTTAAATTATGTTCGGCCATGACACTTGAACTTGACTGATAGAGTAAAAACAAGAAATGCTCGCTTTTATAAATTCATAAATACCTCGCAATTTGGGCTCATGCTCATAACGTTTAATTATCTAAATAATAAGAAAAAATAAAAGGTTAACAACGGTGGAGTCCAGTTTGCGAACACAATTACTCAACAAAAACAAGTAAATGCCAAGTGGGAAATGTCGTGCACTCACCTCATGATACACTGAAGTCATCATCTTGAAACAATGTTTTTTTTTGCAAAATTATATCTTCATAAACACAATCAAACACTCATTTCACTATTCCAAATAAGTCGTACAATATGGCTGCCACTTTTTAAAGTTCAATAAAAAATTCTGTCTGTCAAACTTCCCGCCAAGCGCGCGTAAAAAATTAAAAGGCAAAGGCACACTGTTACGCAGCCTACGTTGCTGGCGCGTGTGACGCGTTCCGTGTTTAGGATCGGCACTGAGCGACGGCGATAGCGTCGGCTGAATGGATGACGATGCCGCTCAGCTGCTATACTCAATGAACCATTTGAGTTCGGAGGTCACCGATCAACGCGACCCCATCGTTTCTGCTCAAAGTTTCTCTATTACCCTATAAACCCCAAATTCTGTATGCGATGAAGTTGTTCAGTGACATTTGAGCGCAGCAAGTTTAACGTTCGGTTATTTACATAACAAATACTGACCTACATTTTATTGTATCCTATAGCTTTTGTGTTTGGAATTGTTGCTATAATAGTGTCAGTTTTAATTACATGTCGATTGTATTGAAGATCGAAAAAGTATTTATTATAAAAGTTGTGCATCGTTGGCGAATTTGGAAGCAAAAAGTCGGAGGTATCGACCCGTTACTATCGTGTTTAGCGTGGCCAGTCGAAATGTTTTTACCGATGACAGGCAGCCATCGGAGTTCGTCGACAGTGATCATTCAGATTAGTTTGTCACGGAACCGGTATTATCGCCTGAGTCTGGAGCTAATGCGGTGTAAAACACGAACACTTAGGTTATCAATAATCCATTAGTCTATTACGTTAGTTCTTCATACTCAATTTGTAGGAAAAAATACAAAATTAAAAATAATCTGTGTCAAAAATGTGGTCTTTGTCCAGTTTTGTACACTATTAATGGATTTTCTAGACGATTTCGTTCGGTTCCTTGCGGTGTTGGCTGGTTGCACAAAATGAAAATTGATTCCCAAAATAATAGACTATGTGTAAATATTCGATTGCCAATCGTAGGTCGACCAACGGGTATTTGATGAGAAATAAATTGTTTTTCGGACGTTTCGGTAGACGCGTGACCGTGCCTTCGATTGTAAATAGAAAATTAATATTTTCTATTGTAAAATGTCGTGTCAGGCGTCCAAAAATTTAAAAATCCTCCTAGAAGAAGTTTTGAAACGATTGAGAGCCTAAAATAATAACACCCTATCACCATAACAGAAAAGGGTCACCGAATTGTCTATCAATTTCTATAGAAACCAGTTTCAATCAATTTCCTACTTAACACATTCACCAAGCAGTAAGTTTCAAAGCTTTACACCGGCAAAAATTCTTAAAGAATTGAAGAAACATAGTCCTACTCTGGTAAAATATACTAAGACCTATTAACATCTCGCCAAAATAATGTACACCTTACTTAGCTCACATACGCACAGTTAACTGTGTTGCCATTATTATAACAGTTGCAGTAACGTTTAACGAGTCTACGTTACGTGTGGGTTACCACCATTGTTTGCTGCAAAAACATAATGTCAGGCTTTGTTAATGTTATTTAAAGTGTAACATTACAACCGTTGAGGAAAAAGCAGGTGAAAGATGCAATAAAAATGTTTATATAAAGTAGGTCTCGTTGACAGTTTAGCAGAAACGTGAAATAGCAGGAAAGATATGTCTCAAGGTTAAGCTTATTTTGGCGAATATGGCTTTGTCTGAGCGTTAGACACAAAAACGTTCGCTGATGACAAACTTATTTTCCAAGAAACTAGAGGAGGACTTATACGTTGCAAATACAGGCTAAAAGTAGCTGGGTGAATTTTCACAACTTGGTAAGATTTCTTACCGCTGAGAAATGAAATCCACTATCCAAAAAATAAATGAGAGGAAGATGCAGCTGCAAAACACAACTTGATCCTTACAGAGTCAAATATTTAAACTAAAAAGTGTTTTATAGTAGGTCGTGTTTTTGCACGTAGGTAGTGAAAAGTCAAAACTTTCAGCCAAACCGACCTCTGCGCTGCCACCGACGAAGCGGAACTGGATGTGGCGAAGGTTTGGGTCAAAAAGAAGTCGGTAAAAATATTATATCGAACCATCGACACGAAGAAGAAGAAGAAAGTCAATTACCACGAAACGGCAACTAAAACATACAAGAGTAATCCAGTAGCAAAGAACACTACTCCTTCAAATAACCTCAAAAATCGAAGGAAAAATCTGCATTTGTTTAGTAAAAGAGGTGACAGACACCACTATAATACTAGAAACAGGGACCAACTAGTACAGCCAGGTTTCAGGCTAGCTAAAGTAGACTCATCTTTCATGGGGTACTGTTTAAAATGTTATAATAAAATACCTCCCCACATTCAACAACTGAATGAGACAAAATTTAAATCTTGTATAAAACGCACACTATGTAGGCAAGCATATTATAAGTTAGGGGATTACATCGATGATAAAAATGCTTGGCTCAATGCTGGTCCTGCACCACAACCATAGGGGCAAACTAATCAGAAG
This sequence comes from Eugnorisma glareosa, assembly GCA_947578425.1. Classification (NCBI taxonomy): domain Eukaryota; kingdom Metazoa; phylum Arthropoda; class Insecta; order Lepidoptera; family Noctuidae; genus Eugnorisma; species Eugnorisma glareosa. Next base: position 4,232,608 of record OX387971.1, on the reverse strand, counting down.
CTCATGTGAAATTATTGTGGAAGCTGCAGAAGATTGTAAAAATATCTTTGCATTGTATAGATTCAATCTCTTAGTATTATATAACTGCATAGCACATGTGTGAGTACTATGTACTGTAAAGCTACCATTTACATTTAGTTATCCTTCATTGACTCGAATGTGCCCTGGTGGCTGAGAGAATGTCAGGCTCACTCAAATGTCTCGCTGATAGTGGCGGGTGTGTTGAGTCGTTTAGTTCCCTTCAATATGGTTGAGCTGAATGGAGCTGATGCATGCGTCATGTTCGTGAACGGGCGCTGTCAGTTGGGACTGGTCATCTCTTAGCTGCCACGGTTTATTTTAACTACTTTGTTTTTAAATTGTTGATAGTTATAATCTTTTACTCTGGACGCTCTTAATGTGCACGTCTTTCTACATCGTTCTCACATATATGTATAATCTCAACATGAATGATGTAACCAAGATCTTGTAACAATATTTTGATTGAAAAGAGTGTCCATGGAGTTTCTTGCCCATTCTTCTCCATAGAGATCTACGCTTTGGAATGGGCAACTACAGTACTTTCACAAGTTATTATGCCTTGTGTCTGTGACTGTAGCTTCGCCTTTGTTTTTCTGACTTTCAAAAGTGCCTGCGAAGGTCTAATTGAAATAAACGCTTTGAGTTTTTTGAGTTTTTTTTGACTTTTGAAAAGAATAAAACCTCCTTACAAACTAACTAACAAATTAAACAAACAAGTAAGAACAAAGTTCAATCGATTCTTATATCGCAGATGTTCCCGGGAACCAAGTACAAAGACGACCGCTAGTTTATAGCCAATGTCCTCGGGTATCCATATAAATTGTGCGGGGAAATTCAACGGCCATCTGAGGGCGATAGCCATCTTGATGGATAGATTATAATGGCGCTCGCACTTAGACTTGTGGCTGAATCGAACGAACAATCGATGTGAACCAATTGTTTGTGTAGGATTAGCTAATTGAATGTGCGATTTTTATTTGTAACTGTTGAGATGACAGACATGGGGTCTGCTAAATAGAAACGAAAATTTATTTCGGATATTAAGTAATGAATTTTGAAACGCACAAGTAATAAACAAAATCTGAGACAGAGAAAAGAATAATTAGTGTTGCCCGAGACCCAAAAGATGACATGGCAAATATTAACCAGCAAAAAACGTAAACAATCTCGCAAACACAGAAATTCGTTGGCATCGTTTGACCAAGAACAAATGTCACGAAAGAATTACAACATTGTACTCTCTTAGATTCTAACATCAGAAAAGCGAAACAACAAAAGCTCCGCCGCGACTGCGCGTGCGTCTATCTCCGATCTCCGAGCAATATGGCGCCACGGCGCTGATTTTAAATCACCGTTTTAGACAAAAAAACAACTCATTATCTATAGCAATTCATTATTAAGAATCGATCGGGTTCGGAAACTTGTTAAGAGACCCCGGATGCTGTATTTCATTAGACGTCCATTTGAGGACGAAAATGTATTTATCAATATTACAAGATTTAGGTATGCCGTAAAGAATTTTGAACGTTTTCGCAGATTTATATTAAACGTGGTGATATTTATTGGAGTTTAGCAGTTTTATTTTAAATAAGACTAGTAAATACGGAATTTTATAATATATTTGAAAAAGATTGGTATTTATAAAGTAAGAGAGCAGCGGTGCGACCCAGTGGTGGCGGCCCCGACTTCCGAAAAATAAGTCGTGGGTTCGAACCCAGACAGGCGCATTACTTTGTATAATTTATTTCATCACCACTGCTCTCAGAAAACGGTGAAGGAAAACATCGTGAGGAGACCGGCATGTCCTAGAACCAAAAATTCGAAGACATGTGACATCTACCAACGCGCACCCGTGTGCCCCAGCAGTGGGAACATTATAGACTAATTATGTATTTATTTATGAAGTGCATATTTACGAATTGTCGTAAATGTTTGGCTGCAACAATCAATCACGTCTACCAGTTATAAGTTTACCGAATTGCCGTTACAAAGCACACAAATAATAAATAAGTACCCAATAATAATGAATAATACTATACATTAGCACTTCTAAGGGTACTTAACGCGATGGGAATCTCTAGAAAGTTGTCACGAAAACCGGCTTAAACCAGAGTCGAATTTGCGAGAGAAACCCCGCAGGCAAGCACGTGTGCGAGTGTCCTTAATTATAGCTATGTGCGTCAAATATATTATGTAGGTAATGTATGTACCTACTCGTATTGCCGTCACGGAAGGAATCCCAGGAGCAGGCCGATGTGGCTTACTCGAAGTACTTATGCACGGTTTGAAGGTTGTGAATGTTGGAGCATCCAAAATGACATAATCACTAGAAGACTTTTCTTCACAATGTAGGAGGGTCTCGATAGAAGAAGTTTTAAGGCCTTTTTGAAAAAATTGATCACACATAACTGAATTTTGAAATTACACAGAAAATCACTAAATGATCCGTTTAATTACTGTCACTGTGAACTATTCAAGTTGCGAACTAAATACTAATAAGATTCTTAAAAAATCCAGTCTTGTAATTTACAATTCTTATACAATTGATGATAGAATAGCCAATGATGTGTAGCGTAGACACAATAGATTCACAAGAAGATAATAGGTAATTGTTAGTCGTAATTCAACGACTGTTTAAGGATTATATACAGTTGATGACCTAAGTTACGAATGATAGAAATGACGCCATTCATCCACCATGTAAACAATCAAATGCATTAACTTTATCGCCCACCAATCTACAATTTGGTAAGGCAAAAGTTGATAGTTCAACAAAGATTTGTAGACCTTTATGCACATTACATAATTCTTAAATAAATACAAAAGAAACCATTGTACGAAGTTAATAATGAGAACATTCTCTTGCAGTCATTTCAAATACCACGATCTGTGGGCTTATCGCTATAAACCCATCAGCTAATAAGGGACTGTAATGTCCTACAATTTTGTAAATATTTTTGATGCTATGTTACTCGTAAAACAAAGACAGATTCTCTTTAGTAAGCTTTGCTTGCCGTAGTGTTTTGCACGAAGTACAATTATAAATGATAGCTAGAAGAACTTCGAAACAACGGCTTATAGAAAATAGAAATTGTTTCTAAATTTTGGTCATCTTGAATGTAACAAAAAAAAAAAAAAATGGAAACTGCTGTGTAATTTTTTTTATTTTTTACGTTTGTTATTCTTTTCACATACACTCAAATATCTTTTAGCGTGTCAGCGACTCGGTTGTTATTAACTAGCAAATTAAGTCTAAAAGTTTTGGCCTTATCTTTTAACTTTAACCCTTTTTAAATTGTAAAAAGCGTAGATCAATAACCAAAGCAGTTTTCACACCAGCCATTGTTCTGTGTTTGCCCTCCGCAAATTATTCAGAAGGATCTAGGCACAATGATCCGGATATAAATATTATCTTCACCTGGTTGGTTTTCCCAGACAATATAGGAGTAATCGACCCACGCACTGAATAGGACACAAATGGAAAATCTATGTAGGTTGACGTCGTTTGTCATCCGATAAGACAAGCCTATTGTTATGTGATCATTGTTATTAGATCATTCCTCTTTTAAGGCTATAAATTCTGATTTCTGAATCTGATTCAATCGCGTTAATACTTTGTCAGTCAATCTTACCAAGAGGTAACGTAATGCCCAGTTACTGGGTCGTGGAGGTCAGTTAGGCAGTTACTCCATGTTAAATACCAGTATTCAGTTACATCCGGTTATATTGGAAGCAGACGCTAACATGCTAAGGTAAGCCTAGGCAGATGATGACGATGATGATGAATTTGGCAGCTACCAATGATACTATACGGTGAGTTGAACTGCAGAAATATTTGCTTTTTTTTACGGATGGGAAATCATCAAGTGACTCCCACTCTGGGCGGAGCGGAAGGGAGTGTCAGACTTTTTGTACTGACTAAAACTCATCCATGTTCCTTCTTTTGCCCTTTGTGTTCCAGGGGAGCGGTATCTCTTTCGAACAGTCCCGCAACCCTGGCAGGCATCGGTCCTTTCGGCGCCTTCCAAATATTTGTCTTTAAAGCCATTTTAAAAATCGTTCTGTTTCTGTCACTCGTTTGAAGATGACTAAGACAGAATTATGTTTTATACAGGGTGGAAGGCACACCGACTTACAAAAGGTTACCACGTATCTATCATTACCTATCATTGTGAACCCCCCCCCCCACATATAATTTCTTCAGCTACCTCCTGCTACCTCCAAAAGTGCAAACCTACACGTCAAAATGAGTATGTGTTTAGCACTAAACGCATTTAGTGATTTGCTGTGCATGTGGGCCTTAACAGTTTTTTTTACTATCATTAGTTTATGAAATGTCATTATAATCTTTCCTCATTTCACTTATGCTTCTGTTACGAAAAGATTTGTAGCTGATACCTATTCCTTCATGCTGCAATATATTTTTTCTTTTTCTGTATTGCACGTTGCTATAGCAATCATACGTTCACTACCGTCACTCATTATATGATCAATATCTCTTTCTTTCGTCTTTGTAAAAATATATTGCTTCACAACATTTTAGTTTCAATTTTGATAAATGCTAGAATTTTGAGCAGGTATGTAAATGCTTAGTAGCTTGTCTTATTGGCTAACTCTGTCCGACTCCTACGCAATTTAAAGAAAAGAAATTTAATCCAGTTACTACCATTTTGAATGTAAAGAAACCAGATCCACGTCCAAATTAATCTCAATAAACAGCCTCGCTTGCTGGCTGTCTAATAAACAACGTGAGTGGGCCACTTGGGCCATACATCGTGCAAGTGGGCCACAATCGCCCAATTTTGGCCAAAGTGTCACACAACAGCTGATCACAACACGCCGTGAGCTTGTGCTAAAAACTCGTGACTCCACCTCACGACGTGAACGGAACCTGTCAACTGACATGTATTGTTCGTTCACCCTTACATTGTCGCCAATGATTTGCGAATGTCGATCTTATCGTTAAACAATCTTATGGAAGTTTTAACCAGATTTGTGTGAATCTGCGTAGTCTTGACTCTTACTTCGTGTCGTGGTTCAGCTTATAAGGTAAGCTCTGACAGTACATATGTAGGACTAATTTGCAGTTTGTTGGCGGTGCGAAGCTTTGTTCGCTTTAAGTCCAAAATGGTAAGTACTTGTAAGTTGTAATTGTTGAGCCATAGAACTATAAACTGCGGTTTATCCTTCTACAGCGCTGCTTTGTAAAGCTCCCATACTTAAAGGATTTATGATCTTTGAAACATTGTCTTTATATATTTTCCTGGAATATTTCCAATCGCATATAGGCAAGTCAGTTGTTATGAGCTTATTCATTCAGTTCGTATGGCCAATTACAAACTCGTCGACAAACTCTTTCGGTTGTGTTTGGTCATGGTGTATACAATGTACAAAATTTTGAATCCAGAAAAAATGATTTATTTTTTATTGACTGCCTCGTTATTCTAGTGGCAGCAAGCGCGACTGCTGAGCATGAGGTCCCAGGTTTGATTCCCAGGTCGGGCAGAGTTATTGGGTTTTTCCATCAGGAATTTCTCAGTAGCAGCCACGGAGTCTGGATTTGTGCTCGGTTGATGGCAATAGGCTCGCCCCCTATTTATTAGGTACACCTCTGCCTAACCCTTCAGGGATAGAGGCAGATATAGGCGTGATGTTTTGTTATATTTATTGCTTTGAAACATTTATTTTAAGAACAACTAAAGAAGTAATAAACAAGACTTTTTCGATATCTGGATCAATTAATAGGAACAACACTTTAATACTAATCCTTCGATCTATTACCCGTTACACGATATCAAAATAAACGTAAACCAAATCCTCTGATTGTACATAGGCACATTTATTTCTAAGATAATGGCTTATAAACAAATGGATCGAGATATCGCTTTGCTAGGCTCGCTACACACCCTCCCTTTACAAGATGTAATCTACAAACAAATTGCATTTGTGCATGCCTTCATCAATTATTTTTATCATTTCGCTCACGATTAATTGTGGTCATTGGATATTCTTATCGATATATTTTTCTCCTACAATCTTATCCTTGGATAGGGTTTCCAAGAGTGTATGAAAGGTTCTTAAAAAAAAATAGATCTTGGCGCTACTGGCAGAATGAAATATTTCTTTATTCTTTTACCCTATCAGTTGTTAAAGATTGTCTTTGAATGTATGGTTGCATGCAAATTGAAATGCAAAAAATATCCAGAAATAGCCTTTTCGCAACATCTGTCAATTCGCTACACGATTTTTATCATTCAAAATTCTATTTTCAACGTAAAAAGTGCAAACCCGTGAAATATAATTTGCCGGATCGAATGTCGCTATTGTATAAAAAAAAAGACAAGTTATTACGTTAGTTCTTTTTTTTTTCTAAACCTCAATAAACTTTTTTGATTTATTCTTTCGGAATTCAAAATTGCCGAGAACCGTGGAATTATTTTTCTTGTCATGCAGTGACTTCGAAATTCAAAATTGATAGACAGTAGATTTTAAATGTAGGTTCCTCTAATAAAGGAGGTGGACTAAACTATTTCAGAAGATATTAAAAATACGGTAAATGAAGCCGCTATCTCTGTCTATTACCGATGCTGTCATCATCTAAAGAAAATACAATATAAAATGATGTGCCTACGGTAGTATAAAGCTAGGCAGGCCCATAAAAAATATTTTTATTAGACAAATTCGTTACTAATTAATTATTATTTTAGATTTGTTTAAAAAATCGATCTCATAACCAGTGGGTGGCCTAGCATGAATATATTTAAAGCGATTTAAATTTTAATTAGACCATTATTTCTATTTATGATATGCGTCCATAAAAGTTAAACACAACGACTCTAAAAATCGTAATTCACGCAAAGATTTTCATTTAAATATCTTATAATTTGCTAATTCGATCGATTAGTTTTTATTGCATTAACTTGTATAATAAACACAGGCATACACGCTCTTTCCAATGGCTTTCTTTATTTAGGTTATTATACAATTAATAGGAACTCTAGCTAAACGGACAAATAACAGAATTAATTCTCCTTCTTCTTTTTGTATCGATGGCAAAAAGTTCCAATTTGTTTAGTCCAAAACTCAGCCACGCGAACCCCTCTCACTGATGCAGTAAATAGATCATTACAGGCGCAGGTGATAGAACATGCGGTGCTAGATGGAAGGTAGGCCATTGTCTCTAGACGATCTCTAGACGCCGCATACGCACTTGAGGTTAGTATATATACCGATAAGTACTGATACTGTTAGCCTGCATCATCCCAAAAAAAGGCAAAGGCCGCTCCACATCACTTCCAGTTGTTTCGATCCAAAGCCAATGTAGACCACTGGTCTTGTCCAGTGTGAATAAATAAATCTATTCATACAGACATCCAGTCGGTTTCCGATTTGAGATTTTGAAGCTGAGAACTTGTCATGCTCCACTTTAGCAGTACACTAGGTTCCGAGTTCGCTAACGGTCGACCATTTTTCAACCTTATTACTTAGGGCCTAAGGGTGAAAAGTGGCGGCGACCTCTCGCGTCCGGCCCTGGTTCAATCCATGGTCCGGAGCGAGACGGAATGGGACGCCGTCACCTCCTTCTGCGAAGCAGTCATGCTAGCGAAGGAGGTGGCGGGACGTGAGAGGGAGAGAACCTCACGTCCCAGCCGCCGCGGGAGACGCACCGGGCGTCGGGGGCCACGTGGTGGCCCCCGGCCACCGTAGACGCGGGCCTGTGGACGGTGAGCTATGGGCTAGCTCGCCGTCCGTCCGTCTTATGACGACAGGCCGTGTCGACGGCGCGTTCGTGTTCCACGCGCGCCTCAAAGAGAGTCAGCAAACAGGAAGGGGTCCGTAAGGGCCGACGCCTGCCAGGGTTGCGGGACTGTTCGAAAGAGATACCGCGGCCCTGGAACACAAAGGGCAAAGGAAGGAACATGGATGGGTTTTAGTCAGTACAAGTCTGACACTCCCTCCTGCTCAGCCCAGAGCGGGAGGGGTCATTTGATGATTTCCCATCGATAAAAAAAAAAAAAAAAAAAAAAAAAAAAAAGGGTGAAACGTGGCAGACCTGAACTAAATTCGAGGTGAATCTTATAAAATGTAAAAAAAAATACGCGAAAAAAGAAAGAAATGAATATCGCGACGTCTCTGAAAAAATCTGGTGAAAAAGATTCCCTTCATTTTCTTTGTTGTTTTAGGTTTTTTTTCGGTTGTGGAGGTCAGATAGGCAATCGCTCCATGTAAAATACTGGTATTCAGCTGCATCCGGTTAGACTGGAAGCCAACCCCAATATAGTTGGGAAAAGGCTAGGCAGATTATGATGATGAAGCACTGACTAGCAATCACTATCACTTTTTAGTATGATTTTCACACCCTTTTGTCCTTGCTCACCTTGAACAATATGTGTAGCGACACTAAAAGTTACAAAAAGTACTACAGCAACATAGTACAAAAAGTACTACAGCAATATAGTACAAAAAGTACTACAGCAACATAGTACAAAAAGTACTACAGCAACATAGGAGTACACCAGGGTTGCGGGACTGTTCGAAAGAGATACCGCGGCCCTGGAACACAAAGGGCAAAGGAAGGAACATGGATGGGTTTTAGTCAGTAAAAGTCTGACACTCCCTCCTGCTCAGCCCAGAGCGGGAAGGGTTATTTGATGAATTCCCATCGGTAAAAAAAAAAAAACAGTACAAAAAGCACTACAGCAACATAGTACAAAATGTACTACAGCAACATAGTACAAAAAGTACTACAGCAACATAGTACAAAATGTACAGCGACATCTATGACACAAATGAAGAACTAACATCAACATTCTGAATCGCGCTATTAAAATTATCCATAGGCCTCTATAGAAAAACCAGACAGCAACTGTCGAGCAGTAGCTCACCAGACATGACATCCGTCTGGTCGGAGAATCCTCCCTTTTCTATGGGGGATGAAGAACTTTACACCCTAATCTTCATAGGCCTCTAGACATATTTCTTTCAACCTTAGAAACTGGTTCCAAAATCTCCAAAGACCCCTACATTTAGAACATGATTTATATCTCTAGAACGGTCAAGTACAATATAATTTCACGGCACACCTGAGACTTGGCGCCTAGTAATAGCTTAGCACAGTAATAAGCTAATTCAATTGTTTATCGATTACCGTGATCGTAGCCTAAACTAAAACATTCTGTCTATGGTTTATTGGTTTTACCGTTGAATTACGTAATCATGATTCATTTTGGCCTTCACTTCACTGTATAATTATATTTTTTTGTAGGGCCGCCATATTATTCGCTAACGTCACACCATCTCCCTAGTATTTAACCAACTTTGTTGGGGTGGGCTTCCAGTCTAACCAGATGCAGCTGAATAACACGGTATACCTTGGTAAAACTGGTTTTCAGAGTTTCATGCCGGCTTCTGTGTACCTACCCGTAACGACTGATTCACTATCATAAATTGATATTGTTTTGAAATAGACTGCCCATCGATACAGAATAATTGGACAAGTCATGACAAGGCAACCTGTACCTAATAGACTTCAAAAATCGAAGACGATCAAACAAAAAGACTTAAACGTAACAATTTATTATTATATTGTCAGCTCTGCTTCAAGTGCCGCCGACACTTGACATGCGATCCCATCGAGATTCCAACGATCAATGATACGAATCATATAAATGTCCGTGAGAATATTATCGATGTCAGTAGCATGGACTTACAAATGTAGGTTTAAAAACATTTTAAAAAACTGGGTTATTCTCGTTAACTTTATATCTTTAAAAGCGTTAGCAATTTGCACGCGCTTCGAGTTAACAACCACTAAACGATCTGATTTCACCAATCAATTGACTTTATTATTTCAAATTACACTTGTTATTATAGAATAACCCAATTGGAGCTTCTTTTAACGTGCGGTTTAAGTGTTTTTATAATTATAATTACGGAAGTTTGTTATGTAAAAATGCTTGTGTTTGTGCATTACGCTTCGAAAATTATGTAGGTATGTCAATTTTAATGAGGCTTGAAACTTAATGTAGAACGATATAAGATCCTCTATGTAGTTTTATAAGTACCTTTTGGGGGATAGCCAAAATCGGAACGCAGGGGCCGCCGCGCCGCCATTTTTTTTTTTCTTACAATGTTTCCCTACTACGCTCCCATATGTACGTCACTCAAGCGCCTAAAATCACTAAAGCAATGTAAACACAGAATTGTACAGAATAAAATTGGGCAACGTAACACAACCTAAAAACGCCAACACAACAACAATACACAATTTAGATGAAACACAGTTAACACCATCATTACAAAGACTGACAGTCATCAGAATGACAACCACTGTCAGGAAACCGTAGCTAACCTCATCAAGAGAATACCGTGAAGATGTTCTCAAGTACGTCCCAATCACGGAGATTGCGCCCCACAGCCCGTTCCCATGACCTGTGTTCTGCTGATTGGACCAAACGCTCTTATTTATGGGGAACCATCACGGCTTCGGTTTTACGACAAACGATTTCTGGGATAATAACGAATCAATGCAGTTTTGGTTTCAAGGTGGAGTTGGAAAATTGCGACAATGCCAAATCAATTATGGCTTGATTGGAGCGCCTTTAAAGGAGTCTCGAATAGTATAGGTAATGAGATGGAAATATTTTAGGCCCAAAAAGAGCTTGATTCCCTAGTTCATATTCATATAACCCGAATCTATTTAAATCGCTTCTTTTGGGTTAGCTCGTTCCATCGTCGACCTCATCTCTGTCCTCAGGACAAAATTGAGGTCAAGAGTTGGCCATTTAATCTAAAAAAAAAAACGAAAATAATTAATTGAAAACATAAGTTCTAAAGAGAGTTATAGCTACATAATTATTACTTTATTAAGGACTTTACTCTAAGTAAGAAAGTCGATCATTAACACTGTTTTTTGCTCATGCTTATTACTACTCAAAAATCTTGAAGTATTTCTCACCTTTTCTCATAATTTTCAATCTTTGAACCGACAATGTGCTTAAGTTGGCCGCTGCCGATCCAATTTGGCTAGATGGGGTTAAATCGACCCATCGCGAACACAATGCGAGTTTGGAGCCCCAACACTGGGGTTTGCGACATCTAATCTCCTGTCCGTCGAGCATAACTAACTGTACCCTCCAGGACATGAATGAGGCAAACGACAGAGCTGTACAGGTTGCTACATACTGGTCGGACAAAATCGGAGTCATCGATTCGAGATGAAGAAGAAGATCTCATCAATGTACACACATTAATTTACAGTTCTAAACCAAATCACATTCTCGATTAATCGAAACAGTTAGAAACAAATTTCATTAACGGTTCATTAATCACATGCGTCCATATAGTTTTGAAGTTGTATTTCCTTTTAAAACACATGGCAATGCCAATAAAATTGGCATTCGCTTCAGACTAATTCGAAATAGTTTTTTGCTTTCAAAAGTTGACCCATATGAGAAAGTCGTTTTTGCAACCCTAAATAATTATCTCTAATGGATTTTTAGTGTTTCAATATTTGTAGAGGATACTGAACATTCATCAATGTCTTGTTTAGCTCAATAATAAGAGGGAAAAGTTGTTTTCATCTCATTTATATCGTTATCTTAGCATGCCATAATTATGGTTGAGTCATAACAACGTAATTACGTACTGTAGGAGTCTAATGTGTAACTACCATTTAATTGGAAAATAACAGCTGAGGTTCGAAGATTGATGAGTTGAGGAGGTGGAATTATCGTGTGGGGTATGTTATGGTTTCTAGTTACTACGTGAATTTGTGTGGAAATTGGCTATCGTGGTATGATATAAAGGAGTAATCAAATCAAATCAAATTCTTTATTGACTTATTAGGTTACAGAAACTTATTTGAAGCATCTGACTCCTGAACTAGGCGTATTCTGTATGTCAGGAGTCAGCGCCCACTCCCATATAATGTGGCTTAGACACTAATGTCAACAGAGGAATAGACAAAACATATGTGCTAGAAAAAAAAAAATTAGAAGAAGTAAAAACAAAGTAAAATAAAAAATGAAAAGTGCGAAAAAACATCAAAAATAAAATTAACTTTAAAGTTCATTTAATTTATCGCGATGTGTGTGTGTGGGAGTTGTGTACGTATTTAATGGAGTAATGTGGAAAATGTCGTGAAGAAAAGTTTGAGTATTAATGAGGAGCGTTATAAGGGTTTTAGAGAGATGATATGTCTAGAACGGGGGTGATTACTGACACGATGATCAATCAAGAAATACTAGTACTAATAATAAAATTGAACCCAAGCACGTTGCTAAAATACAAGTTCATTTTTATTTGTAAGGCAAAAAATTGTGCAGGGTCTTTGAAACATGAGCCTTGTATAAAACTACACTTTATTTCAGAGAGTCTCTTATTTAACTATAATTTAGTAGGTAAGGTCACCACAGTGCAATATAACGGCAGTACAAGTGTGGCACGGCTGGCTAGTGCACTCTCTTACTTTATTGATATTACTTACTGCTTGTCCCGTTACTGTGGTATTTAGCTTCAGTAATTTTGAGTTGGTTAAGTGATATTACGAAAATGTTCTCATGATCATGATACACAGCACTATGTCCAAAATGGAGGAAAGAAAATATTGGAGATCGTATAATTTGTATTCGTATAGGTACAAAGTTTCCTACTAGAATCGTGGAAATTAAAAGAGTTTAAAAAATAATTATGTAGATACTTTCGGAAACAGTATCCCATAAAAAATGACAATGAAAAAAAAAACCTTGATAAAAATACTTCACAACATAAATTACGTCTATTTTTGTATGTAAATTGTTTTAGACAGGAAATATGATTTCATCTGTATACAAAAAAATATATCTAGGTTCTATTCTAGGCAAGGAAATGCTGTTTCATGGACAAATTATTGGGCAAACTGAAGTCATTATGAACAAAAAAGAAGCTAGAACTAACATTTTCATTAAAACTGGAAACGGGATATTTACCATATTAACTATTTATTTATATTCTTACATGGAGGACTTACAGCTAAGAAAAATAGAAATGGAAACCAGAGTCCGTACAACCGTAACCGTAGCTGATATTTCGGCGCTGTTGCAAGCACCATAATGACGGATAAACTGAAGTTATTGCGGGTGGGTGTAATATCGGAAACTCACTACAAATAGTAAACATGGTTTTTAGTGTTAATAATAAAGAAGTAATAGGTACATCGGCTTCTCGAATTGGACGAATTGATTTTCACACGAAAACAATGTATCTATCAATGTGAAGAACAGATAACATCTCAAATATTTGTAACGGATAGTAAGACCTGCCAAATGTAGGCTGAGACTAAGATCTCTAATTCGGCCTATTGTTTTAGTCCATTATGTAGAATTGTAGATCATATCAATTAACATAGATACTTAAACCATGATTGCCAAAAGGTTTTTAACGCTTTCAGAATGTATGAAAGTCATATACAGTCTTCGCATTTTTTTTTTCAGGAAATGCTGGGTTTCACAAACCCCTACCGGGCCCGCGTGGTAGATAAGACCCACTTCCTCTGACAAAGAGGCGTGTGTCCCAGCCGTGGGGACATCACAGGCTGACTATGCTTTTAATGTAAGCATCAAAACAGTTTATATGTTTATGGACAAATTCTTATTGGCACATTACCTTTTAACATCAGCCTAGATAATCGTGTCCGCAGATGGACATGTCCCTGAACTACAAAAGACAATCAAGTCCCTATTGTCAGATTGCCAGAAAATATGAATCAATGCATAATGTCACAACACACACAACATTTATAGCTTGAAGTAAAATATGAATAAAAGATGGCTGGGTTATGGGTAAGAATGAAAGAAGACACAATGGAAAGATTTTGTTAAAGATCATTAGGTATGACTTGAAGAATCATCAGTCGCCACAATACTGGTGAGTATTGCGGCGACTGATGATTCTATTGAAGAAAAAATATAGAAAAAGGAAACATGCTCCGACGATCCCTTACAAATTGTGATGCTGATGGAAATATAAGCTTTCACAGCATTGTGCAACAACACGATGAACCGTGAAGACCAATCCTTTTCCCAGACACAGACAAATTAGATCTTCAATCGCTCCATTTTCAACATACACGCATCACGGAAAAGCGGTCGTCTTAAGGATACAAATGATGCTATCTCCGAAGTAAACGAACAGTTTAATGTTCTCAAGCCGTTAGCTCAAGTGGCTATAAAGAAGAGGCTATGTCCACGTCTGGGAGTGAACGTGTGGCCGTGTGTTGTGGTGAAGTACTAGCACCAATTTATGTTATGGCGACGATTTGGAGTTGGCGGTGGTAGGAAAATTCTATTAGGAAACGGACTTTATAAGACACTAGACCACTACATCATTCTCGCCCAGTGTATAAATTGGGAAATAACCCTTCGATTGTGACCGAGAATTTGGCTACGACGTGACCAACTGACTACGAGTTTCGCATCGCCGGATTAGTTATAGTATTTTCTCCCCACCTTATAGAGGCATATGACATCTTTTTATGTTCCTCAACCTTCAATGCCTTGAACCGAAGGGAATCTATAGGTAATTACACTTCATACATTATCGAACATCATAATAATATTCATAGCATACACTGCCAACGCAAGTCTTACATTCAAGATAAATATAATCTTCGCTAATTATACTGCAATATTAATTGCATACAAATTCATTATTTCATTTTTTGCACGCAAGATTGTAAAAATTAATCAACTAATTAAATTCACTCTAAACCTCTTGTAATCTTTATTTCACGACACTTATATCTCTATTAATTATTAATAATTGGTTCTGCATACATAATATTCATTGCAAACGACTTTGTTTTACTGTCTACACTGTTTTTTGCGTGACATTGTATGCATACACACTCATTTAAATTATATTACTCGCGGGATCTTCTTCAAGTTGTAAATGTTTGCAGTTTACACGCTTTTTAACTTTTTTTGTAAACAATAACAGTATGCTAAGCGTTACAAGACGTTGCATAATGTGTATGTATTGTTAGATTACTGCTAGAACTCTTGTTTTTCTTGTAATATGTTAGATTCTTGTCACGCCCTCAGATGTGTTGTTGCGCGGAAGACGGAAGACACGCTCAAGAGCGCTTCCTCGACTTACAAAGATGTGTGAAAACTGGATGTGATATGCTGAAGAAATTGAGTTTGTATTACCTACTTTATTTTTATTTTTTATAGCCAGCTTCATGAGCCGACGACCTTAAAGGGTGACTGGGTCAGACTGCATGCAGAAGGCGAAGTTCAGGGTGTTATGTCGTAGCTTGGGAGAGGCCTGTCTGTGTCTAGCAGTGGACTGTAAAAGACTGAATTGAATGTTACCCTTTCATCATCAACATCTGCCTAGCCTTTTGCTAACTATGTTGTCTGTTTTTTTTCTGGTTTTTTGTACATACATACAGACAGACAAGACCCCAGTTTGATTCATACACACACAAAAGCTGCAAAGCTACTCATAGTCTGAGCCCTACAAATCTACAATGATGTCAGATTTCAATTAACCCTTCGTGTGCCGGTACGTAGATCCACGCGAGACACAATAGGTTTTCAATTGTGTCTATATACTCGGCATACGAAAGGTTAAACCAATAATATTATCCTTTAGAAAAGAGCTAATCGGGTGCGTTCGTGTGCACACAATGTCACGATGGCATATCCAGCAGCTCAACCTCCACAGCCCGTCTAGACAATACACATTGTTATTTTTTGCACCTATGTAAGTTACACGTATCAAGCTAAGAGGTCGTGGGAGTTTGTCTAAATAGATATATCTTAAGTAAAGGTAATAAGAAGAGGTAATAAACAGATAAACATGTTTGTTTATGTAAGTTAGGGACGTAAATTTTATTGTGTTGTTTTAGCTCTTTAGCGGGTTGTTCGTTGATGGCTTATGAATTTGAGGTATGTAGTGGGTATTTATAAACGGACCTCATTCATAACAAAAGAATTCTGTGCTAGCTGGTTTGGGGATCTTTCACGTAGTCTTTGTATTCCAATCGAGCTTGCATGATTGATGTCACTTTCGTTTCCTACGGCCAATCTAATTGGCTAATCGTGGGCCAAGGATTATTCTTGTATGTGTAGCTTCTGTCAACTCGACAAAAGGAGAAGATGGATGCTTTACCTACCAGCTCGAATGAAAAGGCTATTCTTTTCACCAGACATGTAGTGTGATAATCTTTTCTTATAAACTAGTAAATCTACTTGTATATGCTTATTCCCTTACATCACAAAGTAAACAAACAACAATCCATGTCTATGCGTCATAGAAGAAAACCTTTGTCTGTCTGTCATCAATATTTATCATCAATGTTAGTCCATTTTGATCGATGTTGTCATAATAGAACAACAACGTGTTTATTTTAGAAGTGCAACGACAAGGCACCCAAGATGTACCTCCTTAAGTACATTACATAGTACATTATTATTATTGGGTTCTATATTGGTATAAGTAATTACTAAACTTGAGCTTTCTGGTCTGAGATACGCGAAGACATCGTAGAAGAGCGGGTGAAGCGAGCTTGGAAAATTGGAAATTTCTGGACCGCAATAAGTGAAGTCTTCATTGAAGATCGAGCGGAGCGCGTAAATTTTTTCATTAATTACTCATTACGAGCCTCTTATCAATAAGACTTTAAGGTTATAGGAATATTTTGTGGTAATTTAACGTCTACGCGTCGGGGTCCCTTAATTGTTACTTACTTACTGTATTATTGATACAGCTGATACGGTGGTAGCCCCTGGAGAAAAGACAGTCTTCAATACCCATAAGCTGCACAGTGTCGATGTAGCCCATCAAATTAAAAGTGCTGACAGTCGAACCACGCATGGTACAAACAACTTGATACTTGATGCCACACCAAACCTCGTAAACAAAGCCCATACTTATAAACAACAATAAAGAAACCAGTAAAGTGTAAATCTCGGAGGAAGGTTCCAATTAAGCCAATTAAATTGAATTATACAATTAAGGGAAGCGTCTACGGACAGCTCATTGAAGTAAAAGTGGACAAAGGAGAGCTGATGGAGGTGACAACCTTGATTTGGAGATAGGGGTGTCACTCCAGTGGCAACCTGGGAACGTGTTCGTGTAGCATGCATGCCATTATTATATTGATTGGCATTTCTATTCATGGATACAGGTGTAGATCTTTTGCCTAACCTTTTCGAAACATTTTGGTCGTAACAACTTTCTTTTCAGTGCTCTTGTAGTTTTTTTTGCTGTGCCAACGTAGACGTTGGCGTAGACGCCACCTATCATCATTTGCCTAACAGTTCGTTGGTCTGTTATAAAGCTATGCTCTCGTGTAGGTATTTTTTTGTTCTTAGGGCAAATACATTTAAGAAAATCTCGGCACTTGCAAGCCGAAATATCAAACAAAACTTTACTTGCGAGACGAAACTCTTCCAACTTATTTTTAGGTATTTTCGGGTGAGATTTAAGGAGGTTTTTACATTTTAAATGATAACTTTGTAATATTACCTTCATTCGTTTAGGTTCTACTGTGGGCTTAGCTGTTTAACTGCATGCAGTGACTGCCTTTCTTACCAGCACAACCCAGTGACATGATACTCTGTGGTATGGCAGTTTGTGAAAGAAAATGATACCCAAAGTTAATAAAATTGAAGTAACCAAATCGAATGGCTACCATATCATCAATACTAGATGTAAAATAACCCTACACGAAGCTGTCAACCAAACCAACCTTCTGTACATCAAAGTAACGCTACGTAATATTATATACGAAACACTATATATATATATACTATATATTATTTGTATATTAAGAAATATTGCTGGGAAACGAACACTTTTTTTAGGGTGAAAAATCACTATTTAATGTAACGCACTGAAAACATTAAGCTGGTGGATGTATTGAATAGTAAACGGGTCACGGAGATATTTGCAGGAAAGTTATTTTAACATAAAAATATAGTATTTAATAAAAAGTGTTAGAGAAGTTTCAACTTGTGATAAAGTTGAAACTTCGACCACCAATATCTCCGAAACTAGAAGGTATGGACCAGAACAAAAAAAAAATGGCAATGATGAGGAGAACAAATACTTTTCGGCTTCATCCCTTCATAGGGTCATTTTTTAAAATTTGTGTCTAAAAATTGAAGCCAGAAAGATAAATTTTCATTATCAAAACTGCTATAGAGCTATCAGGTTTCAGTTTGCCTGAAAGGCTTCTATTCGGTGGCCATAACATTGACCGTGAGACGAAGACTTAGTATTCACCAAGGTTCGCAGGTAGGATTGAATGTCATACATAATTGTAACACCTTGAGGTGCCACTTCTTATGTAATTGTACGGAAATTTAACTTGCAAACTAAACTTGATATTTACACCTTTATGAAATTCCACTTGAAAACCAGGATTTGTAAGCGGTTCATGGTTGCAGCAGTTGACATATGAAGCGTCTGAAGATCTGAAGACTGCTTTATCGTAAAATAGAAAAAAAACAAACAATAACATGAAGTTTTAGATCTGATCTATAACATTAGTGTAAGTAAGACATTGTTTTTAAAAGGAATCAAGAATTAATAGACTCCCAAAATGCAGGCATTCCTTGTCTAGTTTAGGGTTCTAAGGTCTCGTAATTCTAAGATAACTTTTAGAGCCATACGTCGGTATTGTTACCAAAAATAATTATGTCTTGCCAATAATGCCCATCAGGTGGGAATCAAAGATGCCCAACAATAAGATAAATCGTAAGCAGAAAAATAAAAGCAAATAGTAACGCAGCCCTAGTGGCGCGTTTCTTTGAATGCATTGTAAACATCTCAGGGTACCGTGAAAGCTCAACAGTCAGTACACAAAAAACTGCGGTTATATCTACCAAGAGAATGTGTCGTTTCACTTGTACTTGTTTACTAAAGCCGTGTGTACACTAGGAGACTTGTGTTGCTATGTGCTAGCTTGAGATGTCTCGCCATGTTGCTAGATATCGAACGGTGAGAAGAAACAAATGCTGACGCAGAACACCTGTCGGTTATGGCCAGTGATATCACGAAAGCTGGGGATAATTTCGATCAAAGGCAGGTTCTGATTCTCTGAGGACGGTTGTGTAGCGAATTTATTTAAGGAGTTTTTATTCATAGCCTGCTCTATAACACTCATAGGCAAAGGCCTCCCTACACTCCTCGTGAACCCGCGGGTCCTCCTACCAGTTCCAGGAAATTTCAGTCTTCCAGGAGGAGAATATACAGGGTGGATTTTTTCAGCGCCTCCTGGAGGGAAAGTACTCTAAATACTGGAGATAGAAAATGTTAGTTGAAGGAAACATTCTTTTATTTTTAAAAATAAATAAATCTGCATTCAGTTTTCGAAAATTCGCGTGCCACACTCGGGCATCGAACCGGCTATATTCCAAAAAAATAACACCCTTTTATGGCGTCAATCGATAGGGTCAAATCTCTTTAACAAACGTCAAATCATAACTTGTTGCTCAAATGAGCTCCATTTTGTTGGATACACAAAATTATTTGAAGGAATTCATTTCCAGTAACTTTTAATAGCGAGGTGTGGTGAATATTAAAAATCGTATTGCGAACCTCAGTTCTTAACTCGTGTACAGTTGCATAGGATTTTTGGTCAATTTCTTTTTCAATATATCCCCGTAAAAAAAAATCTAAAGGGGTGAGGTCTGGTGATCTCGCAGGCCATCTGATTGTGCCGTTTGTACCAATCCAGGTATTGAAATGAAGTTTCTTTTTAAAAATAAAGGAATGTTTCTTTTGAGTAAAATTTTCTATCTCCAGTATTTAGAGTACTTTCCCTCCAGGTGGCGTTGAAAAATTCCATCCTGTATAATTTAATTGCTTGTTAAGGAAAGTTTCTCCACACACAGTTCTGAACAGAGTTGTGCGATACTTCGGCAAAATCATCGGCTGATAGTCTGAGATAGTCTTGGTCAGTGGAATAAGACCAGGGATCTAAGGGACGACGAATTAACCGGTGGGCCGATCTGATTCTCAAGTCATTGGAGCTATCTTTTCAGGAAGCCTCATGAATGGCAAAGGACCGACATTTTTGGTGCTAAACCAGGACAAAATGGGTCACGATCCTCAGCACTGAGGGACCGTGTATATAGACCAGGTTATAGAGATACGTTAAGCGCCCCTGGCTGCAGGCCTTAAACTCAAGGTAATCACAAGATAGCCCGGTCAAGCAGAAGCCAGTCTCATAGGTTGACCTGCGAGACGACATTATCAAAAAAAAAAAAGATATGTTAAGCAGGGTGTCACAGTGTCACTTGTCATTTGTGGTACAAAAGTTGAAATGCCAAACACCATTTTGTCGCTTAGTAGGAACGCAGCCTTAGTACTATTAATTGCTCTTTCTACGAAAGAAATTATCGCCATTAATTTGTTAGCTGATCTGAGAACTAAATACAGATAAAGTTAGCGTTATCTTAGTAAGAGTTAGTCTAATGGAAATGAATTGCTCCGGCCTTGTCGCTTGTTACTGCTAGTGATTGCGAACTTTCCAGATTGATATTAATTGCTATTGATTTAAAAATGGAGTGGAGGAAAAGTTAACGGATGAAATACGTGTAAGCTGTTTGTAGCTAACATAGAAAGTATATGGGAAAAATAAGTTTAAACAAACTTACGTTTTTAAAAACAGATAATTCTAGTCTCTAGAGTAAGAAAATCTGCTTTTTCAGTATTACCGCAGAGTCAATAAGTCCCATCGAAAAGCGAAAACCTATCCGAGCTCTAAACCTTCTAAAATAACTGTCTAAATTTTTTACTTACTCTTACTTGGAAAAAAAATAACTGCGAAAAAATTTACGTTCCCAGAAAATACACATATTTCAAGAATGCACAGACTACAGTATCTTAATTAAATTCCAAGCAAATACAGGCACAAAAACTTGCAGGAACAAATCAATTAAGATTCCAAATATCTCACATTCCTTGTCCGTTGAGCCAAGATTATCACTTTGGTACTACAGCAGCGGCCCCCAAACTTTTTTGACCACTTTAGTTAGCCCACCTGGGTTAACACTTTGGTTTCTTTTTGTTAGCAAGTACCGGTCTACCATATGGTTTAAGAAAAAGTACTTCAATTGAAACTAGTCTTTATGTACAAAAGTAACATATATCTAACAGTAGATTCTATATAATTATTCGTTTATTACAGAAAAGACAACATTTTTTTGTTGTCTCTTTTAAAAGTTGAATAAAATTAATCTTTCGTGGACCATAGTTTTGCAAAACCAGAGCAAACAGGTTAAGCATCAATGGGCTAGAGGCTTATAAGGCCTGCTTATACACCCACTGTAGGCACGTTATAGCAATGTGCTAATCTTGAAAAATGATTTGTTCAATATTTAGTTCCCAATTTGTAGTTTGACGTGTCAATTAATTCGATAAATCAAATTGATTTGCTTCATTTTGGGGTATTAGAAGAGAGGTTGTTTTTATTTATATGGGCTTGCGTAGGATACGTATGCAAGTTCTAACGATCTTTTTCATAATTTATCTCTTGTTCAAGTAAATTACAAGATAATTAGGCAAATTAGAGTTCAATTAAGACTTTTTAACCAATACAGACCAAATTGCGGACTGAATCTCGTTACCGGACACTGAGAGATAGTTCACTATAATATCTGTCGAAGTCCGGTATCTGGAATAGCGTCTTGTACGCACGACGATCAGTCGATCAATCAAGCTATGCAAACCAGCAAAAGCATGTCTCTCATTGTACGAGAAATCTATACAAAGGGAGGCCATGTTGTACTGAAATGTATACCTTGTGTATAACGAATTGACCAAACCATAAAATAAGCACCGACTCAGTGAAGGCCTTGACAATAAAATTAAGAAAAGAACGCGCAACTGCCCATTCAATTGTAGAAACCCATAGATACATTATAGATCATGACCATACCGATAAAGCTCAAAGCTTGCATACTTTCCTTGCACTTGACCGTCCCAACAATTATACCATAAACTTTCGCTGGTAGCGAGGTATGCAACTGACCTTCATCGGCCCAGTGTGCCACAGCCCGCGGCTACGACTTTCACGACAAATCCGACGATCGATCGCGAGACAAATCGAAATATCGATCTTTGAATATCGATGTTACAGTCAAAACTGTTTATCTGTCAAAACCACTTTTGTCAGTCAAAACCAACTGGAATTTCGGAACGTCTTAGTTATAATTATCTAGAAAAAATAATGTTTTTAACAGGTTCACAAAAAAACCTAAAAACCTAAGCTTATACTGTGCCTACGGGCGGGCGGGTTGTTCTCTGTCTGTTAATTATTTACAATCGTATGTTAAAAAAAAGTTTGAAAAAAGAGGTGATTGTTAGTAATTGTGTGAGCAGTCATAACCGGCAAAAATGATTGTTTACTGATTTTTGCAGTCGAAAACGGTTTTGACTGATTTACAATGTGTGACGGTGACATAGATACCACAATCTGCTATTGTTTCAATAAAACACTCGATAAATGTGTCCATTCGATTTTACAGTTCGTACTGTAACAAATTCGTATTAGTATACACAAATTCGTTCACACAAATCGATTTTGTTATTTAGTACTTCCGTGTGCCTATTGATTATTAACCTTTTTTCTTGATTGTATACGGTGTACATTTCTCTAGATTTATTCTTCCGTCTTACTATTTTTGGTGCTACAAGATACTTTTGGCGCACAAATGACGCTGACCGGGGCGCGCAACAAAATGACAGCGTTAGTTCCGATTTTGGCCACAAGCCATAAGAACCTTGTATTGCCATAGATGTCTACATGCGACGATAACTGCGCAAGATTTGACATCATGGTCACATGTCAATGTCAATTAAAAAAATGTCAATAAGACTTGCGACAAAAGAAAGCAGGAAATGTGAGCACTGGAAGATCAAATTGCATATCAATCGGATGATGAATTGCAGTGTATTCGTGGCTGAATTCAAGAGGTGGGTAAATATATCTTTGTTTTATACTTTCTTCAAGGTGAAATGTCTTGTATTCCCATAATTACTTCAGCGACACTTTTCGGATGGGAAATCATCAAATGACCACTCTGGGCGAAGCCAACCCATCCATGTTCCTTCTTTTGCCCTTTGTGTTCTAGGGCTGCGGTATCTCTTTCGAACAGTCCCACAGCCCTGGCAGGCATCGCTCCTTTCGGACCCCTTCCCGTTTGCTGACAGGGTGTCAGCCACCTGGGTGTTACCTTAATTTTTCAGTAATACTTAATTGCGATCACTGAAACTTGTAAAACCAGAACGGAAAAATTGAGGACGTGGCTCCGGACATGGACACCTCCATGCAAATACTTACTCAAGAATACGTAATTAGTCCGTTGGTACCAAGTTTCACAGGTCCTCAACTACCCATGCAGGCCTGAAAATTGAAAATGAATCTATTGTTGCCACAGATATAGTAAGTAAGTCGTAAGTGCTCTTGATTTATCTAGGTTTATACCCAGATAAATCAAGAGCACTTACGACCACGTACCTCGTCTTAACGTGGCTACAGTCGCAGTAAGCTAATTTTTTTAAAACAACAACGTTACAACTCAAGAACCTAATTCTTGACATTTAAAGAACAAAAACCTGGCCTATTTCGTATAGTAACATGTTGGTATATTAGTAACTAAATAGTGCTTATGACGTCATAGTAGGTAGTCAAAAAATGGCACGCTTGGTTTTCATACGGAGCGTGATACTTGCCTTGCCTTGTCTAGGTGCATCTATGTGGTTGTTGCCCACAAGACACTCTCACTACCCAACAACAAAGCTAGTCAGGTGTAAGCCCAAATGTTGAGACAACACGACCACTTTCATTGGACTACAATGGTCGCACCCACTGCTTTCACTGCTCAATTGATTGCTACATCAATAGCCTGCTATCTTGTAGACAACACATTACATTTACATCTGAGGTGCATGCGTGGGTTCTGAATTTCGAACTTGACCGTGGTGAATGGGTCACTTCATTTTCTTTGCGTGAGAAGGAGATGGTAATGCCTATTCTTGAAATGATTTCTATGCCAAAGTAGGGTATAGCTTCGAGGTTTTGTAAGGGACGTTTATGCGTGACTTCATTTTCTTACAGCTTCCTTATGATAAGTCAAACCGTCTCTTACTGGCACTTCTAATAGAGGGTGGAAAGTTCACCGACGCTAAAATGGTTACCACGTAATCAGTAAATTATTCTGAGCTGACAAAAAAAAACAGCTGTTTCGTACATAATTGCAATACCTTCACGGTCAAACTGTATGGAACAGCTGGTTTTGGTTCCGTAACTCAATCGGCAAAACGGAACCTTTATATGATCTCTTTGTTGTCCGTCTGCCTGTTTATCAAGACCCCTTGTCTCAGGAATGCGTGGCGGTATCAAGCTGAAATTAATAACAAATACTCAGGTCTGCTACCCCTTTTTTTTACCGATGGTAAATCATCAAATAACTCCTCCCGCTCTGAGCTGAGCAGGAGGGAGTGTCAGACTTTTACTGACTAAAACCCATCCATGTTCCTTCCTTTGCCCTTTGTGTTCCAGGGCCACGGTATCTCTTTCGAACAGTCCCGCAACCCTGGAGGTCTGCTACCCCTTGGAGCAATGAAAAAATCTATCTTGTAAGTCAACGCGATCAAAAGATATAACTGTTTATGTCGCAAATTATGCGATTTCACAAGGGAATCAAAACCCTTTGACCTAGAATCATGAAATTTGGCAAAAAGCAAGGCCTTACAGCATAAATAAAGGAAAAATTCTAAAAAAAGGTGAAATTTAAAGGGTGTCCCATACATACATAGTTGACGCCAATTAAGATATTTTTGTTTTTTAGATGAAGAATGGTACGGAACCCTTCGACCGCGAGTCCGACACGCACTTTTTTTTTTTTAATTACTGATGTAAAATTTCTATGTGGGGGAGAGGGTTCAAAATGATGTAAGCACTGAATACCTTGTATTTTTTTTATTAGCCCGTATTGTCCCAATCCTGGGCAAAGGGCTTCCCGGTTCCTTCCACTTCTCCCGGTGTGCTTCTTCTGGCTGCTGGCACTTATTAATTCTTATATTATGACGTTGGTCTCTTTGGTCGAGTACTGCCTGTTGGTCTAGTAGTCGCAAGTGCCACAGCAGTAGTGAATCGGGAGTAGTGTTCTTGGGTTTTTCATCAGTAATTTCTCAGTAGCAGTCCGGTATCTGGATTTGTGCTCGGTTGATGGCAATAGGCTCCCCCCCCTAATACATGGGACTTCAACGTAGGTAACTGGCAAAATGTGGGTGTGTGGAAGGTGTGAGCCTATACGCCTTTGCCTAACCAATAGGGCCATACACGCGTGATGTTATGTTGTGACAAAATACGGAGGGAGTGTGCTTCAAATACTCAAATACCTACTATCCAACAAGATCTAGTGAACCTAAGTATAAATCCAGCGATAATGTCATGAAGGCTTTAGTTTGGTTGCCAAAACATTACACAAGTTTTAGGATCCATAACTTAAAGTTAGTATGGTGCTTGTAGGCGATGTTTAAGTAAGTTGTCACTGTTTATGGTAAGGCCTATTCAAGTTAGTTTACATAAAGCTTACCCGGTATCGAAAACTTTATAGATTTGGTGGCGATTGATCAATCAATTGAACGAAATAGAACTTATTGGCCGCCGCACAGCCGCCGCATTTATGGATATTCAAATTCAGAATACGTATTTTTTTTATTTCGCTTTGACCGCCCATGAGCGCCCATGTCGCGCTTATAAAAAATCTGATGCTACGTGCATAGTTGATTATGTCCTACGGAGAAGAACCGGCAGGAAACTCCACCACGGTGTTGATAAAAACGACCAAACTTAAAAATATCAAATGTTACAATCCTACAAGAAGCATTTTATTTCGTAAGTAGGATCTACTTAAACTTTCACGGTGTACAAGTGACATCACGACATGTCACTTAAAAAAATCATCGGTCATTTCGCTTTCATAACTAAACAAAAGAAATATAAGTAATCAAATTTTAATTAGCCAATAATTTGCAAAGAAACTATATCATTAATTTAACGTGTCCACACTTCATATTTCAAACGTCAATTCGAACATGACGTTTTTATTTTTTAAATCAGTTTTTCAAGTGACAAAGGAAAACGAAAGTGTTGCTCCACAACAAAGCTTTTTAAAGCAAAGGTCAGAAGGTTAAATATCTCTTCGTAAACGATTTTTCATTTGGGGATATCGCATTCAATTTGTGAAACCAACCGTGCTCCGTTATTAATATCGTTTTGCAGCGAAAGACTTATGTAAGTGATCTTGTTAGAGATATTGTCCGTTTACATTTCACCTTTTTTGCGGAATCTTTTTTTATTCTTTAAGCTTTGACAGTTGGTTGACTTGTCATAGCCGTCATTTGTTGACAGTTGACGATCACTCATTTTTATAGCTAAAACTAGCCGCTTTCTTTAAGTAACTGATTTCTCTACAACTTGACAATAGGACCACGGTATCTTTACTAGCTTATATAATGATTAATGACCATAATTCAAAGTTCACGAAGAAAAAATAGACCACTGATTTTTTTTCATTTCATCAGTTAATAAGTCCAAACATACATAAATTATCATTGAGTGTGGCGTCGAGTTATAGTACTAGAAAAGTCCGTGTCGGAATCGCGCATTGTATTAAGAAACAAGTATTGCTAGAAAGGTCAGCTCGTTGATAACACTATTATGTGAGAAATGGACGGCTGCAGTGCTACAACCTTCACCCACGTACGGATTTACTGCACATAGGGTCATCGGACTTTCATTATAAAACTATTGGAAATATGAAACACACTTCTGAAGTCAGCCAGCAGTTGGAATACTACATCTTACAAAATATTTGAAGTCCGTTATCAACCGGTACAAACTTCCCTTTTTGGGATTCCCACTTTCTATTGAAATAAAATTGACTTGGGCAATCCATACGAGTAGTTGTAAATTAAATTCTCATTCTTTCTTAAAATACATAAAATTTATCTTTTCATTACCACGTTTTATTTAAAAATCATTACTACTAGACAGCTATAAAAATTCTATTCTACAATAATTTATATGATGGCAATTAACTGTATAATCTTAAGCTTGTCGGGGACTGTTGTCGACCTGGCAACCCTATCAGGAAGTGTGCCAACAGGTTCGAGCGGACAGTCGACCTACTTTGAAAGAGGCTATCTTACACCAAACCTACATACATTATAAAGCCTGTATATAAACAGCTATTTGTATAATACTTTGCATTTCGTTTCTGGTACGGCAAGTTGCTCTGAAACCGATTAAATGCAGTTTTGTGAGCCATAAAGATAAGCGTATGGTGTTTCATTAAGAAGTTTCGATTGTAGATATGGAACGAACTGGCCACTGCGTTGCAACTGAAGTTATCGGAATAACCTGCGATTCGAAGAAAAAAACATTGTCTGTGGTTTGTGCCCATTTCGGCGGCGAGCGCCATTTTGATTAGGAATAAAAATAACGAGCTCTGCTTGCTTGCTGGCGAAATGATTTACTGCATGATATTAATAAGTAATATGGTTAAATTCAATAAATGTCTCGTTCTCATCACAATAAAGTTGGAACGGGATTTGCAAAAACTACAAACCAATCGATTAAAAAATCATTAAAATTTCTCAACAAAACGTAAAAAAGAAATAAATCAAGTCACAACCACGCTTAATCTTATATTGTATGTAAGCAAAAAAAAAGCAACTCGTATTAACCCTACCACTGCCAATTATAGTTGCAAAACTCACATTGATGCGCACAAAGTAATAAAAAGTAAAAACGTATAGAACCCGTTCGCACAATGAGTCGCAAACGTTGGAAATCAACGCTTTAATGACGTCACATGGACGCGGGATTGACAAGTGGTGGCATACGATAGGCGTATGCGCTTCTCACAGGGTTGAACGAAATATATCGCCTTCCAATACTATTTTGGTTTCTGTTACCGCCTGCGTTTTTTGAGAATACACGTTGCCAATTTGCCGTGACGCCAATTGCTACCATTTAAGAGCCGTTTAATTGAAGGCTATTCTAAAATACTGAATAAACAAATCCGGGCCGAAAATAAAAAAAAAAACTGGGACTTTCTCTTAGTTGGGCTATCCAGTGCATTTCACAAAAGAACTTTGTCAAGTAATTAAGACAATTTTGCATCAGACCACAATTCAATTCAAAAAATTCAAAATCATTTGTATCAATCCATTTAAAATCATATGCATAAATTAGAAATAACAAGAATTTATGTGGTATACTACCACTAAAAAGCCGACTACTGAAAAATCACGCTCTTATTCAAATCGGGTTTTTTTTCGATTTGTACACACGGCTACACATCAAGCTATACATTTCTATTTTATGCTGATCTCGCATTGTATAGGATTTCCGTACAATGCGAGATCAGCATAAACTGGAAATGTACAGCTTGATGTGTAGCCGTGTGTACCATATGTTACCCGGGCCATAATATCAAAATCGGATGAATAGTTTAGGCGCTACAGAGGAACATATACGTAAATACAAACATGGCTTAGACTGCTAAAATCATAATTCCATTCCTTTTGGCTTCGCCGTAGTAGGGTAAAAAACAACTATTAACAAAATCTTTTAGGCTTCGACAAAGTGACAAAAGATCTCGTATGCAGTTATTTTTAGAAATATATTAAAAGCACTTATTTCATTACTGAACTAGAACCTTTACTTCCAGTTCAGCAAAAAAATAACTTTTTTTTAACTTTATATTTTACTCGTCTACACTAGACGACAAAAAATAAATAAAACCGACAGCCCTAACCTAGTACAGAAAAGCAACAACAAATGATCGACGTTGATGGATGGACTCTGGTGGATAGGTACTAATTGGAGATTTGCATATCCCCCCCCCGGCCGCACAGCTCCCTATCTCCCCTTCCCAGGTCCGCTTAATTAATACCTGCATGGAATCAGTTGCTATTGAAGAGTTACTGTTAGATCTTGCGTGTGTGGTCCGATGGTGAGATAGGGTCTAAGATTGTAACGGGCCCTTTGAGATGTACTATGTATTTGTAAATAGGTTATGTGAATAAAGACGCTCTAAAACAATCTTTAAGTTAGTCCCTTGGGCAATCTCATAATGGGCAATTTAGTTGAAAAAGCATTTGCTAATTTTATGGATCAGGAAACGATAACATCTAAGGGTAAATACCCTTAGAAAAAAAAATCCAAAAATGCAAATGCAAATGCCCAAATGGGCATTTGCCTTTTTTCTCATTTATAAATTAAAATAAATACCAAACATTTTAAGCTTGGTGAAATACGAGACTATTGGATGCTTTATCAAGTTTGATCGTACAAGCTTTAAACAGTAGTAACTTCTGTGCTCAAGCTACGTCCCTGTACGTAAGAGCCTAAGTTTCTAATCATTTTCTTAATGGCGCCAGTTGCATCTTACGTCAAATAGCGCTCCTTAATTAAAGTACAACATTGTTCGAGAGCCTTCTACTCAAAGTCAAGTTAAAGCTCCGCATTTCCACGAACCACAAAACGGTGACTAGTACTCGTGCATAGTACATAGTGTGTATGTGTTTGCACTTGTACGTAAGTGCAAGTGCAAACACTAAATATTTGGCAGTAGGACCACTTCGAACAAAATTATTATTATTTTATTTGAGTCGTCATCATGATCCTTTTGCTCCAATCCCATATTACTTGGGAGCAACACGGTTTTTTCTTACATTCTCCCCTGTCAACGGAGACAATCTCATTATTCTCTTTTTACCCGACTACGGCGAAGCCAAAAGGAAGGGCTATGATTTTAGCAGTCTATGTATGGTTGTATTTACATATGTTCCTCTGTAGCGCCAAACTATTTGTCCGATTTGATGAATAAGGTGTTAATCGATTCGTTATTATGGCCTGGTTAACATAGGCTACATTTTAACCGACTTCAACGATAGGAGGAGTCGATTTTACCTTGTAAATCGCGAATTTAATAAGAGCGTGATTTTTCAGTTGTCGGGTTTTTTAATTAGATTACACGAATTCTTGTTATTTGATAAAAGTTGGAATAGGCGAAAAAAGATGGGGATCCTGCCTGCATTCGCTCTAGTCCTATCACAGGACTCCTATACAAAGCTTTAGTTCGTCTCTTTACTAGCCCTGCACGTATCAAGAATCTTCTTTGATCTGCATAGTGTCACCAGCAGTCACGTTTACAGACCCTCTGTGTCTGCTCCAAGGCTGACAGACCACAAAGTGGCGACCATCACTGCCCACGCGCATGTCGTGTCTTGAATTATTGCTAGCCCCCGTCCCCCTCCCGCGTCCCGCGCTCCACATCCGAACAAAGTGGAACGAAAGCTTTCCTGAACTACAGATACAGTTTAACGGTTCAATATTGCATACAAACAACTTGATTTACTGCTGACACTTAGAGAAGAGCAAATAGAGTGAGGTTTCACGCTCTGAGACTATTCAGATATTGTTCAAAGTTTTAGTTTTGTTTTCAAACAAACGGACAGTATTTTCAGAAATAAGCACAAAAGCGAATAGTCAAAGAGACATTGGTTCAGCGCTAACAATATTGGAAGAGTTAAAAATGTGTTGAATTGATATGTAACGCTACCGAAAACGTCGAATTAATTCTCTTACAAGTATTTGTAGAATTAAAAAGGGTTCAAAACGTCAGTTGTCTAGGTCATACGGATCAGTATGAAGTCACTTCACAAAAGAAATAAGTTAGAAATCAAAACTTGAAATGCAGAAAGCGTAAATCTTGACCACTCCTGCCTCTAGGTCTAAATAGCACAGATATTCCATCATAAAAAGGGCTAATATTATGACATCCGGCCGGCTTGCGCAAAAAGGTACAACGTGGCTAGATATACTCGTATATTTCTTGTTGCTCCAACATCTTGGCTAGCCTTTCTATAAAATAAAAGGCAAATAAGTATAATCTTGGGTCAGCCGTGCAGTGCCCCGCATTGTCTTCCTATATTACGGGCCATAATGCCCTTTCATAGCCTTTAACATTGAGAAGGAACAAAGCCGAGGGGAGGCACACTAAAAATTGACAAGACGAGAGTAACAACGTATACTAAGGTATTGTATGCAACCTTGTAAGGAAGATAAAAATAAATTTAAAAGGTTTTTTTGTTTGGAATTTTGCCTTTGTTTTTAAGGAGGCAGATTCTGAAAGATGTTGCAAATTGTCTCGGTGTATAATATTAATCATTGGTTTATAAAAGTTGCAGTTGCTACAAAGTTGTGTTCAAATCAATTGACATGTAAGAATTTTGAGTATGTCTGTGGATGGCTATAAGAGGAGGGGAAGACCAAAGCAACGATGGATGAACTGTAGATAGATGATGTCATCTTTTATAGTCATATGGCTAAAAGATGGTGACTACTGAGATGTCGACAAATGGAGAAGCATTGAAGAGGACAATATGCTACGCTAACCCAAAAATAGTGATAGCCTAGTGGTGTGACCGTCGCGTCAGACTGCCAAGTCATAGGTCTCGAGTTTGAACCTAAGGCACGCACCTAATTGGCGGCGGCGACCTCTCGCGTCCGGCCCTGGTTCAATCCATGGTCCGGAGCGAGAGGGAATGGGACGCCGTCACCTCCTTCTGCGAAGCAGTCATGCTAGCGAAGGAGGTGGCGGACGTGAGAGGGAGAGAGCCTCACGTCTCAGCCGCCGCGGGAGACGCACCGGGCGTCGGCCTGTGGACGGTGAGCTATGGGCTAGCTCACCGTCCGTCCGTCTTATGACGATAGGCCGTGTCGACGGACGGCGCGTTCGTGTTCCACGCGCGCCTCAAAGAGAGTCAGCAAACAGGAAGGGGTCCTAAAGGACCGATGCCTGCCAGGGTTGCGGGACTGTTCGAAAGAGATACCGCGGCCCTGGAACACAAAGGGCAAAGGAAGGAACATGGATGGGTTTTAGTCAGTAAAAGTCAGCCCAGAGCGGGAGGGGTTATTTGATGATTTCCCATCCTAAAAAAAAAAAAGGCACGCACCTATGATTTTTCGGATTCATGTGCGTATTGTATAATTATTACTTGCTCCGGTGAAGGGAAACATCGTGAGGAAACCACCATGCCTGAGAGATATTTCTTGACGGCATGTAAGGCCAAGTCAGAGGCCCATGGGCGGCATAAGAACTCTGACATCAGGTTAGGTACCTACTAACCACACGATAAAGAAGACCCAAAAATAAAACGAGTTAAGGACAGGAGATAAGAGTGGACCATGGCAGAACGGCCCAAAATAGGTGGAAACAGATGGAGGAAGCCGTCATACAGAGATGGATCATTTCTTAAAATGTTAAGTTTAAAAAATATAGAATTGTAAATTATAGAGAAATTTGTTTTATTAAAGGACAGGAGAATTATGATGGTGGTATTTACAGTATATTGTAAATGCTACAGTTATAATTCCAGATCGTTGATTCCTTGTGATCCAAATCTAGATCTGTCTATAAGGCTGACACACAAGATAATTTAAAGATTTTATTACTTCACTAAAAAATAAGCTGTCGATTTGTTTACATTTAATACTGATAAAGGTCGCAGCAAGTAGAAAGTTAAGGAAGTTAATGACCACGAAAATAAACATTTAGGCGTTTATGTCGGTCACGGCGGGTGCATCGCGGAATGGACGCAAGAGTCGAGTAACGGTGCTGTAGTGGCCAATTAGCGACGCAGACGCAATACCCCCTAATTCCCCGTTTACGACCTCAGGCGATAAGACTTAGGATTAGCAAAACGCGCAAGTTTCAATTGTTTCCTTTGCGTGAGTAACTTCGCCACGCGCGACAGGCGTGTTCTGTGACTGCAAAGAAAACAAAAGAAAAAAAACCTGGAGCATTCCACTACTTGGGGAGATCTTTGACAGTCGTTACAGGGGTCGTCGGGACTCAGTCGAAGGAATCAGGAGAGGAGCGCGCGTGTATCTTGACACAAGCCGCCCGGCCGCGTCGCGAGTCGCGTCACCTGAGGACGCAAACGCCTCCTTATGTGCAACTGTGATTAAGTAATGTTATTACGACTTATGAGAATCACAATGGTATGGTTGAAATGTATAACAATAGAATAGGGGTATTCAAAGGAGTAGCCCATATGTTTTTTTCAGTTGTAATATCAAAGTATTTTAGTGTTACCTACATAAAACTTTTGAAATAGGCGGGTAAGTAGACCGAAACTTTTAAGTGCGAACACAGTTTGTGATGCAATACTATACAATTTAACAAAACTAGGTAAATGTGAAAATTATGTTAAGTTATGGGATTAGGCGTTACTTCGTGGAAATCCATGACATTACTGTTAATGCGAAGTATTTAATTTGAAATCCGCAAACATATCCAGGTTTAGTTGAAAGATGCAGCACCGCCGGAAGCAGTGCGGAAGCGGGTGCAGTGCGAAAATTACCATGCTACAAGCAACCAAATCAACACTAATAATTATTCCTATTGAAATAATTAATAGATATTTTTCTTCCGCTCCAAATTTACTTAGTAAATCATAAGTTTCCTTTTTTAGACTAATTTATTCAACATTATCATTTAATTCATTAAATGTTTTAATGCACTAATTAAGTTATTAATTGAAATATTTCCCGTCAATTTGATTTATGCAATCATTATCAAGCATATAATTATGAACTTTTACCATAAACGGAAGTAATAAATATTTATTTTATTGTAACATCAAGATTTCAAAGCATTATTATCGTATTTCTCCCAATCGCTGGAGGCTAACGTAATGCAAGGAGAATAGTTAATAATATAGATACCGAACCATGCATCCGTGCAAGAAGCTAAAAGCTCATTAAAGCTTGCAATTAGTTTATTTTCTGCTAGATTGTGAGAGGAATTAATGAGAAAATAAGAATTACAAAAAATGAATTTGTTGGCCAAATGTTTCACCACTTTCACAGCATCGTTGAAGGAAGCACAGTGGGTACAAGATAGGTGGAACACAGTTTGAATTGAAACACAGCTCCACTTACACACTATGCTGTCGCATGTCGTTTCGTCGAGGACCCAAGAATATATAGAATTGAAGGGAAATCTAAATATGAGGATGATAAACTATTATCACCTATTAGGTATACAGGGTGTAAACGGACCCTTTAGGAAGTGCCAACCAAAAATAATAAACTTTTTTTTGGGGTGAAAAATCACGTTTTGCGGTAAAACTCAATGTAGCACACTCAAAACAGAGGGCTGATGGATGCAAAGTAAGTGATGACCTTAAAAACTAGTATTAAAAGAAAACTTAAAAAAAAATCTTGAACTCTGACCTCCAATTTGTCCTTAAAAACTAGAAGGGTACCAGATATGGTCCGGACCAAAAAATATCGCAAAGACGGGGAATACAAGTATCTTTCGGCTTCTTTAAGGGTATTTTTACAGCCTTTTTGTAAGTTCTAGGTACTAAAACCTTGACAGACTGATAAAATGATTCGATTTTTTAAAACATAACGCAATTTATAATGTTCGTAGCAGGCCTGATTCTTCGTTCACAATGGACAATCTTGACAGCTATTCATCGCCCATTGATAGATAGACCCGACAGCACAATTTTACCGCACCTTCCTTATTGCACCTTATCGCGTCTAAAGTGTACAAAACGTAGTACTTAAGTTTGTTTACTAGCAAACAGCAAATTGACTAACACAAGCACTTACAATTGCCCGTAGGTATATTCTAATCATAATAGCTGTCATTCAACGAAAGATAGATGAAATGGCTAATATGCAGGATGTTTGGCAGAACGTTGCACATACGAAAATGGTGGATAGGTGGGGTCATCTGCTACTTACTCAGCCCTGATTTATTTTGCCCTGGCCCCCTGGATATTTTAAAACAACTTTTTTTTGCTTTCTTCCAGTTTCACCACTTTCTTAACTTTAAAGTGTAATTTTTATTAAAAATGGGTAAAACAGGCAATATTTTTGTTTTTTTTTTTAATCTTTAATGTTGGCAGATTCATTGCTTTATTCAGATGTTAGCTAGAAAAAAAGTTATGAGTCCTCAAACTTACAGAAAGATGTAAAAATACTTAAATCTTAATTTCAACTTGCATTAAAAAAAAAAACTAAAAATGATTGAGGAGTTCCAATTCTAGCAAAACATCCCTACTGTGTGACCTTTCTAATTATAAGTAGTTTGCTTTTATAAAAAAAAAAAACCTTTATCAGTTATTTCATAATTTTACCAAGTAGGAAATTTTCGACGAAACTCTGCCTTTACGGAAAGTGAAATGTTTGGCGAAATTTAATACTGCAAGGTTGGTAAATATAAAAGACTAAAAAAAAATAAAAAATATGCCTGTTTTTAATAAAAATTCCACTTTAAAGTTAAGAAAGTGGTGAAACTATTACAAAACAAAAAATATATATATTCACGGAGCCAGGACCAAATAAATTAGGGTTGAGTAAGTAGCAGATGACCCCACCTATCCACCATTTTCGTATGTTCAACGTTCTGCCAAACACCCTGTATACTATTAAGGCAAATTGGCCTAGGGTGTCAATTGGCACTATCATCTTCCTAACTGTAGATATTAAAAAGAAGGCAAGTTTACCCCGACTTTGGGCCTAAAATGGCCGCTTAAGCAGAACTATAATAGGATAATAATATGAATTACGTTACAATTCGTAAAATGGTCACAAAGTGACAATCTTACTAATATTTTAAATGCAAAAGTTTGTGAGAATGGATGGATGGATGTTTGTTACTCTTTCACGCAAAAACTACTGAACGGATTTGGATGAAATTTAGCACAAAAATAGTTTATAACCTGAGTTAAGACATAGGATACTTTTTATCCCGACAATTATCGAACTCCACGCGGGCCAAGCCATGGGCATAAGCTAGTTCATAATATTAACAGTCTATGACCATTTTTAGAATTTTTAGGCCCCCTTAGATAAAATAGAATAAAACTATCAGGTATATCTTCACACTATTGCATAAGTAGACACTGTTTCTGAGTATTCTAGATCTGCCTAAGTTCTTAGCTGTATACTGTATCGTTACCTAGATACCCGCCCGCCACTCACTCCTTGTTCATGTTTGCATGCCCTACGGTCACTGTCAAGAATAGGGTAGCAAGGAATATGGGTAAATTAGGACGTTCTGTACATGTTACCACAAATGGGGTACTTACGTGAGAATTTTGTGCGTTAGTCTGGTGTGCCAAAGGTCTAAAAATCGGTAAATACAACTAATATTATTTTAGCGTTTTCAAGTGTAAATAATGTAAATATTCGTATGCCGCGTCCAGCGGCGGATATGTCCTGAACCATGCTATTTCCATTTAACAACTTTGTGCCTACCGTATCCTACGAATAAATGTCTTTGTCTTTGAATATTATTTATTGGAAGATTTAATCAAATAGGAATACATATTTGGGTCTTCCAAGATATTGTTAATTAGACACATGACATGGGCTCGGGTTCGGATTCTGTCCCACGCTCTCTCACAGCCTGTATCCCAGCAATGGGACCGTTACACTCTAATTTAATCACTTAATACATAAAAGTCACATGTGTTTTGTACATATGCGTACACGCTATGAAAGTCTCCGAAACCACCCAAACGATTTCAATGATTTTTGTGAATGTGTTTGATTGGTTCCAGCTTAAAAGATATGGTAGATTTGAACCCAACAGATGTAACCGTGCGATACACGGGCGGGTCGCTAGTATGGTATACATATTTTCAAGCACACCAAAAAAAAACGAACTTTATAAAATCCGAAAAAGAAAAGCGCAAAAGTACTGCTCCACTTTTTGCCAACAACTCAAATCCACTCTTCCATGGCAACCCTACCGTTGTTAATAAGAGCTCTATAAGTTCATTGAAGGTAACCAAGCAATTTATGTCCGAGGCAGATTGCTTTGTATAATCTGTTACATAGGGGCCTGGGGCCGTCGTCATCGTAAATTCCCTATTTATTCCCTGGAATGTTCTGGGGCCTATCCGATGCTTAGAGCGTTTTAGTGATGCCCTATTATGAGTTTATGACTGAAGTTCCGTTAATAATGTAGGGGTGTTTATTGGGTTTAGTTAGGTAAATCAGTTCAAGTCTTACCTATCGGGAAAAACCCGTGGCTGGATTATGGAGGTCAGATAGACAGGCGATCCATGTAAAATGGTGGTATTCCGCTCCATTCGGTTAGACTGGACGCCGACCTCAATAAGTTGGGAAAAGGCTAGGCCAATGATGATTTAAACAGATTTTAGGAGTATGAATTTGTAATGCCAATATAGACTGCTTTGCTGGTCTATAATGATCGCAAGCGCGACTGCTGAGCATGAGGTCCTGGGTTCGATTCCTAGGTCGGGCAGTTATCGGTTTTATTTTCAGAAATTTCTCAGTAGTAACCCCAGAGTCCGGATTAGTGCCCGGTTAATGGCAAAAGGCTGAACATAACAGGCGAAACGTAGGTGTACTATTGGTACACCTCTGCCTAAAGCTTCGGTGTTACAGGCGTGGTGTTATGTTATGTGTTACGAATTTGCAATGTAGCCTGCTTTGTTTCTGATGTCAATTTAAATGTGACTATCTCTCAGAAATCCACCTGAATTTAAAAAATCATGTAGTAAAATATCTGTTCAAAAACGTAAACACAAAGTAAATCAACAGGTAACCAAGCAAAAAATAATACCCTACACTTAACACCAATATATCATTTCAAAACTAGTTCAATTTCCACATAATTTCCAGAACGACAAGATAAATAATAATTGTCGCCGGCCATCCATCATGCTCTTACGCACGCTGAAAGCGACAAGGCCGAGTAGCTACGTTTTGATTTACGCATCACTTTCCATCCCAATACCGTTAAAGCTTTTTAAACCGGCTGATATCGAGGAAAGTCGGTAAAGCAAGACGGATGGTCTGCTCTTGCTTAATTTTATGCTAATGGGTGCAAGGCGCGTGTGAAACGGAACGTCGCGGAGCGGGCGCATTGTCGCGAGGGACACAGTGCGACGATAAACAGTAAACCAACCATAGCGCAGCATCTTTTTTTTTGTGAAATTTTCTGCGGTTATTGTAATCAAAAAACAAAATGGAGGCGTTACTTCTGACACTGACCAGGCGCCAATAGAACCATGCAGCACTAAGTAAAGACTCTTTGTGTGAAATCTAACACTAGTGGTGGTTGTCATCTTACCTTTTCGTTATATTGCATTACAAAGATAAAACGTAACCCGATGTCTCAATGTGACAGCCCCGACTTAATCACGAGTAACCTGGTGGAGTAAAACTGTGGAGCAGCTAAATTTGACCGAGCGGCGTCCACGAAATGGAATGAGAAGTGTTGGTCGTACGACCGTCGGCGAGATGGACAGATGAAATTGTTACCATCGCGGGAATATCCTGGACGAGGCTGGCACAAGAGCGTGGAGCTTGGCACAAGAGAGAATCCTATATACAGCAGTGAGTGAAGTCGAACTGTGGATGGTGATGATGATGATGAACCCGAAGCATGCTTAGAATTCGTGTAAACGCTTTACATGTGTTTGAGCCGATTCCGAATATTTGTTCCGAGTTGCAATACTGATTTTAATACTAACTACTATGTACATTGTGCTAGGGATTTGTAGCGTAGCTTTCGTTACAATTGGTGTTATGAATTTATGATAGATGGTAAGGAAATGCGTGAGTTTTGGTTTATTTAATGCAAACGTTAAGTGGGTTCTTAAAGCGGATTTATTTATTGTATTCAGTATAATAGTGCGCTCGGAGAGCTCAGTGGTTTTCTTGTGTATATTGTTACGAACAGTTTATGGTTAATGGATTTTTAAGTAGAGGCTTTTCCGTTCTAACTCTCTGTGTAATGGGATTGAACGAAATAGTATTTTGTCGTAATCAAACATCTAGAAATTTTTAAGTATCCTGAAAGTTTCTGGAAGGTGACAGTATTGGTTATTTAACATACTCATAATTCATTGAAAATTGTTGGCAGTCGGAAAATTCCTGAAATGTGAAAATTGGCAAATGACAGAAAGTAAATTAATCAAAAAACATTTCAAAGTTGTTTTCTATTCTTTCAGCAATGCTGTAGTACAAATGATCTTAGGGCGCTCGAATGACATTGGAGAGGAAAAATCAAGATGGCGTTAATTCCGACCACAAGAAATGATCACGCACCAAAAGATCCGTAGACAACTACAGGTGTAAATAACAAAAAGTCTGACATAAAGACGAGTACCTAGTGTGTCTACTCATAAAATTGAACATAAGGCTAGTACGCAAGCATGTCCCATAAAGCTTTATTAAAAACAGTCTGGCATAAAAGCTAGTACTCACGTTGCCGAGGAAGCCACTGCAGGGCTGTATCTGCGGCGGCAGCGGGGGCAGGTCCGGGGAGCGATGCGCCCGCGGACTCGCTCGTGTGTTCCGCGCCTGCTCCGACTGACCCATGGCTTAGTGCATGTGCATAGCTGGAAGGAAGAGAAGAGGGTATAGTAAGACCGTTTTAATTGTGCAGTTTACTTAAGGTGGTTGTCCAATTGAGCCAATTGTAATTTAAACCCTTAGACTTTTATATGACTAAAGTGCAGTGATGACCAGCTATCTTATTTTAAATTTAATTTAGAACTTAAAAACTAGTTGCCCAGACGCTACCTACGGGAAATAAAAATAGACCTATAAACTAAAATGGTAGATTTTTATTGAATCCCTTGAAGATTAAAAGTACCGGTTCCTGCAGGTGGGTTATCCATGGCATTTTCTTAAGTGTGCTCCTGGCGCCCGAGTTTTCTATTATTACCCAATTTTTGTTTTTATTGGAACACACAATATATAAAGTAATTTTTTTATATTACAATTGGCGCCCGAACAGGGACAAGTAAGTGATTCCATACTTTTGCTCGCGAGTGTAGTATTGGGTCCGAGTGGTAGATTACAGTATGACCACTATAAGTGTGCACTTTGAGGTAGCGGTACTTGTCAAGAAAAAATGCATGGATATG
The DNA here is from genome assembly GCA_947578425.1 of Eugnorisma glareosa. Classification (NCBI taxonomy): domain Eukaryota; kingdom Metazoa; phylum Arthropoda; class Insecta; order Lepidoptera; family Noctuidae; genus Eugnorisma; species Eugnorisma glareosa. The sequence goes on along the minus strand of OX387971.1, from coordinate 4,192,579 downwards.
TCAGACTTGGTATGTATGTTTATTTTAGTTCTGTGTTTTCCCGCTAGCACAGATAAGTTGGTTAAAGTTCCCACTTCCTCTTATAGAGGCCTCTCATGGAGGCTGATTATGTTGTATAGGTGATATTGCTTCCTAAGTGGGGCTGGTATGAATATACATACATAATATTATGAAGACTGTGCTATCTGAGTATCTAACCAGTTCTATACGCCATGTAAAAACTAAGCACTATACCTACTTATAGAGACATAGAACTATGCTAGGTCATGAACTCATGATCTCCTACAAAACATGATTTAACTTATCTAAGAAAATGAAAAGAATTCGGAAAGGCATTATTTCGGTATCTTGTTCACAGGATTTTATTTCGCCATAAAATTTTCCATTTGTGTTAAAAGGTCATTCAAATCTTTCATCTCAAACTTATTAGGCTGACATTTGATAATATTATTAAGGTTCAATGTAATTAACCTTTGAGGTCGTAAATCACAAAATTCACCTCATTTACGATAAAATAAAATGGTATCTAAGAACATTTCAGTTTCTCATAAAGATTGCAAGAGACTGGTATTTTATTAAGCATTAATAAAAACTGTTTGAACAAATTTTTGGAAATAAACGATCAGAGACAATAACTGAAACTTTAAGGGCCTATTTCACGATGTCCGAATAGCTACTACTTATCGAATAAACACAAAAATGGAAGGTAATTTGTATGAAATTATCTGCCAAGTAAGCTAATGGACACCTACTTGTCTTAACTTAATAAGAAGAATAATTATAAAATTATTAAACCATTGTTACAAACATTTTCGTAACCTAATTTAGCGCTATGAATAATCGTAACAAGTAAAATTTTAATATATTTAAAAAACAGAGATAACCAAACTAGGCTGCGCCTGCATCTTGGGGGCCCGAGTTGCGTTTACTTAAAATTAAAACACATCATTTGTTGATGTGATAGTTGACAAGGGTTATGTGACTAGGAAAAGCATTTGTAAGTGTGTTTTACCTTTAAAAACCGCTAGAAACAAGTGTCAGGCAGACATTGCTACGCAATTTGTACAGCTTAGCAATACCTCCAGCATGCGTTTAGTTTAAAGAGGAGATAATCTACTTAATTAGGTAATCGAAGCCGACATCTTTTAGAAAATAATATTAAAGTGTTACTAAAGTTCATCATCATCTAATCTAAAAATACCTGCTAAAATATAAAAGATAGATTATGGTGTCGCTGACTTTAATTTAATTTTTAGAACACAAAAGCTGCTATTGTGACTTAACTCTGTAGTACATAATTTTTAAGTATCATCAATAGTTTTCTCAGTTTACATTTCATTATTGCAATTTTCATATGGATCTCTAATTTTTTTTTAATAAACAAACCCTATGTTACTACCTGATAATTTCCGAGTTCGGGTGTAGCGACTGTTTTTAATGAATCATCTGTAACAAGTTTCTAGAAATACCATGCAGATATTGAGACCGCAACCGGCCGCCAAAGACACAAGGAGCTTTCTTATCTTTTGTTTACATACACACAGATGGTCAGCAACTGTAGAGACCTTTATCTTTTGTTCATAAAAGATATTAGCTAAGTAGGTAGGTAAGCGTGTACGTTTCGGAGTTAAATTTATAGTTCAGTCATAAACTGATATTCTGAGTAGCAACTGCGCTTAGTAAACTTTTGAATAAGTATGACTCCTAGATCACATTACTGTTAAAGAAAAGGCAGAAATCATTTCAACATTGCCTGTAACGACTCTCGGATATAACGACAAAATTAGAGTGGTCCCTTAATCGCCGTTATATCCGAAATCCACTGTATGTGGAAAAATACCTGCTAAAATATAAAAGATAGAATTATGGTGTCGCGGATTGTCGAAGCAGTCGACAAGGTCAAGTGAGTCACTGGATGACTGGACTGATGAGTTTCGATACATTTACCGGTACGGCTAGAAAGAGATAGATATAGCGCAGAAGAAAATAAATATTTTAGAAATCATTTTCCTTTCGAGCGCTAAAAACTTAAAAAACTTTGTTTGCTACTAGTACTTTATGCAAAAATTATGTACCTACGAAGACTTGTGACGAATTTACACATATTTTTTATGCATGTGGCGAATTTACTTTCAATGTATGGAGTTTTCAAAATGTCACGAATTTACTTTGTGGCGAATGAACAATAACCCGTTGATAGTTAAGTAAGTTCAGCAATTATAACGATAATTTTAGCTATTTTGACGTGCTTTAAATGTATAATATATTTATCCAATTAATGTTCTATCTACATAAAAGTTTACATTCTCTGATTCGATTTGATATTTTTATTTATTCGATTTTATCATAGTTTTCGGATGTGATAAAAATAAGATAACGTAATTTAGCGTTATCATGCCAAAAAGAAAATAACTCTTTCCTTTCAAATATAACGGGTGTATGTAAACACCCATAAAGAAAAAGAGAGGCAAGTGTTTTTCCCGTACTTAGGAACCTTCTAGGATTATAATTAAAGGTTCCAATTTTTAGGGTTCCATAGTCAACAAGGAACCCTTATAGTTTCGCCATGCCCGTCTGTCTGTCCGCAGCTTAGCTGTTATTTGGCATGAATATACAGATTAGCTAAATTAGTTATAAAATATAATTGGATAATACATATTTTCGTAAACATAATGTATGGGAGCACAGGTTTTTCAACTGCAAATGTAAGTTTGGTTTTTATTAATATTATTTGAAAGGTATTTGTTCTCCCCGCCATTGCGATATTTTTTTTGTTCTAGACCATACCTGGGAACCTTCTAGTTACGGAGATATTGGAGGTCAAAGTTCCAACTTTTTCACATTTTATTTTTATAAATACATGTTTTTAATGTAAGATGTTTACTTTAAACAGATCCACGACCCCCGTACTACCTATGCAATCCATCCATCAGCACAATGTTTTGAGTGCGTTACATTGAGTCCTACCGAAAACATGATTTTTCACCCCAAAAAAACAAGTCTTTTCCCAGCAATAATTTTTGCGTAAAGTTACTTAGTTTGATGTATATAATGCTTGGTTGACGGCTTCGTGAAGGGTCCTGTTACACCTTGTATGTACCTACCATGTAAATATTAAAAAAAAAATAAGTGTTGGAAAAAATTATAAACGACTTTACTTCAAACGACTTCTACTCTATGACCCCTGTACCTACTTACTATTCCATGCATAGCACAATGTTTCGAGTGCGTTAGATTGAGCGCTACCAAAAACCGTGATTTACTACACCAAAAAAAAAAAACATTTCCCTGCAACAATTTTTGCGCAGTGTTACCTCCTTACTACTTAGTTTGATGTATAGAATGCTTAATTGACGGCTTTGTGATGGATCCTTTTACACCCGATATTTAAATCTATTTTTTACAATGCGAACAAATATTTTGATGGTCTGATGACACACATACAGACACTCCCAAAAGTTGTACACTTGGCCTTAGTATAGTTACCTACTTTGCCGGTCTGCAAACGATGCCCATACATATCGTGATTCGTGACTTTACACGACTTTTATCACATTAATCAATTCACATCCAATTCGATTTGAGAAAAACCCAATTAAAACATGATAGTGTGTCAAATCGGTTCCATATCTAGCGTAGAACAGGGAGGTCATCTAGAGAAAGTCCTACAACTATCAATTGAAGACTTTAGGCAATAAAACATAAAGTACATAATCCTTTGTTTTTTTTTTAAGTTTTAGAATGAACGTTCTTGGTAATCTAGCGTTATTTTTGTTTGAAAACAAGAAAAACATGATTTTGTCAATAGGATTGCGGATGTCTGCCGTGTATTGTGGTGTATGGTGATTGGAAAACAACGATTGCTGCCCGAGGTCGTTTGTTCAACTCTGATTATAGCTACCATCATTTTTTAACTCGATTGATCAACACACGTTCGAGTAACGATCGAGCTGTTGGAGCAATTCGAGCTCTGAAATGTAGCAAACAGAGGAGACATCACGTCTAAAAATACTAACTTAAACTTGATTTATTAAAATCACATGTTTTTTTTAATTTATTGTCTTAAGCTTTTCTTTTAAAAAACAATCTAGGCTAGGCATCGCCCAGTTTTCGATTTTGAAAAAAAACCTGTTTAATATTTTTCATAATATATACCACGAAAAAAGTAACCTTGGTAACACTTTGCATAATTGATACAAATTTAATTATAATGTGAATATGATAAGCTATTTATTTTCATATACAAATTATCATACATGATTAATAAATTATTTTGTATTTTATTATATTTTTATAAGTTGCTTATTTTATTTAAAAAGTTTTTTAAGAAAACGGAACAAATCGGATAAATGTATCAATATGACATATGGTTACAACTTATCATGTTGTACAAAGGGGATAACTACTGACAAGAGATGCGACGACTAAAACAGAAATGCAGGTACCTACTTCTCTTTTCATTTGGCATAAGGGCCGAACTCCACCAACGCGGCGACGAGCGCTGAAGTGCGAAGCGGCGAGGAGATGCGTAAGAGCTAGAGCAGGGTGTCTCCACCGAAGCTGCGCGGAGATATGCAAAGCGGGGAGGAGAGATATGCACCGCAAGCGGCGCAAAGCACGCCGCTCACCGCACCGCGCTCACGTCTGTTCTCGTCTCCATTGTGCGCTTGGCCGCCGAGTGCAGAGGCTTACCTAAACAGCCAGTACATAAGTATCTCCTCTCCTCTCAACTCAACCGTTTCCACTAAAGCTAAGCGAAGACGAGAATTGTAAATAACGAAATTCTATTGGTCGTTTACAAAACATCTCCTCCCCTCTCGTCTTGTGTCCGCTTCGGTGGAAGCCGGCCCTAAGAGACCAGTAAAATGATGATGTCGTTTTACAACTGGCTTCTATGTATTTAATAAGGCGTTTGCCCTGCATTAGAACCGAGATAGGCTATCTAATCTAGATAACTAGAACATAAAACCTGACTGGAAACTTAAATGGGACCCGAACGAAAAGGGGTATTAAGAATCGAAATCATGAATCCACTATATTTTTTAGCCCCCGACGCAAAAAGAGGGGTGTTTTAAGTTTGACCACTATGTGCGTGTGTCTGTCTCTAGCACCGTAGCTCTAAAACAAGTGGACCGATTTGGGTGGAGTTTTTTTTTAAATTTCAAATAATAAAGTGAGTGAGTAAATATTTCTAGCAGTTTTCACATTATGCGTAATTCCACTTACAATTTCATCCGATTACATGAGTTAACGAACCCAAACCGACGGTTTCTTTTATTCATAAGCTGTTTAATTGGATACAGAATTACAGACAATGAGTTATTAGCTCTTGTGTTTTGTGGAGTTATGGGGTATAAGTGGAGACAATGAGGAGTGCAGTCTTGCTGCATTCGAAGAATCCTAGACACCCCTGCCACCAGCCGCGGTGTCAACTTACTGTACCTACAGAGTGCCTAGAATGGCCGCATTAGCAAAATCTTAAAGGATATTAATATTATGTACGTTACAATTCGTAGAATGACAGTGACAATTCATAATATTGAGCCTCTGACCATTTCAAGAATTTTAACGTGATTCATATTATTAGACTAGCTTCTGCCCGCGACTTCGTACGCGGATCCTGTTGCTTTTGCCAGCGACAACGGGGTCGTCAAGAAAATCGAAGATCTGAAACGTCTGATGTAGAATTCTGAGGCCCGGGGACGGGAAAACAACTGGATGAGCGAGACGATTGAAGACGTTCCAGATCTTTCATTTTCGTAAGTCCACAGGAAATGCCCATCAGACTAAACAACTTTTGCTAAGACGTCATTCCTTAATATGTTATAGTGTCGCTGGGCTTTGGAGATCCACAACAGGGTTCCAGATCTCCAAATTTATTCTCACAGCAGAAAATGCTCTTCACGTGGAATAATTTTTGCTATGACACCATATTTATATCTCTTATACTTTAGCTGTTCTGTTGCGGTTCTGCATCAGGTGTTCCAATTTCAAAAATAAATTATAGCCTATATGTTGCCCAGACTTAATACCTACACAACAAATACATTTTCTTCCCGTTATTCTGTCAAATAAATATGACTTCGGGCTTATGTTATTTGAGTGTTTAATTTCCTTTTCCATTTATCTTCGTGATACGGTAGCCTACCCGGTAACGCAGGGGAGCAGTCACTTAGATTTTAATTGATCAGGTATCTTCAAATTTAAACTATAACTGCGCCTAGTAAGAGGTCAAATCTTTCTCAACGTTCCAAAGGAGCTAAAAGATTGAGGATCATAAGATCCCAAGAATCTACCGAAGAGCGTCAGGAGAGACTTGATGCTGTTCGAGAACATCAGGCTGCAACTCGCTCCGTAGAAACCTCTTCGGATCGCGAAGCACACCTGCGTTTTCAGCGTATTTACGCATTTACATCCAGGTCTCTAGAGACCAGTGAAGAAATCATGCATTGTCTCGTGAGTCGCAGACGTTCACGGATAGATAATTGCGCATTAGTTCTCAGCGTATCTACGCATCTGCTTCTAGGTCTCTAGAGATAAGTGCGGAACATGATGCGCGACTGTCCGCTATGTTAAGCGTTTGCCTAGGTTGGCCCGTGGATGGGTTACCTCCCATGACATACCGAGTTTCCTCACTTCCTCGCTGAACATCTGATGCAGCACCGCAACAGACCAGCTAAACTATAAGAGATACAAAAATGGTACCATAGCAAAAATTGTTCCACGTGATGAGCATTTTCTGCTCAGACAATAAATTTGAAGATCTGGAACACCTGAAGTGGAACTCCAAGAGCCCAGCTACACTATAACATATATAGGAATGACGTCTTAGCAAGAGTTGTTCAGCCTGATGAGCACTCTCTGCGTAAAGACTTAGTTTGATGTACAGAATGCTTGGTTGACCGCTTCGTGAAGGGTCTTTTTGTTGTAAAGGTATTAAATCTGGGCAACATATAGGCTTTAATTTATCTTGGAAACTTGAACATCTGATACAGTGATAGCTTTGATTTCCATATCAGGTGTTCCAGTGTTCTTCGCGATCCGAAGAGGTTTCTACGGAGCGAGTTGCAGCCTGATGTTCTCGAACAGCATCAAGTCTCTCCTGACGCTCTTCGGTAGATTCTTGGGATCTTATGATCCTCAATCTTTTAGCTCCTTTGGAACGTTGGGAAAGATTTGACCTCTTTCTAGACATAGTTATAGTTTAATTCTGAAGATACCTGATCAATTAAAATCTAAGTGACTGCTCCCCTGCGTTACCGGGTAGGCTACCGTATCACGAAAATAAATGAAAAAGGAAATTAAACACTCAAATAACATAAGCCCGAAGGCTTATTTATTTGATAAAATAAAATAATAAATGGGAGTTTTGGCCAGTAGAGTCAAATTTTCAATGATTCATCGAATTTTCATCGAAAATCAGTCCTAAACTGTTACCGCCTTCACCGCGTGGAGGTACTCCCAGCTTATGTTATTTTATAATTATACAGTGAAAATAGTGATAGCTTTGATTTCCATATCAGGTGTTCCAGATCTTCAACTTTTTTTTTAAATTTTCAATTCCACAACGCGTGTGCCAGATCTTCAATTTTTATACGTCAACAGAGAGTGCTCATCAGGCTGAACAACTCTTGCTAAGACGTCATTCCTATATATGTTATAGTGTAGCTGGGCTCTTGGAGTTCCACATCAGCTGTTCCAGGTCTTCAAATTTTATACGACAACAGAGAGTGCTCATCAAGCTGAACAACTCTAGCTAAGACGTCATTCCTATATATGTTATAGTGTAGCTGGGCTCTTGGAGTTCCACATCAGCTGTTCCAGGTCTTCAAATTTTATACGACAACAGAGAGTGCTCATCAGGCTGAACAATTCTTGCTAAGACGTCATTCCTATATATGTTATAGTGTAGCTGGGCTCTTGGAGTTCCACTTCAGGTGTTCCAGATCTTCAAATTTATTCTCTTAGCAGAAAATGCTCATCACGTGGAACAATTTTTGCTATGGTACCATTTTTGTATCTCTTATAGTTTAGCTGGTCTGTTGCGGTGCTGCATCAGATGTTCAAGTTTCCAAGATACATTATAGCCTATATGTTGCCCAGATTTAATACCTTTACAACAAAAAAAAAATCATTTAAATCCGTCGAGTAGTTCCGAAGATTAGCGTGTACAAACAAACAGACATACAGACAAACAGACAGAATTTTTTTTTTGGATTCGTGCTCTATTACTGTTTCCAAACCCCCCTCAATAATTATTTTTTTAATATATTCAATGTACAGACACAGTTTTTTTACTGTTTTATTATATGTATAGATGATTCAGTGTGTACATATTATTAGATGATTAAGTGTGTACCATGTCCTGTCTATGTGTACTAAAGCTATATGCGTGGAAAGGAAACAAACAGACAGCTAAGCAGTTTAGCAGTACTTTTGTATTTTCATCATTACGTTAAGAAGTATGGATTTATCTCTGATCAACATACATACTCCTTTTGCCTCATCCACGTTTATACATCTGGTCATACCCCCACGCCGGTTGGTAGTACCTACTACGCATCTGACCTTTCTGAAGAACCTCACCAATAAGGTGTCTCTCTGATCAACAGTCCAACTTTACCCTCCCCCTTAACACCTAGATTTTACGTGCTTCTCTGTCAATAGTGGTTCAAGTGAAACTGGTTTGTTCTACCTGGTTTTCTGCGTTTAATATCTAATTATTAGTTCGTTTACATGCTAAGTATTCTTGTTCGTCAGTATTGCAACATTGCGGTATGAAGACTCGATGATTCTGAATAATTATACGAGGTTACCCATTTACCTGTTCTCTACAAACTTGAGTTGTGCAAGGGAAGGTCTTTGCATTTAGTTTTCTTTGTTTGATTTTGCTTAGTATTGTTGCTCAAGAATTCATGAAAGATAAAACTTTAAAGCAACGTTGTAGTTTCCCAACACCTGGGGGGTTACTATGACGTCTTATAGCAGGAGTAATTTAAGTGTGGGAAGGTGACGGAGCTATACAGGTCGTCTAGCGCCGTCCCTTTCCCACACTGGATTTGCTCCTGCTTTAAGACTTGGGGTTACTATGACGTCTTATAGCAGGAGTAATTAAGGTGTGGGAAGATGACGGAGCTATACAGGTCGTCTAGCGCCGTCCCTTTCCCACACTGGAATTGCTCCTGCTTTAAGACGTCATGGTAGGCCATCTGAAATTAGGAATATTCCACTTTGCCCAGTTGTCCGACCAGCGGGGCAAAATGGTTGTGTTTGTCCACTTTGTCAAAATCAATTAGTGGAAGAAAGTGGACGAAAAATCTACACATTAACTTTGTCCCACCTGCCCCCCTAGCATGGCAATAATATCTCTAGTCTACCAAGACTCAATAAAGCTCTTTCTATACAACTTGACATGTCTCTCATTCATTTCATACATTTCTAACATCGCCATGCTTGCGACGATAGAAATCTTTCCACAATCTGTCATAAAATGACAATTCAATTCGACTCTTCGACGACATAACCCGTTTCTACGGTGGTCATGCTAAGCGGGCTGGTGTCGCAAAGCGGAATAATCCTGAAATGATGATTTTATAGTGCTACCTTTTGTTCTCAAATAGGTTTTGTTGTCTCAACTGATTTCCAATACAATAATTTTATTGTCTTAAAATAGGTAATTTATTAAAATTCCTCCATTTTAATGAAACATAGGACCTTGTATCGATAGCGTAATGGATATACCTACCTATCGGTTGATTAGGTTTCCTTTAATTCTATACCGGTCTAACGGCCGTCCATCAATCAATATCTTTCCGACCATTATGTGGAAAACAATCCAATAAATTGAATTTCAAAGTAGGCCTTTGATTCTAAAAGAGGCCGTTACAGAAATTTATTGAACTGGTTATTTGTTTAAATAACTCATCAGTGCAACATATTTCAGTAACCTTCGTTAGGCTCCAATGAAATACGAAGGTACCTGCATCGTCTGCCTAGCCTTTTCCCTACCAAGTTGGGGTCGGCTTCCAGTCTAACCGTATGCAACTGAATACCAGTATTCTACATGGAGCGACTGCCTATCTAATCTCCACAACCCAGTTACTGATCTACCCCTTGGTAAGACTGGTTGTCAGACTTTCGGGACACTGATTACTTGTAACGACTGTCAAAGACCTACAAATGACAGCCGGGACTAACGACTTAATGTGCTTTCCCAGGCATGGAGGAAACTCGGTATGTACCTGATAGGCCGTCACCCACCTAGGCAAGTGCAGCCTAACCTGAAGATCGACCCGAGCCGCTGTTATTATTCCGCCACGAGCTCCTAACCGAATCCAAGTATTTGAAAGTGACGAAGGTAACATCATTTTCGAATAATTTAATTTACAAAGGAACGTTAGGTACAAGTTAAAATCTCTCTCGAATTATCTGGAAATAAATGTAGTGCCTAGACACGCCGACACCGAATTCCAATCCTTTATTTATAAAAAGGCCCATTGCGCTAGCGCAGCGTCTTAAATTATAGAGGGTGAATCGTCTGCAGTTAAACGAACCACGACTCATGAAGTTGTCGGAGCTTTTTGTACTTTTTACTAGCAAGCATTAGATCGCAACGTCTAGTCGGCCATTATTAATGCGCCGATAAAGACCGAACGGCTTCGGCTGCGCTCGGCCAATTGCGCGGGCGTCGATCCATAGACAGACAAAGTCTCTCGCCATTAAAAATTTATTGATTTATACTTCTAAGTTACAGGTTGTCTCCAATACCTATTTTTATTAAATGACAAAATTATCAACATTCTGCATATATATTCGCCTACGCAGCCGGAAATGGTTTTGTCAAAATTAATTTTCACGATCCGATTCTCGTCCATATGGCCATTGTGGGATAACGAGTTCCATTTCTAATTGCATACTTAAAATTCTAACTGTCAAATATTTATTTGCTGGTCGTTCGTTTACCCATGCCATCTGTTCATCCATAAAAACTTGTTTAAATATCCATTTAAATAGTCGTTTTACGTGACTCCTGCAAGTCACGGCGGCTAGGCTTGCCAATAAAGAGACGTAATGTAGCAGGAACTTCTGTACTTAGGGAGTCGGAGCCCAGATGTTCATGGAGCGTCATTACCTGCCTCGGTGGTCGCGCCGTCGTATAGGTGATAAATAAATGGTTATCTGACCGGCTCGACGCATGCGCCGCCCGCCGCGTGGGAACTACGACTTGGTTTCAAAACAACACGCCGCACTTATGTTACAAGCAGTATAATTGTTACAAGTGATACTAACTTTCTAAAAAGTTGTATGGAGTTACTTGTTTTATTATAAAACTTATAGGTTTCTCCTGTCGATACTCGTATGTTAACGTTTGTTTCCCGTTGGGACAGTGGAAGCATTAGAGATCGAATGAAGGTATGTAAGCGTGGATAGTTATTGGAAAAATGATACTGACCAAGTGCAGCTCAAGAAATAAGCTTCGTAAACAGGCATCAATTCTTTAATCTCGCACAGATTGGAACGCACGAGAAGGTTCCACTAAATCCTGAACTCAAAGCTAATCCTTAAAACGACTATCGAGAATTCTCCACATGACATTGACATTTCACGCAGCCGGCAGCATATTTCTTGATCCAAATATAGACGCTGAACTATTGTAACAAAATTCTCAAGTTCATTTCTCAGAAAACTCGCGCACGAAGTGTTTTCAAAGTTTTTATTATATTTCGCAAGAGAACGCCGTGAAATGCTTCGGATTCTGTACCGCACGAGTTTTGACGGCGCCCGCACCGCTGAGACGAATAAAGCTTTTTGCCGGTTGACCGACCACCAACCACTGCAAGCTTCTTACGTCGACTATAACCCTTGTTTATTGCGACTTAAGATTGAAAATCGGGAGGATTAACGGACATCTGTGTTGATAGAGATCAAGTTAGAGTGGTACCGTAAGCCAGCGGTTTGACAAAGGGAGTCAATTTGAACGCAGATATCTGAGGATCGTTCGTGACTCATCTGTCTATGGTGATTATCTCGAAACAATATGGCGGCGAACTCGTGAGGTTCGCTATTCTGTCGTGGAAAGAAAATTGGGAATAACTAGATGAGGTTTTTGATCTTTATTGATATGCTTATTGAGTTAATTATTTTGTAAGCTTTAAACGTTGCCGCGCGTTGCAGTCTTATCTTCTTGTTTTTTTTTAAAGACGTAAGCGATTTCTTGTTTTATGATAGCTGAAAGATGGGGATAGGCTTAGGGACGTAGCTGTACTCAATAAACTATATTAGGCGAGTGATGGCTCTAGTAAGCATCTTAACAGAACCGACGAATTTCTGAGACATCCAGAATTTGAAATGTTGCATTTTATTAGGAGGAGTCGATTTATGGGGGTCGGGTATGTCATATGTATAACAGATAAAATATGAATCAAATACCTACTTGCAACAATACCTACCTAGGTCAGTAGTCAGTTTCATTGTTGGTACCTCGTCATCTTCCTGTCCTTGTCTAAGTTAAGTCTCACCAGCGCATGGGAATATTTGCGACATATTCAATTCTAGTTACCTGATACTGGAAACATTATACCGACTAGTGTCAGAAGATGATTTCTAGTGAAACTGTATCAGACTAGTTTATCTTGGTAGGTGTTGATTTAAAAATGTTAGTCTGAGAAAAAAAAACTTTCTGCGAAAACAAAACAGACTTCCCAAAAAACACTAAAAACGTCTAAAATAACTTGACTTTCGGAAATCGGTGTCTTTGTTTGTATCATTGACTTTTTGCCACCGACTCAACCGTTTACCTATGTATCTCGTAGGCTTCTTAGGTACTTTGCTATTTAGAAGTGTAGTTAGGTTCTACAGTAATTTTTATACATGAGTCTTAATGGATGAGTGGATATTCACCACTATTTGTTCTACGATGTTTTGAACATTGGTATGTTCAAAACATCGTAGAACAAAAACATCAACATATAAAAAGATTGACCACAAGTTTGGTTCGATCGCATCGGTAATCCGTTAGCTTACTGTTTCTGGACAAAGAGCTTACGAAATGGAACATCGTGAAATACAAGACGTCAATATTTATTAGTCCCTTCACAGCTGGCTGTTAAAATATAATCTATTTAACACTGATAGTCTTTACAAAGAACCAATTACCTAAACCTCTTAAGGAGTATTAGTACCGTGAAACATGATCATAAATCTGGCCCCTGAACTGACGTAACCGGCTAATCCCAGTAGTGAAAGGATACCTTGGAGGTCGAGAGGAACTTATAATGCCCAAAACACGATCGTCTCACAAGTTACACAAGTACCTAGTATCTTTTGTTCGACTAGAGATGTCTCGATAACCATCTAGACAAAGGAGTTTCGCTACAGTTGATAGCAGATAGTTACATTGACAAGAAAATGGATCGCGGTTACGAAATAATGTTTGTATGCAAAATTGTTTTGCTTGGGATTGCAACAAGTTGCAGTTATGCAAAAGTAATCGTAAAATTTCACGCACATTAATATTGTTGACGTACATTTCATACACGTTGCGTTTATAAATAAAACTGATTAATGGGCAGGTAGTGCAATATGGCCGAGTCGCTTTTTATTTGGACTACCTAAGCTAAGTCCAAATGAAAAGCGACTCTGCTAATCATAAAAAAAATTATGTACAAAACTAAGTCGACCTATCTCTTGATGAAATGATATAAGCCAGTTTTTTACTTGCTTATAAATTATTCCAAGAAATAAATTACAAAAATAGCGTTGTCAAGTTATTATTTAAGTACACAGGAACATTGTATTTCCATGGGCCAGGCCCACAAGCATCGGTTCGTCTATAGAGAACCGAAAGAAAAAAAACATCGATATCATATATCTCGGATCATAGATAACATGTGGGGAGGTTATACCGCTGTTTATGGCATAGCGTGGACAATAGGCCCGTGGCCCGGTAATTACTGGCACAGGGCGTGGGCAGCCGATAGCGCCTTCAGGACTATTGTAGCTATCTTGCGATCTCACTCTGCTAATAAGACTGGCTGATTTGTGCGACTCCTCAAGCGTCCATTATAGCAAGCTTTGTTTGTTCATAAAGCGTGACTGTGGAAGATTTGGTTAGGACTGTAGATCCGTTGTGGGATTGGGAATAATTTCCTTTCCTCTACTTAGACCTTCTCTGGTGAAGATTACAATGTTTATGATGTTCGGGTATTTAAATAAGAAAAAACAAACAGAATGTCCGATAAATAACATGCAAAATATACCGTTTATGTAGGTACCGCAGAGTAGGATTAAAAAAAATGTTAAGGGTTGCATAATTAGTTTGCGGAAGCCACGGGACGGGGAAACAGATGGTGAAGACGGCTAATCTTGGAAGTGGAGGCTGGAGAGGAAACACATACAAACAAGAATAGGTCGGTTTTTGATGCAGTGCGTAGATCTAGTTACGTGCATGATTACTAATAAACTGCAGCACTGCACTCCACCCACCCGCATGATGTTTGCATTTTCAAATATTATCCATTTTTGGTACCTAACTAAGTAGGTACCTACATTTCGACATTCAATCCATGAAACACGTTGTAGGAATCAATTCCAACTTGGTTGGTACCTACCGGCCCGAATCTAGGGGGGGGCAAACCGGGGTACCCGCCCCGGGCGGCAGTTTCAGGGGGCGCCAAAATCATAATATAGTATGATTGAAAATACAAAACTTGCTCCAAAAAGCGCCTAGCATACGGAAGCCTAGTTGGATCCTCCTTCTGCGAAGCAGTAATGGTAGCGAAGGAGGTGGCGGGACGTGAGAGGGAGAGAGCCTCCCGTCCCAGCCGCCGCGAGAGACGCGCTGGGCGGAGGGGGCCACGTGGTGGTTGTCGACCACCGTAGGCGCGGGTCTGTGATTGTGGACCGTGAGTAATGGGCTAGATCGCCGACGTCCGTCTTATGTCTTAGGTCGACGGCGCGTGCGCGCCCCAAAGAGGTGTCAGCAAACGGGAAGGGGTCCGAAAGGACCCATGCCTGCCAGGGTTGCGGGACTGTTCGAAAGATATACCGCGGCCCTGGAACACAAAGGGCAAAAGAAGGAACATGGGTTTTAGTCAGTACAAGTCTGACACTCCCTTCCGCTTCGCCCAGAGTTGGACCACATTTGATGATTTCCAATCCGAAAAAAAAAGCCTGGTTGGATCTACGTAAATGAAAAAAAAACGGCCAAGTGCAAGTCGTACTCACACGCACACAGCACAGCACCAAACAAAATAATAAAAATATTTTGAAGGCTCATTCAAAAATTGTATTACCTACATTCAACAGCAAAACTAAATTTGTTTTTCTTAGTATGTTCATGAAAAACAAAGTTACTGCTGCAGTTTGATTAAAAAGTCCCCTATCTCAAAAACTAAACATCAAATCTTATTCAAACCAATTTTGCGTTTGAAGTTTTTTTTACGTTCTACAATCCTACATTTTTTCTGAATATTCCTCCCATACTTTAGCAATTAGACGGGGGGGGGGCACATATTTTACCACTTTGGAAGTATCATATAAGATGCGATGTACCTACTGTACCTACCTACTGAGTACCTACTACTGAGGTACCTACTGAGAAAAATGGTTTTAGGAACCTGTAATTTTCACGGATAGGTTGTTGATATTTTTTTTTGGTTTCGGTACCATTTGGGGAGTCCCTTAATCTTTTCTTTTTTTTTTTAATAGAAATCGTAAAGCGGTTCACAGAATACATCTACTTACTAAGTTTCAACTGTGTAGTCTTATTAGTTTCGGAATAAAGTGGCTGTGACGTACGTACGGACAAACAGACAGACAGACATGACGAATCTATAAGGGTTGCGTTTTTTGCCATTCGGCTACGGAACCCAAAAAAGGCAAGTTGGAGAGAGGGGCTCCAGTATCAAGTTTCTGCCCCGGTTCGAAAAAATCGTAGATCCGGGACTGGGTACCTACCTAAATGTCAAAGGACAAACTTGAGAAGCAATCGGCATTCTCGCAATTTACTCTACTTAATTGCATTTAAAAAAAAGACTGAGATACCGAACAACAGGGAAAAGAGTCAGAGAGAGGCTCTTTAGGGGATTAAATCCGTCAGAAATCAAGGTTTCTTAATGACATGGCCTGTAGCTATCTGCTGGTCACAGTAGTCACCCTCAACAACAGGAATTGCGAGGGTAAAATAAAAGGTTTCTATAGGATAAACCAATCAACCAACCAACCCCAACACCTTTATTTGTTAAGCTGATGTAATTGTGGCTCTCGCTCAAGCGAAACAGTGTCCTCGCCTAAAGAATTAGATTGCGCCTGAAAAACAACAATTCTAAACAATTGAATAGCCAGTTATATGGAGAGTGCTAATTTACAAGACTGTTAGTTGCTTTGGAGGAGATGTGCTCAGTTTGCTCAGCGACCCCCAAAATTTATCTTGGCCTCATTACGAGAGCCTGTCATTTTTCTAAGTGGATAGGTATTATAAGTATTTCTGACTGCACCATTTGTAATAGCTACACGTGTGGGGATAAAGTTGGGACTCCTACCATTAGCCTCACTACTTATATCAAGATAGTAAGTACCTACTGTATAGCTGCTGAGAACTTCCTAACAAACGAACCCAATAGGTAACAATGCCCATTCTGGGAATCGAATTTTTGACCTCAGCCTCTGCCTCTGGTTCTTACCTACTTTAAAAATCCAACAGAAGTTGCTTATCACTGGATAGGCGCGATAAGATATAATTTGGCACACGGATAGACTTAAAGGAAGTAGGTAGGTATCCCATGCCTTGGGTATTTTTTTTCCAGTAGAAGGTAGATACGAGCCCTGAGAGATAATTTCCGATGTCCTCTCCGGCGAAGCCACGGGGAAAAGCTATCTGTGGAGCACGGGACGTCTTTGTCACTCCATATTTCGCTTATTTTATAGCAGGCAAAACTGTTTGGTAACTGCATGGTAGGTAACTGCAATTTTCCGGAAAGGAATCCTGAACTATGGAATATGAGGACGTCTAAGCAGTTAGGTATAAAAGCTTGTTATTTTTGCCGTAAATAATGTTTTAAGACCAGACTTTCTTGTTTCTATGTTGCAAAAAATATAGGTAGTCATCACAGACACCTAACGGTTCGGTACAGATTTGTCGTATATAAGTAATTAATTACAAATCTATGCCTAATAAAAAAAAACCCACATTCTAAATTAGAAAAGTACCTAATAAAACCGGTGGATAGTTTAATTAAAAAGTTGTCACGAAACGATAGCTCTTCAAAAATTTGGTTCCAGATTTAAGGTTTCTTCGGTAGGAGTTATGTTTAAATCTAGGTAAAACAAACATTTCTAAGAAACATCTCCGTCAAACGACTTTTTTACTAAATAAACGCGAAGCTGTGATCCATTCAAGTTTACTGGAAAAATAAATAAAGGAACTTACCTTTCTCCGAAAAACAAAAACTAACAGACGTTTATTACAACAGTTCAAACACTAACAGCGTCCAATACACAATATCACACGTGAAATCAGTTCGTATCACTGCAACGTCCGTTTACTTTGAGTTATTATTTTAGTTCGATAAGACCGGACGGTTCACTGTTATTTTGAACCGGCGTCTCGCTCGCAACGAAGCACCGCGTGCATTTCAATGGATGAAAGTGTAAACCGTGGTTTTTGTATAGCGCCCTCTCTTTTGCGCTAGCGAGCGCGAAAAAGACAGAAACAAGCCATACTCAAGTTTGGCTTTTTGAGTGGAGCGACAACTTCGCCCACTATTTTATTGTTATTCTAATTTTTACATCTCGATGCTTCTTACCGGCTGCGGTTACATGTTTACAGAACACCCAAAAAGTCGGGTTTCGAATTTTCGTATCTTCTAGTGTTTATATGTAGGGCTTAATGGTGTGAGAAATGAAAAACTCAAGTGTGGATCGATCGTTTATTTTTATTTTCTTCCCACAGGTGGCAAGAACCAGAGTAGCGAGCACAACCTAACGTAATTATGAAAATGGTAACTATTTTCAGGGATTAACCACTTCTAAATGAATTAACAATTTTCAAATAGGTATAATTTGGTACAATCTAATTCAAAAGCTCATACATGTATGCTATCGCCGTTTTGTTTTCGCTATACTTAATTGCAAAAGAAAGGTGCCAATTTTCGCAATAAGTTAAGAGCTATTAAAAATCGAAAAATCTTAATCCTTATCCGTGAGAAAAACAGCAGTGATATATGTTATCGAGTCGTGTTAAATTTTAATAGGTATTCGTTATTTTGTGGTGCATTTTTTAAGTTTGACGTTCAAAATATAAGATGTGAAATCCCTTGTGTACTGCTCCTACCCCGGCCTATAAGATATATTTTTTTAAATCTCTAATGATTTTACGAAACTTCAAAAGAACATAAAATGATATAAATTGATATGAAATGTAAACAAATATGCATGTAACCAAGGCCACATATGAGCTATCGGTTACAAGCCGACTTGTCTCTGACGAGAGAGAGCAATATAACATTTGAAATTTTTGTCTACATTGCAAAATTAATTGTATTATTTTTGTTTAACTTTTTTATTATGTGCTGATTTGCTAAGGGTCCAAATTACATATACACAGAAAAATAAATTTGCTCTCAATAAGAAATAGTACATAAATTGTGTAGAACAAATATTGGTTACTTGCTGACAGTAAAAAGGTTGAAATACCAATAGTTACATTATAACGACGAAGTTCATGCCACTTACAAATGATCATGTGGCGCATAAAGAGTTGTGATTTTCGGGGACCGGTAAACCGCCTATAGGTCCACTTGCACTAGCTTCTCATTGGCACAGCAATCAAGTAACGTGAAGTTTACACGTAAGCTGACACAAGTGACTCTTAAAGGCTCGGTAATAAAATAGGACGTTGATAAACCCATCAGACAATGGAACATCGGACGTCGCACAGCTGTCATAATAAGGTTGTTATAATATAGTTGGCATATATATGTTGGTCTCGATGGTTTTATTCACGTCCCATTCAACATTTAAGGAGTTTGCATAGGTCTGGCGTATCTTTGATTGTAATAAGTCCCCGGTACCGAATACCGTAGCAAACTCCTGTTGTTTTCCAACTAATGTTCAAACAATACATAAACATTTGTTGAAAAACGTTAATATCCACGGCTGTTCTGGATAATTTTAGACAATCAAGTGCATAAGCACATTACATTAGATTAATATCTAATCAAACATAATATTATATGCAAACTTGAATCGAACATTTTTTTTTTTGCTTTTTCAAATATTTTTTATCGAGGTATCCTTTAGCGAATATCGTTAATGGAATAAGTACAATATAATATGAACTTATGACAGAAAAAAATGAAATACATTACGTGACACGAGAAAATGAATGTGAATTAATTAGTTGAATGAGTTTAAAAATACCCAACCGCTCTAATAACGTAGCTTTAGACAGTACGTGAACATTTCAATATCTGAAACATTGTAGAGTCGTAAACTGATGTACTTGTCTACCCGCATGAACATAAACATCAAATATTTCAGATAAGGAAATTGACAAAAGAATTAGCGAACATATAATGATACATCATTTAAAAGAACAGAAAATGACTATACATTAAATTCACAATATACTAAATATATACAAGGATAGCCTTCCTGATGTAAATTTTGCAATGACATTTTTTTTTACATTTTCCGTTTTCAGTTATTACAAACAGAAGTAAATCACACTACATAAAAATAAATATATAAAACACGACACATAAAATAGAAAAGTATGCACGAATATTAAAAGTTTTATATGAAATTGTAACTAGGCAAGGCTTTCAAATGAAATAAATATAAGTTGTGGGGCTATGTACAGAGCGAGCGTGGAAAGTCGACGCTAGATGGCGCTGCGACCGTTCTACTGCGCTGTACACGCGGTGTGACGTCTAGCACGCCAGCACCAACACCCCGTGTAAAATGAAAATATACGAAAATATAACATATACAATTCTTATGTTTATGAACTATAATAACAGTTACGCCTATATGAACTGTTACAATCCATATTTGGAGCTGTAAATTATGTTACAATTGATGGTCATCGCTGCTCACCGTTTCGTTGTGCCGCCATCATGTAACGCAAGGCATGCCGATACATCTTATAAAAATTTAACCAACCGTTTTCGCAACGAAAACGTGCGTCCGTAAACGGTGAACAGCGTGGGCCGGGCATATATCAAAGAAGAGCACGACACATAGTTCATCGTATCCGACGACACTCGGGGGCTTCCGGCCCCCCACTAACATAGTCCAGCTTCATACAAAACTGCTAACACCTCGAATAACCACTATCCGGCAGAACGCAACGGGTCATCACGGTATCAAGAATGAACACAAACCCGCGACGCGTTCGCCACCCTACATTATATAATGCGGCAAATCAATAAAATCGCCGCGTGTAAAACTTATTCAACATGGACAAACCATAATGTCCGATTCCGATATCGTTCGAACCTCGGACACAAAGCCGCATCTCGACATGTTCGGCTTGGGAACAGTTTCAACTGTGGGTACATCTTTCGCGAACAGCGGCCGAAAGGCGTACCCACTGCTGGACAACGGGAGACGCGTCTAATCATCTCCTTACATTAATGTTTGCGTTCAAAAATGTTGCAAAAGAAAACAGAACAATTTACTTTTATACGATATAAAATTTTGAATGAATTTAGATCGCCTGGAAACGTAAACGAAAAATACTAACAAAAATAAAATACCTGTTCTACTTATATTTTATATTAACAAATTATTAAACAAGTCGGGACGATATTATTGTAAGAATTATATTAGAATCGTCCTATCATGTTTGCTATGGAATGCTTTCGTCTCGTTTTGCGTTAATATGTTATTTTTGAACTAAAACAAATAAAATATATATTTTCCCAACAAAACATTTTAAAATAAATATAATATAACGGTGCAGAAATGCTGCTGATTACTTCAAGGCCATTATTTAATAATAACGCACAATACCGAACACTTTCGCACATTAATCAATTGTCGCCGAGTATCGACAATGAAGCGAGAGCATTCCATCAAACATTCCTACATCAATATGAAATCTCTACAAAGAAAACATTGAACTAAAATTAACGTTACATTATAACTCCTCCCTTCCCGTCAATATCTACAATCATAAGATATGTTAGCACTTCTAGCCTTCCACTTTTGTACCTCGACAACCCTACACACTCGGAGAAAGTAACGTTTAAGGCTTCGCTAATTAATCCTATTATTATTGCTAACTTTTTCATTCTAATGCCACTTGAAAGAGCAATCGAGCCACTTAGGACGTCTTCTCGAGACCGATCACGGCGGCACGTCGTTTTCGAATTTGAAAAGCTGCGATTTCTCACTTTCGACATACAAACAATAATACGCTCGAAGAACAAAGGGGGCGATATATACAGATTGGGCGATGGATCAGGAAAGGAAACGATCAACACTGAGACCGCCCGCCGCAGTGGCCGCGCAAGGAGCTCCGAGCTACGGTAGTAGTCGCTCTCTAGTGCCGAGTGCAGGCCGAGCCCGTGAGAGCTGACGACACTGCACGCGGCACCGTGCGGGTGAGCGGCGGCCACTGCGGCGGGGAGCGGGGCGCGGCGCGGCTAGCGAGTGAGCGGCCGGTCGAGCGCGAGCGTGCAGCACGGCAGGAAGCGCGCGTGCGGGTGCGTGCACTGCGCCGCGCAGCGCAGTGCCGCGCTGTGCCGCCGCTTGCGGTCGCCGCGGCCTTCGTCCGGCGCCTCGCCGCCCGCGTACTGCGCGTGCGCCGCGCTGATGTCCGACAACAACTCCTCCCACTCGCGCGACAGCTCGTCGGGCGGCGGCGCGGCGGCCGGGGGCGCGGGAGGCGCGGGCGGCGCGGGGGCGGGTGCGCAGGCGCGGCATGCGCGCTGACTCCAGATGGAACGCGCGGCACTGGGGCGCATCTTCTTAGCGGCGCGGCCGCATTCCTCGCACGTCGCCCAGGCGGCCGCGGCGGCGGCGGCGGCGCTCTCGGGCGGCTCGTCAGTCTGCACGCCCGCGTCGCACTGGCGCAGTGGGAAGCGCAGGCGCAGGCCTGGCTCTTCCATGTCCGGACAGCGCTGAGCCGCAGTGAGGTTGAGGCGCCCGTAGTCGATAGTGCGCGTCGCGCGGTACTCGAGGTACCGCTCGATGCCCGTGCTCAGGTAGAGGCCCCCCGAGTCACTGCGACGGAACTCGACAGTGTCAGGGTCGCCGCAGATGTCAAAAGTGTCGCCGTCGGCGTATCGCGGCGGTTCAGCGTCGGTCTCGCGGCGGATGGGGCGGAAGTGCGTGCGCGCAGAGGTGAGCAGATCCTCACGCGGGCGCGTGGACGGCGGCCGAGCGGGTGGGTCGCGAGCGGGGGCGGGGCGGGGGGCGCGGTTGCGGCCGCGGCGCGGCGGCACCTCGGCGAAGCCGCTGCGGTCGCGACTGTGGTTGATCGCCGTGAAAGAGCGCATCGTGTTAGCGACTGTGGTCAGAGCGTCATAGATCTCGTCGCCTTCGTACAGTGCGAACGACTCGAGCTCGCGCGGCTCTGGCTCGACCACGTCGGCCAGGTTGAGCGGCCGAAAGCGGTCATGCAGAGCATCAGCAATGCGCGATGGCGAGTCTCCGCGATCGAGCGGAGGCGGGAAGTCTGCAGCTTCTGTGGACCATATGCTCTCAGTGAGAGATATAAGGCTGCACTTCTCGGCGGACGGATCGGCGAACAAACGGTCGGATGGAGATGACAGTAGATCTTGGAAGTCTATCGGAAGGTCCTGATACTCATCGTCGGGTGTGTTCTGGTCTTTAGACCACAGAGCTTCGATGCTGCGATCGAACTTTGCCTCGAACTTAGCGTACAGTTCCTCCTCCATGGGTGTGCGGACGCGCGGGTTGAGATCCTCGGTGATAACCCACCCGCCGTCAAGGTCGAGGCTATCGTCCCAGTCAGGCACCATGATTTCATTCATTCCGATTTTCCCTTCTGTGATTTCTTTGATCTCGTCTGTAACGGTGTTCTCGCACGTACCGTAACCCTCGTCTAATGCAATGGCTCTAATGAACTCCTTCACTGGGTCTTGTGTTTCTATATCCCAGACACCCTCGTGTGTTACCCACTCAGGCAGAATCTCTTTGCTGTCAAAGGACTTACTGTAGCTGTTGCAACGTTTCTTGTTGTTCTTCTTCTGACCGTGGTATGAATTACGTCGCTCTTTCCCTGAAGTTAGTTTCTTGTTTTTAGAATTCCAATCTTTAGACGCTGATAATTCACTTTGCATTTTGATCTTGGAATCTGGTGCTGATTTACGACACCACGCCGGTGGTGGGAGATAATACGGTAATGGCGACTCTCGACCTTTTTTTAAAGCCGGAAACGCAGCGTAATATCGACGAACAGCCTCAGTTTCTTCTATGGAACACGTGGGCATGCCTACTCGTGACGCACCTTCTCGATCTTTGATGTCCTGGAGTCGTGTGCACAGCTGATCAACAATGTTGTCAAGATTAGGTTCCTGAAAAGAATCAATACATAATTATCACAAAAGCATCCAGATATGTAATGTACTTTTTAAGCATCCAGATATGTAATGTACTTTTTACTACTACCAAATAATGATGATTATAGTAGTGTAGCTGCTTCACATGCATTTATAATGACAATGGTCTCTTTGCTGGTGATCTACTGTCTAAACCGTGCTGTTTATTGATCAAAGAAACAGCTATAGATAGATAGACAGTTCTAGACAGCCAGTATGGTGTGTAAAATATACATAATGACTTAATTTAATATTCCTCATATTTCATATTGTTTATGAAGTACCATTGTTGTTGAGGCGTTCATCCAATCTTATTTCTATTCATGGATTTATGAATGTATAGCAGCTACGGTAAAACAGGTTTTGTGAAGAAACTACAGAATAAAAGTAACACCAGCTTTACTACAAAAGATGTAATTAACTAATGGGAATACAATTTGAATGAAAAATGAAAAAAAAGTCACAAACAGGTAATGTAAATAAATGTAATGTAAAAAACCATTTATGTTCTATGTCCTGCAAAATGTCACTCTCTAAAAGTAGATGTTACAGAAAATAAAATATGTGCATACAATGATAATGCAATTAATTATTACGAGTAGCTTTTAACAATGGAACATAGGAAGAATGCAGCAATGTTCCATAACTAGAGTGCAAACCAAACGGGACATCAAATACAGTGGTGCGGTGCTTTCATAGGCAACAATCATTTGAGGAAACTTCCTGTAGGTTCAGGCAATGTGTAAACAAAAATAAATAGTCTAATCACTCCCACAAGGAAAACCATAAAAAATACATTTGGGTTTCACAAATAACCAGACAAAAACATAAATAGTATCATGTTGCCTATAAAAATAACATATAACATTGGAATAGATGCAAAACCGACCTTTTTATAAGGATTCTTATAATTGTTAATTGTCTTCATTTTTACATTCCCACTGTTATGGTCACTTTCCAGTGTTACTGAGCACTGCATTTCCTCTTGAGAGTCGAAAAACAATAATTAGTTCATACTGATTATTATTTGATCACTAGCAAGTTGGCAAATCACTATTTCATTGTTACTTCAAATATGTGCTTGTAATGGTGTTTAATAGCCTACTTATTTACTAAACAGATCATGCCAAGATACTTAATGATGTTGAGCCAATTGATTAGAAAATTCTTTATTCACTTTTGTACTCTATTATTTGTTTGTGATAATCATGGAGCCATTATGTGATGTTTGTTGCCTTATTCATATCTTGCTGAATCTAGCTGCCTTTGACTGAACAAAACATGAAAGTGACATGTATTTACATAGAATTGCAATGAACTGAGGTAAGTAAAAACTGTCCAAGTGACTTACCTATACCAAGTGTGTGGGTATCAGATGGTGGAGTGTGGAGTTTGATGTAGTTCTCTCGACGTGGCAGGCCAGCAGGCAAACGCCTGGCTCTCTCTCTTATGCTTACGCATGCTGTCCTTGATAGTGTCTGCCGTTATCAAACACCATCATCTTGTATAATAATCGTGAGTCCATTTTACAATCGCCGTGGGCCGTGTGATATAAATCGATCCTTTAATTCCTCCGTTACTAATACATCCTTAATTTCTTTGGCCTATTCTTTGCTAGTGTGTCAGTTTTTTCGTAGTGCAGTGCTTTGCTTTAATTTTTTTGCAATCGCATTGTCACTAGCTAATAACAAATGACGCACTATGTGCACCCCTTATTTCTGCAAAACAAAACGGTATATTTTACTATCATTCAATGTTTTGATACAAAGGTCATTGAGATTTAGCAAGCACAAAGAATTTAGTGTGCCGTGGGTACCATGCCCGCCCCGCCGTGCTAAATGGGTCGATGGCGCCAAAACGTCACCCGACCGAGGGTGAGTGCGGACGAAGCCTTCTCGCATTCGCAACGTCACCCGTACAATACTTTTTGCTACACATCAACAAAGAGTAGTATCACGCGCGGTACGGCAAATCTTTTATCGTCGTTTAGGACTGAGTCATAAGTACTCATTCTACTTATTTCATCTACGATACGATGCAATTTCACAAGAAGGCGACAGTGTTACATGATGCACTTTCACTGAGGACGCGCCATGAACCTACTTCCGCATTGACACATGAAAACAGTTATAATTAACAGAAATTACTCACCTGTAACAGTTTATACGGGGTTAAACTATCATGTTATATCAATACACACACACCCCACATGAAAAAAAACATGGCAGCCGCAATGAGTGAGTGAGAGTCACATAAAATTATTTTATTTTGCGCAACTCCGTCAAAAGATTGGAATGACGTCTTGTCATTGACCAATCACATGGCTTCGCTTTTCAAAATCATTAAAGATGGCGGCCTGGTAGTCCGTGAGTACACTGTCTAAACCTTGTGATTCGTCGAAATATGACTATTGGCTAATCTAGTACGTGGATTTCAAATTCCATCCAATGAGCATTCTATGTACAAAACCGGATGTTCGACTTTCACGCCACCTAGAGGCGGCAAATTTAAAAATGGTTTTACTTCAGGGTCAGAGTCAAAAGATTAATTTAATTTTATTGTACTTTCAGGGGCTCTATTAATGATTCAAAAATTAAATCTTTTGCGTAGGCATCTTTCTATTACGTGGTCGTGACTTTTTTTACGAGCTCGATCATTACTTTTGCAGTTATGTTTTGATTTGTTTTTACTTTTTTCCACAACTGTATTGAAAAAACGTCGTGTGATACACGGGTGTGTATAGGGTTGCCAGTTCGCCAAACCTAATAGCCGGACAGACCAGCCAGTTTGGCCGGACGTTTGGGTAGAAAGGCCGGACACCCTACATTATTGAGGATTTTGTACTATGGGCTACGGGCGGTACTTCGGTCTGCGTGAGCGACCGAAGTCGACTCTCGTCGCCTGCGCTCGGCCACGCTCGGCGTTCGCTCGTTTGCGAAATGTAAAAACCCTAACAAAAGCCGGACAAGCCGGACGCCGTTTATTTTGGCCGGACACACAATCAAAAAGCCTACCTATGTCCGGCTTTATCCGGACGCCTGGCAACGCTAGGTGTGTAGGATGTTGCAAACGAGGTGGCAATAAGCCCGAGCCGAAGCCGAGGGTTTTTAATGACACGAGTTTACTTTCCAGCCTTGTATCCAAATGTACTATTACGGCTGATTTATTAACATAAAGGATACTTTATTTTCTTTGTATTGTAACGACTCGCATCATGATAGCTTAGAACAACGACCAAGCTACGTTGGTAACTTTTATCGCCCAAGGTCGCGCGACATTGCAGAAAATAAAACAATACTATTTTTATCGATCTCTTTATTCTCTTATTTTTTAAAACTTTATTTTCAGTACATTTCAGTAAATAACAATAACCGACTTGTTGGAAAAAAAAACATTACCAATACTGTTGATAAAGCAATTAAAAAACAATGCCTAGAGAAATATTTTCTTAGGAAGGACTATATAGGTATTTAAAATGGTGCTACACCATCTGCTATATTTATGCAGTTGGAAAATGATTTTATACAAAACAGTTGATACTCATTTACTTATTATGTGCCTTCATTATCCTGAACGTCATTAGATTCAACACTTGTTAGTAAACAAAAATAAACGAACATAAAATTTATTTACTTAATTCTTTACGCGCACTAATGTCATAGGCATTTTCTACCACCACATTGCTGTAACAAATGAAATCATACATACTTCTGAATATCAACTAGTTGTAAGCAGTACTCTCAATTAACAGTAAATATACATAATATACACATCCAATTTTATAGTAATCAGGTATCTATGAAAATATTTATGGGAGTATAATAGTATAGCTACACAATTTGTGTGCAACATATTATTGATATAATAAACTAAAATAAAACTTAAACTGAATAGTGATCACAGAAATGCATCAACGTAATACATATGTAACAAAAAGAACCAGGAATAAATAAAAACATAAAAGTTAAAAACCAACTAACAACTTTGTACGGCTTGGAAAGTTTAGGTTGCAATAATAATGTCTATAATCGTTATTTACATGTTCTTGTGTGATTGATTACATGTTACAAAATGCTTATTGTCATTAGGGTAACACATTAATTTTATCATTACATAAATAATATTTTATTTATTCTACATAAATATGTTATAAGTAGTTACTCTAATACAACAGCTATGCTAACGTATATAAGACGCATTCACATGATGCAACTCTAGTTTTTTACTGTTAACGCCGTTTTCGTATCGACGAATTAATTATGTTTAATGTCAATAAATTCGCCCGCGATAACATGGGACTTCAACATAACTGACGAGATGTGGGTGTACTTTATGGTCTCATCTGGTTTCTGGTCTCCCCTTCGGGGATTACAGGAGTTATGTTATATTACGTAAAAATTGTGTGTTGCACGTATCCGAACGCTTCTTATTTAAATACAAACGCCGAGCGCCATCTTTGCTAATTTATCGTCACCTAAACCAGCATGAAGGCGTAAACAGGAGTAAGAACAGTCCACTAGTATAGTTATTTACACCTTGACTGAGTATAGCTACATAACTCAGTGGCTTTGAGGCCGTTTACTTGTTTCCTCGGCTTTGGTGACGATACCTTCGCTCTTAGCGATCGCTGCTTGTTCGGCGGCTCTCTTTATTTCTCGCCTCTTCTGGGCTTCTCGTATTATGTCGAACAAACTCTGTAACAAAATAAAAAAGTTAAAGTTAAATACATACAAACATGAACCCAAGCTTCATTCACATTAGGGATAGATTGAAACTGACATGAGTCTTACATACTCCTTTTGCTTCGTTTAAGTTCATTACATCTGGTTATGCACGCAAGCGAGCCGGTTTTTCAATCGCCAGTTATCAAATAAGTTTGTAATTTTGACAGTTTTTGTATGGTCACTCTGTCAAAACCTCGCATTTACTCTTCAGGTAAAAGTTATATAGTGATTGAAAAATCGGCCCTAAAAGTATTTTATTTATAAGTTTAAATTTAAGTGTTTAAAAGATATTGCGTTATTTTTTAAATTCTTATGACCTTGTGTGACACACACAACAAAACAACTTTATCGCACAAGTGGCATTTCCTTATTATTATACACATTCGGAACAGCTGACCGAGATAAAGTTTGATGACATCCGAACTGCGCATCGCCTTGCAAGTATTGGATGTGACGATTGAGACAAAAACACAAAACTTCGAGATTGGCCATTTGCGTCAGTGTTTTTTAATCCTTAATTATAATAAATAATCCTCCTGATAGAATTGCAGCTATGGCGGAAAACCTCAGCGGATATTATACTGTACAAAAACAAGAGTAGCCTCTCTTCCTTTACTCATACTGTCTAATGAAACCGACACAACCAGAGAGAGACCGATATACTCATAAATAAGGGAACAGTTCCAATTGCCAGCACATCGCAGTTCGAGTGTACTAATATGCTATATTATATATAATATACTAATATGATTTCAAGCCATTACCTTCCCCTCAGGGTCGCTGGCTTTGTCCGTCTCCTTAGCAGCCACGGCTGCCTTATCAAGCGCCTTCTGAATTTTGCTCTCCACCTCGAGGATCTCTTCCTTATCCAGTAAATCAATCAGTTCGGCCATCTGCTTCTCTGACAGGTTCACGTTTTCGTTGCCTATTATTTCGAGCATCTGAAATGTGGGAAATTGGGGGTATTTTAGGGTGTGTGCATACGTCGGGAACATTATACAATGGTTTTACTGAATAATAACTTTTATTTATTTATTTGAAAACATCAAATGATTCCTCCCGCTCTGGGCGGAGCATGAGGGAGTGTCAGACTTTTTCTTCATCGCCCTTTGTGTTCCGGGGCCACGGTATCTTTTTCGAACAGTCCCGCAGCCCCGGCAATACGGAATAATATCTCAGAATTCTTAAGCTACAGTAATAATATTTATGAAGTCTACAAATATAAAAAAATACATTTCAAAACTTTACATTTACATTTATTATCCGCATCAAGGACATACTATGCCTATTGAAATTACTGCAACTGGCAGTGAAAGATAAAATGGTGATAAGCGTTTCTATTATTCTCTCTCACTAATATAAGTACACATATATTATTATGATAACGCTATTATTGCGTCAGACATCGCGTCAGAAAATATTGAACTAAAAATATTAGCTGCTAATGTCATGAGGTTAATGACCATTGCAGACGTTCTGACCTTACCGCGTTTTCTAGAAGTCAATAACATTGCTGGTATACATAATAATACATATTTATGTGTATTATCTTTGTATTGTCCAACCTAATCTTAGAAAAAGAGATGAAAGGGTTTTACTCCTTTTGAAAGTTCAGTTTAAAAAATTCGAATGTGTTGTTTACAACATATTCAAATTTTGAAATAGAAAAAGAATTTTGAGATACTGAGGATGTTTCAAGAACCTAGTACCTCATAAATAAACATACAAAAATAATCAATAACAACATTCTCTCTTGTTGATGTCGTAACTACAATTAAATACATAAGTATTACATTACAACTACAAAACCGTTTGTTTTTTAGACTAAGTCAAGTCCCACATAAAGCCTTAAATGTCAAGTTTTTATCAAGAAGGAGCTAATGTAATGTATATTTTTTACGTTGACCGTGAAGATTATTTATAAGTAGTGATAACACGGAAGTCTAGTGTTGTGAACAGAAAGAGGTCATATACTATGTTATCGAGTTTATAATCACTGGTGGGGTATTTGATACGGTCTGCGGTATTATGTCACGTGTTTCACACCGTGGGGGAAAGGTTGACATTGACCTTGAGACGCTAACGACACGAGTTGATACGACTGTAACATAGGTCGTTTTTGCACCTTTTACACATGGTGATTGATAATGATTGTATTTGATTAGGCACACTAGTTTTTACCCACGGCTTTGGCGGTCGGAAAATAACCCAAGGAATACTACCGGGATAAAAAGCACCTATGTTCTAACCCAGTTCTCAAGGTGGGCTTGTGTGCCAAATTGGATGGACAGAAAGAGCTACCTTCAGATTTAAAATATATGAATGTGTGTTTCCAGAAACGATAATAACCAATCTAAACTGCTATTTTAGATTACTGTTGCTATGTGTTTTCTTGTATAGAGATATGAAGATATGTTGGACTTTGACCCCGGTCAAAGTCTCAACTCATACTGTTACTATAACTCAATTCAATTAATGAATAGTTTATTTTAATATGACAGTACTCAAATTGTTTTCCTGTAGTTAAAAGCATGTTTTTTTTTTCGATTATATCATTATCTTAATGGAGTACTAAATTATAGATATCAAAGCTCCATTGCGAAAACGGTCCCTATTTTTACTTAAAGCATCAAAGCATAGCAAGTTCTACCAACAGTTTCAACATAACAAGTATGGTACTGACCTTCAAAACATCATCAATCTTCAACTGCCCATCAAAGTCATCGTCCAGCCTACCAAGCACATCCTGAATGAGCTTCAGTTTGGCCTCATCTGGCACCTTCTGTAGACTCTTAATGGAATGCATGAGTTCATCAATCTGGATGAGTTGTTCCATCGCCTTTCCTGGCTCAGTCTTAGTCTGCTCCAGTGTGGTCTTCAGAACTTTTTCCTTGGACTCTAGCATGTCTAATGCGGCATCCAGTTTACTTATCATGTTGTTGACGGCCTTATACAATCTGTAAAGAATGCATACGTGAATAATGTGAGTGGTTTTCTAATAGGATTAGTCAAGGTTACCCAAACAAAGATGGCGTGATTTTCTATGCTGTTAAGAATTCCGTTTTCATTCGAACAGATTTAAAAGACTAGAGCGGGCATTGGGAGGAGGTGACGTATGATATGAAAGCGAAAGAAGTAAATTGATGGCGTGACGTCCGACGATAATGGAAGAATAACACGTGTTGCGCCTACTACAAATAGAATGGGACAAAAGAAGATGATGATAAAACGACCATTGGGAGTATTTTCATACAAAAATTTGGATGCCGAACATTTTCGATTTTGACACAGGAGGCGTGTGCGGTGTGCCATTAGGCCAGTGATACCCAAAGTGGTCTATATCGACCCCCAGGGTTTGATGACGACTTACAAGGGGACCATGACAGCGGAAAAAATTGGGGGTGTATGAGATGTAAACGGTTTGATCTTATTTAAGCATATCGCGAATTTCCCTATTTAAGGCAGATGCGTCAGGCTAGCCCGCGAAATTCAAATTTCCTTACGTTTTTTGCAATTTGCAGCAGTGTTAGGTTGTATGTTGATGAAAAATGAGTCGCGCCAGTAACACGTACCTATGTAGTTACAGAATAATAATCATTAAAATCATCAATACAACCCTCTAAATTCATTTAATCCCATTTAATGACTTTTTCATGAAATAGTTACAGATTAGGGTTAAATGAACTTGATGATTTTAATTATTATAATTCTGTAACTACATACGTTTTACTGGTGCAACCAGTTGGAAATCTCACAAAATACATTTGAAGTCGATGAATTGAAAAAAAAAAAATATATATATATTAGCTAAGCAGGGTTCTACCCAAAATCGTAAAACATGGCAAGGGGTCTACAAGACAATAAAGTTTGGGGAACTCTGATTTCTTAGTAAGCAGTAACAAGTATTGGATTACGACTATCTTAGTCTTGTCTCGTCTATCGCTCGTAAATATTTAAATGTATTTGTTTTCATCATACACAATAGTTATGGTTTAGAGCTGAAGCGTGAGGGTGAGGATTGGGAGTCCACTACCAAAATGTAGGGCTTTAATAAGCAGTCATTGGAAATGACAACAAAGCCACGCCCTTTACAATAAAATTAATGCCTGCCTATCAAATATTGCATCGTGTCCTTTTTTCTAACTAAAGAAACTATATTATAAGTAACGGTATTAGAAATGACGTCGGAAAATTGATTAGTTTTTAGTAAGTGGCCTACTAAACTTGGTAACGTATATTTTTAGAAATAATACCAGCTAATCAATCAACCACTCATGTTTCAACGGATTATAAATATGATAACAAACTCAATTATAGCGTGGTATACTGATTAAAGGAGTAAATGATGGCGTCATGGTTGACAGAGGAGAATGGAAGAAAACAAGTGCTAGTCGGACTGGGTTCCGTAGCATTGTCAAAAAAAACACCTTTTTTGTATGGGAGCCCCCCGTAAATATTTATTTTATTGTTTTTAGTATTTGTTGTTATAGCGGCAACAGAAATACCTAGATCATCTGTGAAATTTTCAACTGTCTAGCTATCACGGTTCAGACAACCAGACAGACTGACGGACAGTGGAGTCTTAGTTAGGGTTCCGTTTATACTCCTCGGGTACGGAACTCTAAAAACATGTTAAACATGGAACAAGGGCAGGATGATGATGATCCTGATTGTCCAAATTGTTATCTTCTTAGGCATGAATATTGTTTGAATGTTATATGTATTTGATCACATACATTTCATTATTATAATAGGTTCAAGAGGAAGTGATACTGTATGCAATGATTCATTTCAATACATAACTTTATCATCGTATTTCCGGTTGAAACTGGATTATATGCAAATAGTTGACTATTTCGTCTACATATTCTTTAGTGGACAAAATTGGGACAATCTTTTGACCATAATTTTTTTTTGGAATAAACAAAGACATGGAGATAAAATTGATTTAAGGAATTATGGTACTCAACTCAGGATGTTTTAAGAAGGAGGCAAGTTACGAGTCGATGTGTCTAGTTCTATCCACTAATCCTTTTTTACTAGTCAAACTTCCATTTCATTCAAAGATAAATATTAAGAAATTCGTTGTTAATGCGGGCATCTTCACTAACATCAAAAAATTAATGCCTAAATATTTTATTACTCTGTTAGAATTTAAACTCGGCACTGTGCCGAGCCTCCAACAGTGTGCTATCTATAAAAGGGTGTAACAAGACACTAAATGAAGCCTAAAGGTACTTAGTCTTCCCGTCATTGCGATCATTTTTTGTTCTAGACCATACCTGGGAACCTTCTAGTTAAGGAGATATTGGGAGTCAAAGTTCCAACTTTCTCGCAAGTTTTTTTTTTTAATAAGTACATGTATTGAATGTAAAATTTTTACTTTAACGACGACCCCCGTACTATTCAATCCATCCATCAGAACAAAGTTTTGAGTGCGTCACATTCAGTCGTACCGTAAAACGTGATTTTTCACCCAAAAAAAAGTCGTTTCCCAGCAATAATTTTTACGTAAAGTAACTTAGTTTGATGTACAGAATGCTTGGCTGACGGCTTCGTTAAGGGTCTTGTTACACCCTGTATTTAGGAATTCATTTAGCGTGATAGTGTATACACACGCCGACACATCAAGCTTTACAATTCCAGTATAACGTGGCTTTTCTTTGTAAAGATTTCCCGTACAGTGAGAGATTCGCATAAACTGGTTATGTATAACTCGATTGGTCGTCGTGCATATAAGTCTTAGTGTAGTGAAAACGGACATTAATTATTCTCGTTCCATCTTCTATTTTAAAGAATTTACACAAACCTGCGAGCACCCTTCGACAGTTTGAGGTCCGCCTGCTTAGTCTTGACGATTTCGTCCATCTCTTTGACATCTTCATTGTAGTCTATAAGTTCTCCCTTCAATTCTTGGATGCTCTCCTTCTCAAGAAGTAAGGACTTCTTTTGCTCAGCTGTGAATAATATGGAATTAAATGAGTCTGAGAATCTGCATTGTCTTTTTGAACGACCAGAATGATATTAGCCAGTCTCCCAAAAGGGACCTCCCACATGAGACAATTGTCTAGAATAATGAAAACCTTCATACAGTCACCACAGCTTACATATTAAATTCAATATGTTATGCTAATTTCTGTCTAATTGATATGTCAGTTGTCAGGTTAGAACTTGGATAGCAACATAGTCATAGACTTAAGCCTAGGAACAGTGATGGTCTTTGCAGGCGGCTGGGTGAGAATTGAAAGGATCAATTTGAATGGCTTGACTTTGGAAAGGCCAATGTCCAGCAGTGGACTGCTATAGACTGGTGTGAGCTACGTGGCGAATTAAAAGTTTGTAAATTTACCGAACATTTTTGAATGGTGTTCGCGAAAGTACTTACATTGATAGGTATTTCATCATGAACTTACTTGGTAAGTACGTATCTATCTATATTGATGTTGAAATATAGCTAGTTACTGATTTATTACTTTATCTAGTTTTATATTTAGGTACATTTACAAGTGAATTTTATCGCAGTCGCTACGTCGTATTTTACAAGAATGCATCATTACAATAATACTGTGAAAACCTGGCACGGAAAACCGAATTTCTCAGTAATACTGAGATCGTACGATAGTAACTTTGTAAGGCCAAAATCACCGCCAAATCAAAGGTGAATGGACGATCCTACCGGCAAAGCGGACCTTGGCATTACTCCAAGACAATAAGTACAATAATACTTTATAGGGAAAACGCCTGATGACAGACGAAAATTAGCGCAATCTTTCAAATCTGTGCTGCATAAATTTAGTAAATGATAACTAGCTTTTGCTTGGGCCTTCGCTCCCATTTTGTACGAAAATTACCCCACGAGAACGAAGCTTTTAACTGTAGCGTATGTTATGACTTATGATACTGGGGGATAGTGTAGCTCCAAGTTAGTGAAACAATTTTCAAAATCGGATCAGTCATTCCGAAGATTACCCCCTACATACAAACCTAAAAACAAATTTTACTTCTATAGAATATTAGTATATGGATTTATTTTAGTCCTAGATTTCCTATTTTTCTATGTGTACGAAGAACTTGCGGATGGATGGTATTTTCATAAGCCGGTCACAATACAGACTTCGAACTTCTACTGAAAAAGAACCTGTTAAAACCCGGGCTGGCAAAACCACTTCCACGGCAGTTGTGGTTGCGATCACATTAGACTACAATGAAGGAGACATGACAAAAAGCAATCTGTCTATAATAATTACGTCTGTTATTTATTGATTTATTGCTATGGAATGTACGTACTAATAGAATAATAGGTAACATTCTAGAAGTCTTTATTTACAAACAATATGACTCATTGGTCTGCATATACAGTGAAGTTTTCCTATGAACTGAAATATCTGTCTTATTCCCCGAAAGAATGTTGGATGTTGCCAAACTAATATTGCCTGTTAGCAAAATATAATATTATTCATTTCGTTTATTCATTTATATACACATTCTTTATATTTTTACATATTTTTTTAAAAACATTGAAAAAAAAACCATTTAAAAATATAAAAAAAAAATAATATTATTAATATGAAATAGGCGAAAATAACTAAAAAGAGTTACTTTTTATTTGGTACCTTTTCAGTTTCACGACTAAACGGCTGATCGGATCGTAATGAAATTTGGCAAGGAGATGGATCATATCCTCGGGACACAGACACTCATCTTTTTATTCTCATAAATAAACATCCACATTTCCACGCAAACGAAGTCGCAGACAACTACTAGTTACTTACTTATAAAAAAGCAGGTTTAACGCTGCTCTAACAGAGCGTCATGGTCATTTAAATTAGTCAGTCTCCCCGATGCTGGGTAGACAGCCTTGTTACCACTTTTTTGATCTAGCCTAAGGACCGCTTACACCACAAATCACTGATGTAATTAGCGTTAAATGATTTAAAACGTCGTTCAGTTCCTCTCGGTCGTTTGTGGATGACAGATAATGAATGATGATTTGAATAAGATTAGCGTTAAGTATTTAGTTATTGGCGGTGCAAGCGGGCGTAACCATTTGAACTTGGCTTATGGAAAGATTCCAAGACTGAACTGACTTGAGAAATAGATATCATATTATGATAATAAATCATCGAATGATACGTACACGTATGGCTACACATCAAGCTCATTTCCAGTATAAGCTGACCTCGCATTGTACGGAAATCCTATACATTGCAAGATCAGCTAAACTGGAAATGTATAGCTTGATGTATAGCCCGTGTGTACCCAGCGCGGACTACGGCAGGCTAAGTATATCTTTAATAGAGATAATCATCGCATTTTGCTTTTAAATGAAAGTTAAATAGAAAAATAGACGATAGACGGTGAGATGTTATTTAACAGAGTGGGGTGCCAAGTATTATCAATGAGAAGATAATTGGACCAATACCGTATCTAGTTATTTACCTTCGAAATATAAGACGCGATTTTTATCAGTTAACATCTACTCGTGTCTTCACAAAAAATATTTTAAGATAACAAAACATTTTTAAAATCAGCTTCTTATCACGTTGACTCGTGTTAAAATATAGACGAGGTGGTGCAATGTGCATGATAATTGATAATGTATGCAGTAAACTAGTTAAAACCGGAAAAGCGTGCTGCAGATCAACATCACAAAGCGGCTCATAAGTTAAAAAACATGTAAATAAAACTGCTATACATTACCTATGACGTCCAGAGTTCAAACACGTTTTAAGCACATGTCATCCATAATCTATTTATGTGAATGACAAAACGTGAAGAATACGTAATTGTGAAGGCCACAACACAAACTTGAACTTCCGTACATAGAGAAAAAAAATGGAGAATTGCCAATGTGAACTTACCTAATTTCTCTAAAGCATCTTCAATTACTTCAATGTCTTTTGCAGAGATACTTTCTTCAGATTTCACTTTAACTGTATCAACAGCAATGACAGGAGCTGAGTCCATCATAGGGACATCACCCTCAATTTCGATAATTGGTGCTCTGTCTTTTAGTTCTTCCTTCTCTCTCTTCATTGCTTCAAGAATCTGTTTCTCTTTCTCTGCCTCTAGGTTCTCTTTCTGTTCTTCCTTGATCTTCAGGACTTCTAATTTGATAGCCTCAGCTTTAGCCTGGAATTTTTAAAGTTCAATAATTTAATCATTATCATGTCCCCAATAGATGGTCACTGCTACACATAGAGCTCCCCCAAGTGTAACCACATAATTCTAATTTATTTTTGCCATGAAAGAATGAGTATTGTGTATCTAAAGAAGAATGCGCAAGAATAATGCTACCCATTTATTGACCTGCAAATGTTAATGGATGAAGAGGGAGAGGAAGACCAAGGAAACAATGGAAAGATTGTGTGACAAATTATATAAAAGAAAAAGGAGTAAATGATAGCATCATGGTTGACTGAGGACAATGGAAGAAAAACATGTTGTGTCGACCCTAAGTAAAATGAGACAGGGGAGGAAAATGTATTTAAATTGTCTTTGTAACTAAACAAGTGGTGTTGTTCTTACCTTGAAGTCCAGTTTGCCTTCCTTCTCCCCAATAGCAGCCTTTGTCTGAGTAGCAACTTGTTCTGGCAAAGCAGATATGGTCGCCTTCAGTTTGTATGTGGTAGGGACATGTTCAGGCACCATCAGGGCTCTTGACAACAGCAGCAAAGATGGTGGGACCTTCTCATTTAAAGACAAATCCAACCAATTCCTCAACTCCTTTTTTAAACGCTCTTCTGACACACCATAGGCCCTCATGCCTCTTGCTCTACAAGCCTGTTGTAACTCACTAAAGTTTAAACTCTCTACCCCCTCTTTAGAAATGACCTTATCGTCAGCTGCCAATGACCTCAGCTTCATCTTCAGATTAAACCGTAACATAGCACTGGTACCAATAGTAGTGGCATTCACCACTTTACACAAAGCAACTAAATGGGGTCTCTGTAATGAATCTAATGTAATCTCGTCTTCAAATAACTTAGAATACTTCATTATCTCCTCACTGGTTGCAATATCTCCTGATGTTCTTATCTTACTGAAGAAATTGGAGAAGTCTCTGGCCAGCTCCGAATGCCTATCACTGGCCTGCGGAGCCATCTGATCTAATGTCTCTTGGAAGAATTTTGCTATTTCCAACTTAACTTTTAGATGTTTCTTCAATTTTGCTTCTTTCTGACTGCTACTCTCAAATGTAGATGGCAAAGCATTTGGAAACAGTTTAATATAAAAAGGCAGGAAAAATTCCAAAAATGGAACAATTATAAATACAATAAATGGAACCATTCTGAAAAGATCACCTATTGTTGTGACCAGTAGTCTATGTTCCCTTCGTGTCAATGAGTGACCTCTTAAAATTTTAAAGAATAAGAATAGTGAGATCTTTATTTCAATGAAAAGTAATCTGAAGCCATGATAGTAATGTTTGAGCTCATTCATAAAGCGTTCTTTGAAAGGCTTCTTCGGCGGTGCGTCTATTGGTGGGCCATGTATTGTTTGTTCTATTTTGTTCTTTATAGTTTCAACAGCAGCTTCCACCTTCGAGGAAGGTTTTAGAGGTTCCTTGTCAAAGTAAAATCTGCTGGTTGAGAAAGACCTGATGGACTGTGGGTGGTAGTAAACCTTGGACTGGAACGGTTTTTGTGAAACATCATGCAGTCCGATAGGCTGGATTGAATAATATGACAATGACCTTGACAATGTTATGTAGGAAAGGTTTTGATACTGTCTGTTCTCCCATGGTATTGCTAGAAAAATAATAAAAACACTTTAAATAAACAACTACATAAATACATAGAGCATTAACAGGCAAGATATTATGTATGGTTAGTCAATGATAAAATCAAGTTGGCTCAGGTTAGGAAATAAAGCAAGCAATTGATTTCTTTAGGCCAATTTCCTTAGATTTATTTTGTTTCGATTATTATATAGAACTGCACCAGCCATGTGATGATCATGATGAAACAAAAAAAAAATTAGATAACATAGGCAGATGCTGTGAATTAATTATTCTCAAGCGTCACATAAATGTCCTGTTTACATTAATAATAAAACAAAACAAAATAAATAAAGGTAGCGACCTTTATTTATTTTAAGTAAAAATAACATATTCCACGATGAAGTCATACAAAAGTGTACGTATTTATTAATCAATCAAATTCCGCTTTAGGTTATGGTTTAGTAATTACTTTTGCAGCAAAATATTATTTACTTACTCGATTTTTTGATGCAACGACATTGGTTAATAATTAGCCTGATCATATTGGTCACTAGTAGCAGGGCTCATCTACAGGAAAAATTGAAAATTTAACAAAAACAAAATCAACCTTTAGTACACCATGACAATCGTAAAGAATCACAGTCCACAAAGCACAGATAAAAAAATATAGACAATGATAATAGTCTATAATAGTTTACGGATCAACATAATTTACGGAAAAATTCTTTACCAAGTCTTTAGAATATATTTCATCCAATTAAAGAATCTTGAAAAAAAAGAGAGTTCATGTTTTGGTAAATTGGACCAAAATTTTGCCTATTACCAAGGAGGGATGTCCACATCCTATTGGGGGCTACAGTGCCTCTAGCGGCGAATTCATACGCGATAGCTATCGCGTATGAATTCGCCGCTAGAGGCACTGGTGTGGCGCGAGGTCACTTAAATGTGCGATGTCAAAGAGAATTCGCGCGTTGCGTGCTTTTTTATCACCACTATTAATACACTACACTATTTACTAATATTCACGATTGTGGTCTAGATTGAGCCATTCCTGATTAATTACTTGAAGATTTTAAGTAGCAGCTTATGATCTTATTTCTTATTGCTAATTTTAGGGAGAATATTGTAAATATTTATCCGAAGTATACACTATGTTGTTATCACTATACAGTTTACAATTAACAAAGTTGCTTCCCGCTGTCTGTCCCTAATGCCCCTATGTATGCTTAGATCTTTAGAAGTACGCAACGGATTTTGATGCGGTTTTTTTTAAGAGATAGAGTGATTCAAGAGTAGAGATGCAAAACGAATTTTAAACGTTTTAAACCATTTTGTTTTAAACCGTTTTTTTGGTTTAAAACGATTTAAAACCACACTTAGCGGTTTAATATGGTTTAGAATGTTTTTTTTTGGATTGCACTGAGGCTTTACACGAAGTTATCTACACCACACCTCCTTCCTGATTTAGAAGGAAAATAAAATAAAAATGTTCTAAAATAACCTTCACATGACAGACAAACATAAAATCGATCCCTACCTGCCCCATCTCTCCCCGTTGCGTGTGGTAGCAAAGTGAACAATAAAAATGCGGCATTGCCGTTTTATTTTAATAAATACCCAAAACATGATTGTTTTCAGTGTCTAATCCTAAATAGTAGTATAAATATGATATATGACTTCACATATATTAATAAAAATGGTAAATGATTTCAATTAGCCTTTTCAACAATTTTTTTAAGTAATTCGTAATCAATGTACGGCCCACGTGGTCGTGGTTTTAAACCGTTTTAAACAAATTTAAAACGGGTTTTAAACCACTGATTTTGGTTTAAAACGGTTTATTTACAACTATATTCAAGAGAAAGGTTTAAATGGATGACATTGCACCCGTGCGAAGCCGTTCCGGGTCGCCAGTACGTAATAAAATAAACGTTTTATGATGCTATTGGTACTTTAAAGTATAAAATAGAATTATTGACAGGACCTTACTCGACAGTGGCGCTATCCGGTGAGCTCAAAAACGATAACCCGCATTATGCGACCACTGTACTCTAGGGCTCGCCCGTTTTTTTAATGTCTGGGAACCTACTACTAGCTACCGTAGCTACGTTATAAAAATATTTCAAGGGTACTAGTGTGTATTGTGTAATGTTTCCATTGTAAATCTCATAAATAAAATGCGAGAGCCAACCATAGATATTTGGTTGTGCCGTAGTTTATTGATTGTCAAATGTCAACTTATTATTCGCGAACATAACCTAAATATTGTAATCCATTGAAAAAATATTGAAGTTTCTGTAAAAAATACACCTAATCACAGCAAGAATAAATGAATATTGTACGCTGCTGCCTAAGATCTAGTTTTGTTAATTTAACAAAACCTCCTATTAGGCTTCTTTCGACCGGTAAGTACGTCTAATGTTGGCAGCATAATTTCTTACCATGGCCTGCATTACAACGATTGATTATTAATCCATGATCGCGAAATGTTTACAGAAACCAAATTGTCTGGCGTTATGGCTTTATCTGCAGTCAAGAATGCGGCAAAAAGAATAGTTTGGGTGGACCTTGAGATGACTGGAATGGATATTGAAAAGGACCATATCTTGGAAATAGCTTGTGTGGTGACTGATGCGGATTTGAATGTGGTTGCTAAAGGTCCTAACATAGTGATCAATCAGCCAGACAGTGTCTTGAACGAAATGAATGACTGGTGTGTGGCCCAGCATGGTGAGGTATTGATTTCTTCAAATTGATATTAATTTTAAACTTAATTTTTATCTTTCACACTTCTTTGCGTATCACAATTTACTGTTTACGCTGGGGTCATTAGTTATGTTGAGATATTTCAGCTTCGTCTCCAGAA
The DNA here is from genome assembly GCA_947578425.1 of Eugnorisma glareosa. Lineage (NCBI taxonomy): Eukaryota > Metazoa > Arthropoda > Insecta > Lepidoptera > Noctuidae > Eugnorisma > Eugnorisma glareosa. Next base: position 4,150,696 of record OX387971.1, on the reverse strand, counting down.
ACAGAGTTGGCTTTATTGACACCGATATTTTAACAAACCTTTTTTTTTTTTTTTTGAAATCATCAAATAACTCCTCCCGCTCTGGGCTAAGCAGGAGGGAGTGTCAGACTTTTACAGACTAAAACCCATCCATGTTCCTTCTCCTGCCCTTTGTGTTCCAGGGCCGCAGACTCTCTTTCGAACAGACCTGCAAACCTAGCAGGATTTTAACACGTTCACAGCCGATCACGTGCAGAGTACGTCCCAGGTTGATTGTATTGTGACGCTGATCACGTACTCAGTACGTGACTGACTTTCTTAGTGTTTGTTTTAAAACGACGTCCGTAGTCCGTGTTTGGCGTGCATTTATATAATAGTGTAGTGCACTTTCTCGAAAGGATACCGAGCACCGAAAAAAAAGAGAAGGTGGCAAGAGTCTGTAAAGTTTGTGCAGACATTTCTAAGAAAAACACTGGCAAACGAGAACGCAAAGAAACCATATTTTACTGCCCAGACTGCAACGTGCCTTTATGCTACCATCCTTGCTTCAAAATGTTTCATACACGCAAAAATTACACGACTTGAACACGCAAAAGTCCATGTTCGACTTTTTTTTTTTTTTCCATAAAACCTCTTTTTTATTCTACATTTTTAAATAAAAAAAACTAATTTACGTCTGTTTTTTATTTTTATCCTAGAAATAAACAAGTCAATAGTATAAATAAAAAAATAATTATAGATTTATCATTGATAGTTCTCATTTTATAAATGTTGCAATATCGGCGAAAATCGCCGGCGAACCATGGAATCCGCGTTTTAAAATCTTCGGCTGTAAAAGTGTTAACAAACCTCATTTACAACACTATAATTGGATGGACTGGGATGGCCTCACACCTGCGATGCTTCTGGAATAGCAGATAATCATTATCAATGGTGACTCCAAACCTAGCAAGCTATACCTGCATCTGTTTGTTTGCAGATTGTCACCCAATAATAAAAAAAATGGCATGTGTGTTGCATTTTTCTCTTGCAAGAAACTCAATCTATGAATTTTTTGATTAAAGTATTTTTCTTTCGGGGGCCACTGTGGACAGTGAGTAATGGGCTAGCCCGCCGTCTCTCCGTCTTATGACGACAGGCCATGTCGACGGCGCGTTCGTGTTCCACGCGCGCCTCAAAGAGATGTCAGCAAACAGGAAGGGGTCCGAAAAGACCTATGCCTGCCAGGGCTGTGGGCCTGTTCGAAAGAGATACCGCGGCCCTGGAACAAAGGGCAAAAGAAGGAACATGGATGGGTTTTAGTCAGAACAAGTCTGACAGTCCCTTCCGCTCCACCCAGTGGGAATTTCTAAAATCAATGGATTCGATTCCTGGCTAGGAATATTGATTTTTCAAAAATCCAATGATGCGGTTTTAGTTTCCTCGAAATCGGGCTCGAGACTCCTTTGAGCATTTTTCGTTATTCCTCATACTTTTGATTTCGCCATCTACGCCCACGTGGAGAATTCACTCTGTATAATTATGCTTCTAAACCCATGAACAAAATTGTATCAACTCAACGAACTATTTTTTTTAAAGAAACTTTGTTTTATTTAATTTTTATGACTGTTCAGAGATAACATTTTGTGATTTACAATGTTTATGTTATTGTTACAGAGCGGACTGACAGAGGCTAGTCGCAAATCAAATGTGTCCCTGAAAGATGCTGAGAAACAAGTTCTGGACTTTGTCAAATCCCACGCACCCGAGAAGAAATGTCCATTGGGCGGGAACAGTGTATACATGGATCGTTTATTTATAAGAAAATATATGCCGATACTAGACAATTATTTACACTATAGAGTAATAGATGTCAGTACAATAAAGGAGTTGGCGAAGCGATGGTATCAAAAAGAGTTTTCGAACATGCCGCAGAAGAAGTTTAGACACCGATCTGTAGATGATATTCTTGAAAGTATAGAGGAATTGAAGTACTTCAAACAGCATATATTTAAATCCACAATGAAACTGCAAACTGAAGTTTGAAGCTTTGAAGAGCTAAATATTTTACGGGTATTTTTAATTAAAACAATTAATTGAATTATGTCATGCATGTATTGTTATTTTGAACTCCAAACTGATGACTGTTTAATGCAGAAGTCCACAATCCATTAAGTACAATGTAGGTATTAATGAGTACCTAGCTGAAAATAAAACGTAAAGTAAAAGTTAGCTTTATTTACCTTACACCCATCACAATACAATGGGGAAGACCATTAAATGGTATTTGTAATGAGGTCAAGCTATTTTGAAATAAAAAATGACAGTACCAGACTTTCAACCAATGACGATGCTTGGAACCAGCTATGCTAGCACCACCTATTCTAACATCATCATCATTGGCAGTGGCTCACTGTTGTGCCTTTCTTTCCTGGTTCTTTGCGAGTCTCATCCAGGTGTAAATAATTGTTTCTGGCACACAGAATAAACGGCTGTGTTTTGTCCATTTTTAAAACTAGGCATGTGAATTTTTTAAGTGTAGGTAGCATGTTGCTAGTCATGGCGATGCCTATGATAGAAAATAAACTATAGACGTATGAGAAATAGGGGGTAAAGTGCCTCATCGTCTGTTGAGAAGGGAGGAACATCCAACAAAACAACATGGGTGTTGTGACATTGTGTCTGGTCTCTGGTGGGCGGCTGCCCGCGGGGCCGCGGCGAGTGTTGTCGAATTTTATGAAGCGTAGTTCACATGTGGCAGTGTAGATGCCGCCACAAATGCATTATACAATTTAAGAATTAATAGATTTTCCTTGTCAGGAATTCAACCTATTGATTGATTTTGGAATTATAAAGACACGGTCTGTAATATCACAGGTGTTTAAAAAACTGGATTATGCTATTTTTAGTGCATTTGTTCATTTGATTCTTCTTATTATTCTTTCTAAAAATGAATGGATGATGCAGTTTTTTTTTTTATTCCGTAGGTATGTTTCGTTTGAGTAAAAATAATTGGTAACATCAATTTATTTAGGGTATTCCCCTCTGGGCCTCGTTTTTCTTCTAAAGCCGGGGTACTAAACAAAGCGATCGCCGCGCGCCGTGTCCGGCAAACCCAAACCGCCCGAACGTGTGGTCGCACTGATAGATGGCGCCTTCCAATTTTCCCAATAAATATTCTTTTGGTTATGACTCGGGGTAAGGCTCAGGGTCAGGTACCTTTTTATTTAGACTTTTGTTCCATAAGATCAAATGCAACTTTCCGGAACTATCTATTCAGATTCGAAAATCTATAAAATAATACTTAGGTATATTTGACGGTCCACCCTAATGTGGGTGTACTAATTAGGTACCTACACTTCTGCCTAGCCCTTCGGTACAGTCGTGATAATATATTATTTTTTTATTAGGATTCGGGGTAACATTAACACCTACGAGAATATCATCTTTCATTCGCTTAGGAACTTAGAACAGATCAATTCTCGCACCGTCAAAGTCAATTCATTTACTAACGTAGTAGGTTATGGCCATCTGATTTGCATACGGCTCTGGCTGGAATTCTGGATGCAAATGCAGGCTGGCCACAATCATTTAGATCTGCCTTTTAGACGGACAGTTAAGCTTCTACGAGATAATTGGTTGTCGGCCTGCTATTTCATTTGCATGCGAGATTGAAAATTAGCAGTTATGTACCGAAGTAGGATTTCAGCGATGTAGCTGTCTCTCATATTGAATTAAGGAGTGCGTTAATAAGTCTGAAGTGGGATATTATGGGTGAGATGCGGAGACAAAACCAAACTTACGCTTCGATCCGTCAAAATTACGCTGTTTTTGCAAGTCTCAAGTATTGCTGAGAACTCGTTTAAAGCCATTTCAAGAACCTATGTTTTATGTAACGTCTTGAGCAGGTTGAACCGTTGAGCTAGTATCTGAGAGTTACTGAAGGGGTGATTGTGTAGATTGCAATTAATGTGTCCATCCCAACCAAAAGTGACGAGGGAACACACCGTGCGGCTTCAGTCAGTAACTAAGAGTTTGACAGACTCCTCCGCTCGCCCCACGGCGCGCGGCTAAGGAAATCCATTAGGATCCACAAGTAAACAAACCGGCCACGCGCAAGGTGGACTCATCGCATGAAGGTATACGTCCGCCGTACCATCGTAGTAGGGGTTAGTGCGCGGCGGAGGCACCTTTTATTTTTATTTTTTTGTTATAGCGGCAAGAGAAATACCTACTACACATTCTGTGAAGTTTGAGCATGAGATATCCGCTGACAGACATACGGACGGACAGCGGAGGCTTAGTAATAGGGGGTCCCGTTGGCTACCCTTCGGGTATGGAAGCCTAAAAAGGATCAGGGTGCTAACTTCCGTTAAATCCCATGCATAGTTTTACCACAGTGCACATTTTTTTTAAACTAGCATCGTTACTGTAGATAAGCAAGGTGCGAAAAATTTTTTGACTCTACATACAGCATATGTACCAGAAAATAATGGGTATTAGTACTTGTGAGTGGAGAAAATATAATGTATTGAGGTTTTATAAGGGAGTAGGGACAGCTGATTATTTACGCATTTACGATGTTGGTCTCATGGAGAAAGTTGTTCAGTTTGATGGCCTGGATCAGTACACCTTGAAATTTGATCACACCTTTCTGGTACACGCAATCTGCTCACCAAGAGCGCCCTCTTAAACCCATTAACTTTCGCTAGCAAGTAGGTACATAAAGACGGAAGGTACATAATAAGTTTGCACTAATTGTGCCTCCAACCTCAATAGGGGATCATATGCGTAGGTACGCTTATGGATATGACGCTCGGGTTTGCGCGAAGGTCAAAGGGAGTATGTAGGTCCACCTATTGGAGTATCGGGTTTACTTAATGGTTTCCGAAAGGGGTCGGGTAAACTTATACTGTTTATGTCATTATGTGCTTCTAATGTAGTCTTTATGCCTTCTAACTGCCATGTAGTTGTAGGGATCAGAATGAGGTAGGTACTTAATATGTATCTATGTATGATAGAATAGATATATTCATTTATTTGCCTGAAATATGATATTTTACAGATTTTATAACACCAATAGATTTTGTATGTGTTTAATGTTGTATAAATCTAGATCATCGTTATCATACCTACTCCTAATCATTTGCCTAACCTTTTCCCAATTAAGTTGGAGTCGGCTTTTGGTCTAAGCTGGAAAATACAGTTGCGCAATATCTTCATAGACATAGTGCAAGTGCAACCCTAAGATCAAACCCTTAAATGCGACCCCGTGTTCATGCACGAGATCGTATTTTTCCATGCTCCTGCGGTAGTGTTGTCGCAGCACGCTCTCTTTCTCACTCTAGAGCAAATTACGTATATATACATAGGAGCATGGAAAATTGCGATTCCGTGCCTTCTTTTAATATATCTATGGTGCTGATAGATGAGGTTCAACCCCTTTTCTATTGGAACTCCGTACTATACAAGGCCAACTCATTGTCAAAATGTCACCACTGACGTACATAGTTCCCAAGAAAATAACCACATCCCAAAACGCGCCTAAAAGTCCCAATAGAAAAATGAAGTCATTAATACTCCGACCCCACCATAACTTAGACAAAATCGAACGACATTACTCTTGATGGGCAAGTTACGGCCGTCCAAACTAACCTTGGACAAAATGTTCAGGCTCCAGGGAAAACAAAACCGTCTTGTAACACGCGACGAATTTAATTATGGTTATGATAAAATATGAAGCGATGTAAGGACCTCCGGTGATGACAATTTGGACCTCGTTAAGTGGCCAATGGGTTGTTAGCACCTTTGGGTTGACGCTTTTGACCTTTGTACGTTGTAAGGGGTCTTTTTATATAGATACAGACATATCTACATCATCTACATGAATGAAGTCGTGTTTCTTCGTCCTTTGGGAATGGGTTGCTTTAGTTGCGTGATAAGAGGGGATTCTTTAGTGTTGATTGTGTTGTGACTCTTTATCAATGGTTAACACCATTTTTAAAGAGTCACAACACATGACACAATATATAACCTCATTGCTCTATAAAGTGATTGACAGAACTTGTGTGTGTCTTGTGCTTAATCTACATAATTGGTTGATTCTTGACTATTGTTTCGTGGCGATGAGTCAAATAAGGTAGTATGATGGCCCAGTCGCCAAGACCTGGTTTGTAGATAGGTACATTATTTCAACACCACAAACGGTGAAGGAAGACATCGGGGGATACGGGTATTTCCTAAATAGAACCGAGAATTCAAAGAAATTATAACATCGACCGAAATGTACCCGTGTGGCGGCGTGTGGTGGATCAGGTACGCATACAACGTCCCACTCACTGCCTTAGAGGGGAGACCTATGTGTCTCAATGGGAATGGAATGGTGCAATGGGAACATAACAGGCTGAATACAAGTCAAATTTACCTTTTTAACGCCATTGTCACATAAACGTGACAAGCAAGCGCGCGGTACGCCAAACGACACAAATATGTGACAAAATGGTAGGTGAAATTGTGGCTTGGCGTGGAGGGCACGCGCGTGCGTTTATGCTCTGGCGGTCAAAAGGTTAAGATACCTTCGTATTTACTGTTTTGGCTGTATGAATCCGACATCAAGATTGTAATCTAGGTACGGGTAGGAAGTATAGGAACAGAACCACTGACTTGGTGCTACTATGTATGCTTAATTGCTTATCCATCCATTTTGAATCCGTTCTCTATTACACTACCTAAATACCTGGATCCTTACCTACTTAGAAAACGTTTAGTAAAGTCCACTTCAGAAAATGGTACCTTAATAGAGGGGTGTGCCAGCACTTACAGACGATTAGGTACGATTAGCCGCTCCGCGTCCGTCCGTCGTAATCCATTAATTCGACGATTACTTTAGTTCGGAGTGGCATCTATACTGCCAACAGAAGGATTTCATAAAATATGATCATTTGCCTAGCCTTTTCCGAACTATGGTGGGGTCGGCTTCCAGCATTAAACCGGATTGATGGCACGGTTGGCGCAGTGGCTGAGTGATTGGCTGCTGCGCTGCGTGTCGCGGGTTCGATCCCCGCACGGAACAAATATTTGTATGATCTACAGCTATTTGTTCCGAGTCTGGCTGTTTGTGTATGTGAGTTTAAATGTTTGTAAACGCATCCACGATACAGGAGAAATTCCTAGTGTGGGGAAACGTTTTTTTAATTTTATTTTCATGTTTAACTGAATACCGGTATTTTACATAGAGCGAACCAGTTAGTACCTAATGGGTTATACGATAACCCTTAGTAAGACTGGTTGTTAGACTTTCGGGACACTGTGACTACTTGAAACAACTGTCAAACATCTACAAATGAAAGCCGGGACCAATGGCTGAACGTGCTTTCCGAGGCACGGGGGAAACTCGGTATGTAATGGGTGGTCACCCATCCACGGACCAACCAAGGCAAGTGCGGCTTAACCTGATGAAGATCGATCCTGTGCGGCCGTTATTATTTAAAAACAGAAGAACACTAGAAACGGGATATTTACCATGTTTACTGTTCATTTTGAGTTCCCGATATTTCAGTGTTGCAAGCACCATGATCACGGTTGAACTCAAGTTATTGGGGGTGGGTGTTTATGAGCAGACAAATCGGTCTACCCTCTTTCTTGTGCGTTTTTCAAAATGAACAGTAAACATGGTAAATATCCCGTTTCTAGTGTTAATGATAATGTTAGTGACCATCACAGTTTAGAAACTTCTAATAAAACAGAAGAATTTCATCTGACAGCTAAAAATACCAACATTTTAGTTGGTCATAATTGTAGCCCATATTTCTGTCTGAAGTAAGAATTATGGTTCAATAAACGTAAATCTACATCAGGTAGACCCCCTACAATAAACTTTTCGCCGGAAACCACACGTTTAAAACGTACAAGGTACGATGGTCTATTCATAGTCAAGGGCAACACGCAAAGAACTTTAACCATTAAATAGAAAGTTTCTACGGCCAATAAATAATTTTCGACTCATAACAAATGGTTTATTTTGACCTAAACTTTATGATGGATCGTCAAAACTTGGAAGCACTCACAACTTGTACAGTAAAATTTCGAAGGGTAGTCGGAATTTCCTTGATGTGGACTTTCCCTCCATTTTATTGACACTTGAAGTCGTAAACGGATACGGGCAGAGACACCTGTCGCATAGACAACGAATTTTAGGGCTATTAAAAAACTAAGCGCCATGCAACTGAAGAACAGCGTAGGTCTGTACGTTTCCTAAGGTAGGTATTTTAGAAATAAATACGGATTTACCATTTGTTTTCACAGTAGCAATACCTACCACCGGAAAAGTTCCAGTAGAAATTTTTGTGCAAATCTGTTCCACATAAATTTGGTCCTTACAGTTGTGTAATGTGTTTTTTACACCAACTCGTCTAAAATTCCCTAGTTATACTTATATATGTAGCTACAGTATAACCCAGATTATTGCCTACATAGGTATTAAAGTTTTTAACTCCTTATTCAAGTTAAAGTATTACATTTTGCGCGTCTGGTTAAAATTCCATCAAAAATTTTTAACTAGGCATGTGTTTCTAAAATATTAACTGGAAAACTTTTTTCTAGACGAATAAATACAAGTGTTAGTTAGACAGAGAATTTTCCAAGTGGGCGTGGTAGGCCAATTCCGAAATTATGAGGATTATCGAAAAATGCTCAAAGGAGTCTCGAGCCCGATTTTGATGAAAACTAAAACGGCATCATTCGGTTTTTGAAAAATCAATGTTCCTAGCCAGGAATCAAGCCGATTGATTTTAGAAAAAAAACACTGCGGATTATGACACCATTCGAGGTATTATGCACATATCTATTCTCTACTAACCTTAACATCGTTAACCGTGGTTCGGAACCCACTTGGGTCACAGCTCGCGGACAAACAATTATTGACCTAACGCTGGCTTCAGAAAGCGCGACAAAACTTATCTCTAACTGGCACGTATCCAACGAGCCTTCTTGCTCTGATCATAGGAGGATTCGTTTCTCACTAGTAGCTAACACAAAAAAACCCGATCCTAGGCGCAACCCACGACGTACCAACGTACCCGGCTACAAACGGCTTCTGGCCTCACTGCTAACAAGGCACCAAAAACCCCTAAATCTAACGGATCCCAAACAGCTTGAAGACACTGTAATTAAACTCTCAGAATATATCATCGAAGCCTACCACGCCTGCTGCAAACTACCAGATCCAAACACCAAGAGCAAGGGAAACTCTTGGTGGACTGCAGAGCTCGGCAAGCTCAGGCAAACGATGCGCAAACAATTCAACAGAGCCAAGAATTCCAGGCTCCCAGAAGACTGGGACCTATACAAGAAAACACAGTACACCTTCAAAAAACGAGTCAGGTTTGCCAGCAGGGCAGCCTGGCGGAAATTCTGCGAAGACATTGAATCGAACAGCGAAGCTGCGCGAGTAAGGAAGATCCTATCCACCGATCAGGATCGCACCCTCGGATCGCTGAAAAACCCAGACAACACGTACACAAAGTCGGACCATGAAACAAGTAAAGTTCTTCTGGAAACCCATTTCCCAGACTGCAGCCTCTCCGAGGACAGAGTATGGGCAAGTGAACCAATGCACTCACCAAGCGACCAGGACTGGTCCAGAGCCCGCACAGTAGTAACCGAAGACAGAATAAAATGGGCAATCAAGACTTTCAAACCATACAAATCCGCAGGTTTAGACGAAATTCTCCCAGCCCTATTGCAATGGGGAGCAGACGTCCTTACGCCATGGCTGGCTGTCATTTTCCAAGCCTGCCTAGCACACAGATATGTGCCACATCAATGGCGAGAGGTGAAAGTCATTTTCATCCCTAAACCAGGCAAACCCGATTATACACAACCTAAAGCGTACAGACCAATAAGCCTGACATCTTTCCTACTGAAAACCCTTGAGAGACTCTGTGACCGACACATTCGGGACGGACCTCTTCAGGAGCTGCCACTCCACAAACAACAACATGCCTACTCCACAGGAAAATCCACAGAATCTGCACTCCACAGTGTGATCTCCAAGATCGAATGTGCAGTAGACTACAAATGCTCCTCACTAGCTGTTTTTATTGACATAGAAGGCGCTTTTGATAAAACCATTTTTCATAGCATCAACGCAGCCCTCGAGGAACACGGCGTAGACTCGACCCTGCGAGGATGGATCACAAACATGCTCAGACTGAGAGCCGTACAGGTTACGGTGAATGACACTACTAGAGCCATCGTGGCGAAAGGCTGCCCTCAAGGGGGCGTCCTTTCGCCACTTCTATGGAACCTCGTGGTAGACAGCCTCATCAAGCGTCTAAATGACAGAGGCTACTTCACGGTGGGCTACGCTGATGATATAACCATAATAATTAACGGCACACACGAAAATACACTATGCAACCTTATGCGTCAGGCCTTGAAAATGGTAGAGGACTGGTGCAAAGAATATAAACTGGCAGTGAACCCTACCAAAACTGAACTCGTCCTTTTCACAAAGAAAAGAAAGTTGGCAACCTTACAGTTACCACGCTTTTTTGGGACCACCCTAAGCCTGTCGACTGAAACCAAATACCTGGGCATCTATTTGGATAAACAACTGAATTGGGCAAAACACACAGACTACATCACCACAAAAGCCAGCATAGCCCTATGGCAGTGCAAAAGACTGCTCGGCAGAAATTGGGGCCTAAGCCCTAAAATCACCTACTGGCTATACACCACAGTCATCCGACCAATCATCACATACGGCTCGTTAGTTTGGTGGCCCAGGACCAACCTGAGCACAGCCCAGAAAGATCTCGAGAAGCTACAGAGATTTGCCTGCGTAGCAATCACCGGTAGCATGAGGACATCACCCACTGCCGCTTTACAGGTGATGCTGGGGCTGTCACCTCTACACCTCGTTGTAAGAGAGGAGGAGACCCTAGCGATTTTCAGGCTCGAAGTATCCGGCACCCTCAGTAAAGATTCTAGAATCAAACATACACGCTTAAAAGATGATGCTATCAAGCGGCAGCCCATGATGGCATCACCCTGCGACAGAACCCTGAAGACCCACTGCTTTCAAAAACACTACAGCATAGAACTCACAGCGGAGACGCGTGACTACTCAGGTCCAAAAGAGCTAAGGATCTACACTGATGGATCAAAGACCGAAGACGGGACAGGTGTCGGAGTCTTCTCCAACGACCTAAATATTAAAATATCCAAACCCCTGGGAATGCTCAACTCTGTCTATCAAGCTGAGTGTGTTGGCATTATCCAAGCGGCACACGCCATAGAGGTCAGGGAAGTTACGAATACCCATATTCGTATACTCTCCGACAGTGCCTCAGTCCTTCAATCCTTAAAGAGAAACCAGATAACGTCGAGACTAATACTAGAATGCCATAATGCCCTAGAACGTGTTACGGTACTAAACCACAACACTGTGACACTACAATGGATCAAAGGACACAGCGAATCACTTGGAAACGATGCGGCTGATGAACTTGCCAGAAGGGGATCCAGCACAAAAGCCTTCGGACCCGAACCCATTGTGCCCATTCCCTTCAAGCAGCTAAGGAGTTGGTTAAAGGATCACACTCAAACGCAAGCGGGAAAATGGTGGACCTTGTCACCAGGGTGCAGGCAATCCAAGGAAGCTATGCCATCCCTGGACACGAAGCTAACCAAGCGCCTTCTGCGCCTGGACAGAGATAGCCTGCGACTGGTGGCGGGGACCATCACTGGACATTGCTCACTGAACAAACACTTCCACACCCTAGGTATCACTGATAGCCCCCTGTGCAGAGCGTGCATGGAGGCGGAAGAAACTGTAGCGCATGTACTCCTCGAGTGCACCGGCGTCACCCAGATCCGTGAGGAGACTCTTGGAACACCGAGATCCCTTGAGGATGTCCTGAGAAGACCGGGAAGTTTGATCTGCTTCTGGAGGGAGGTGGGCTGGTTGGAGTAACGGCCACCATGGCTCACGTACAATGGTCCAATTTAGGGACTAAGTGCGGAAACCAAACCCTTAACATAGAACATAGACACCATTCGATAGTGTCGATAATAAGGATCAAATTCTGGGAAGAAATGACATAATCGCTATTCCTCATAGTTTCGGATTTGACCATCCACGCCCACTTGAAAAATTCACTAAATAGTATAAAACAAAGTCGCTTCCCGCTGTCTGTCAACCCACTGAGCACGAATATGTTGCATAAACATTGCTGAAACTATAAATTGGGTGGGTGTAAGTTACAAATGCAAAGGTGCAATCTTGTAGCAAGGTTACAGGAACGTAGATTATATAGCCCTAACGGCAACGCCAGAAACATTAGATGCAATGTTGCTCATAAAGATCAGATAAAACTTTCAACAACTATAATTTGCAACGTTACGTGGACATAACAGTGGTAACATACTAGAAAGGTTTTATTGTAAGTTTCTGCAAGTTAATTTAGATACATTACAGTAACTATTCATTTGAAATTTTTCAGAAATTTCGTAAATACATGTTACAGTAACGTCACATTCGGAAGTTATCTGAAAGTATAAGTATAAACGTTACAACTCCATTTTAATTGAAACTTACCGGCAACCTACAAATGCAATGTCGTGTTAATAGTGCACATGTTACTTGCACGTAACTTCCATTTAGATTGTCATGGCAACGTTACATTTGTAATATACAGGTAACTTGCACATTTAACGTCGCGTTAATGATGCACATGTAACTTGCACGTAACTTCCATTTAAAGTGTCATGGTAACTTTACATGTGTATTATACAGGTAACTTGCAAATTTAACGTTGCGTTAATAATGCACATGTAACTTGCACGTAACTTCCATTTAGATGGACATGGCAACGTTACATTTGTAATATACGGGTTACTTGCACATTTAATGTCGCGTTAATAATGCACATGTAACATGCACGTAACTTCTATTTAGATGGTCATGGTAGCGTTACATGTGTAATATACCGGTAACTTGCACATTTAACGTCGCGTTAATAATGCACATGTAACTTGCACGTAACTTCCATTTAGATGGTCATGGCAACGTTACATTTGTAATATACGGGTTACTTGCACATTTAATGTCGCGTTAATAATGCACATGTAACATGCACGTAACTTCTATTTAGATGGTCATGGTAGCGTTACATGTGTAATATACCGGTAACTTGCACATTTAACGTCGCGTTAATAAATGCACATGTAACTTGCACGTAACTTCCATTTAGATGGTCATGGCAACGTTACATTTGTAATATACGGGTTACTTGCACATTTAACGTCGCGTTAATAATGCACATGTAACATGCACGTAACTTCTATTTAGATGGTCATGGCAACGTTACATTCGTAATATACCGGTAACTTGCACATTTAACGTCGCGTCAATAATGCACATGTAACGTGCACGTAACTTCTATTTAAGATCGTCATGGTAAGTTACATGTGTAATATATGTGTGACTTGAGCATGTAGGGTTCATGTAACTTGAATTTTTGTTGTTGTCATGACATTGCAAATAAAATCTCCGTTCAAATTGCCTGATAAACTTTCTTTCAGTTTTGTAAACTTACATGCAATGCAATAAGTTCCAGAATAGTAATAGATATATGTATTATTCTGCAACTTATTGCATGTAAGTTTACAATACTGAAAGGAAGTTTAAGCCTGTCACAGACTTAGCTATATTATACCGGATGACTTTAATTACCGTCTCAAAAAAATGGCTATATTACATAGACATATGAGAAAATGTATACAAAGAATAAAAACAAAACTTCAAGTTAATTAGTTGTAGTCGACAGAATATAAAAGAACCAGTTAATTTGATAAAGGCCTCATTTATTTAATAAAATATGTAAGAATTAATAGTAAAGTAATTTATTCAACAATTGGAAATAAGAAAGAAAGCAAACATCAGACAAAGTGTATTACATTGTTATTGTAATGGATAACTGGATAGTTATCCATTGTCCTTCCCAATGTAAGTGTGTTTCGATAATACCATATCCATATCATAGGTGTCTGGCATGGTCATAAAAAGAAAAGAAATAATATTATAGAAACACACTGGAATTGGGAAGGACAATTTAACGAGTGCACAGAGCAGAAGGGTCGCGGACCCAAAGGGCACCTTCTGCTCGGTACATGTAAATCAGACAATAAAGTGTATTACATTGTTTTTGTAATGGATACATATCCATATCATAAGTGTCTGGCATGGTCATAAAACGAAAAGAAATAATATTATAGAAACACACTAACATTGGGAAGGAAAATTTTACGAGTGCACAGAGCAGAAGGGTCGCGGACCCAAAGGGCACCTTCTGCTCGGTACATGTAAATCAGACAATAAAGTGTATTACATTGTTTTTGTAAGGATAACTGGATAGTTATCCATTGTCCTTCCCAATGTAAGTGTGTTTCGATAATACCATATCCATATCATAGGTGTCTGGCATGGTCATAAAAAGAAAAGAAATAATATTATAGAAACACTAACATTGGGAAGGACAATTTAACGAGTGCACAGAGCAGAAGGGTCGTGGACCCAAAGGGCACCTTCTGCTCGGTACATGTAAATCAGACAATAAAGTGTATTACATTGTTTTTGCAATGGATACATATCCATATCATTGGTGTCTGGCATGGTTATAAAAAGAAAAGAAATTTTATTATCGAAACATACTAACATTGGGAAGGAAAATTTTACGAGTGCACAGAGCAGAAGGGTCGCGGACCCAAAGGGTACCTTCTGCTCGGTACATGTGAATCAGACAATAAAGTGTATTACATTGTTTTTGTAATGGATACATATCCATATCATAGGTGTCTGGCATGGTTATAAAAAGAAAAGAAATTCTATTATCGAAACATACTAACATTGGGAAGGAAAATTTTACGAGTGCACAGAGCAGAAGGGTCGCGGACCCAAAGGGCACCTTCTGCTCGGTACATGTAAATCAGACAATAAAGTGTATTACATTGTTTTTGTAATGGATAACTGGATAGTTATCCATTGTCCTTCCCAATGTAAGTGTGTTTCGATAATACCATATCCATATCATAGGTGTCTGGCATGGTTATAAAAAGAAATTATTCTCTTTAGCACTAAACTTAGTTTTGCCTCTTCAGTCTTGTAGCAGCATGCTGAAACCAGCTCATCACATGGCGTTCAAATCCATCGTCTGTTATATTTGGGAATGATTCACGTACAGCAACTGTAACAATAAACAGAGGCAGTGTTTAATTTATGTAAATACAGTAGTACAGAGCAGAAACTTAAGCCATTTAAATTGACAAATTAAATTATTTGAAGTGTTGTCCATCTCGTGGGGTCCACCGAACTAAAATTATGAAACTTTTATATAGGACAGGTAGTAGATATTTCCATTTGTCTTTCAGTTTCATGTGATAAAACACTTTCAAACAGCCCCTGCTAAATGTATGAATCGAAAACTGAATGCGATCATGAAACTTACGTTTTAATGTCGTCATAACTTTGAGCGATGACAGCTTGAAGTTGTTTTTCTTGCCCGTCCATGAGCAAAATTGTGCTAAGTAATTGGTGAAAATCTTCTCAAGGCAACGATTCACGCAATCGCGCTCTCTACTCCCGCCCGTATACCTCAGCATATTAAACTGAAATAAGATAAAAAATTCAGAACACTTTTTATTTGAATTATCGAAGTAGCTACTTCTAGTAGGAGATACGAAAAGAGGCAGGATTTGCATCCATCGGTTTACTGCATTAAAAGTATTATATATCAAATGTAGTACCTAAGTACCTACTTTAAAAATATTCGGCTATAGGTCGACCGACCGCTTAACTGAGTACTCGCCAGCTTGCGCGCGGGTGCGGGAGGCAAAGCCACCGCAGAGCTTTGCCTCTGCCCGCACGCCACGCGTGCCCCTTTATTGTCATACCCGTGCACCTGCGCGCAAGCAGGGGCCTTAGTCTGCTATTGCAAGTGTCAGAATGGTCTATAATTGATTTAATAAGGCCCCTAGCCCACGGCGTATTGAAGCGCGTTCGAAACTCGTTTGACGTGCGTACAAAGGGTAATTCGTCTGCGCGGGGCCTTATTAAATCAATGATAGACCACACTATTGCAATAGCAGACTAAGGCCCAGGCGAGGATTCAGTTAACCTATAATGAGTTGACTAAAAACTTCCTGGTAAGAAAAAAAATCAAAATGTTATTTTTTACATTGCACTCAATACTTTAACGATCAAATATTAATTGAAAGTATGGCCACTGAAGGACACACCGTTATAGAGGTCTCCTTGATCAGTATGTATATAGTTCACTTTTTTGAGCCTCTTAAGAGTGACTATAATAAAATAAAAAAATCTTACCAATTGCTTTTCTACTTGTTCATCCACCATCTTCTCCTCTAAGCTTTTTAGGTGCAGTAATTCCGTCAGTGGCAAATCAGGAAGTAGTCGTGAGGGCTCACATTGCGAAGGAACTTGAATTCTCTTAAGGGTATCTTGATCATATAAAATCATTTGACTTGTTGATTTCGCCCCCTGCCTTGAAACTTCCTGTCATCCTGCATTTGTCTTGAAACCACTGCTACACAGCTGCTGCAAAGAAAACATACTTAGTATTTTTGTTACTTTTTGACCAACATTATTTAACATTCACTTCAAAATATTGTTTACCGTCAATCTCCAAAGCTGCTCTACTAAAATAAAACTTTATTTCTCCTCTTTGCTTGAATTTCCAATTGATGTTGATGTTGCAGAAAGATTTTTCACTAGAATAACATAATAATATATTTTACTTAGACATTGAAATTGATTCAATTTATGAAGTGAAAAAAATAAAATAAAAGTGTTGTGTACATACCATTCAAATCTATACATTTAGCATTTTTTTGAACACGTCTTAAAATTATTTCTGGCAGAATACAGTTTTTAAAAAAGTCTGATAATTTGGGTATCATATTGCTAATAAATTCATTATCTCGACAAACTTCTATTACAGTCAAAGGCTTAGTGACTGAAATAAAACATATGAAGTAGCACTTATCCATTTTGCTGACACGCATTTGTCCTTGAACCTGAAATAGAATTTAATTATATATAGTAAGAGAAAACTAGATACTGAAATGAATTAAAATGTGGAAATACAATAGAATTTTCAATTTACTTGATGGTAATAATCGTGCTTTTTATTCATCACTAAAACATTATCATCCAGTTTTAGAGCAAAGTTTTTCTTTTCTAGTGCAGCAGCCTCTAGGCTTTGATTTGTCCTAGCCAATGATGGAAAGCACTTGATCTCAACCACAGCTCTCTCATTTTCAATTATGCCTGTAATAAATTGCCATAAAATATAAAACACCGAGATGCGAGCTTTTTATAAGATTTCATATAAGAAATTCAATCGTATCTAGTGCTGGTTATTCTTTGTTTCTCGCAATTATAACTAGTATTATGTTTGGCCACAATTTCCAAACACAAAGATAAAATTGAAGTTTGATAACTAAAAAACTTACCATCTGGACTCCCAGCTAAAAATCCAAATTCTTCATCAATAAAAAGGCCTGAAGGCCTGACAATTTTATTATATTGTTGCATGAACATACTTTTTGCTACACTCTCATATTGCTGCCCATATAACATGTCTTTTGTACAAATATTCTTTTTATACAGAATATCCTTCACATGATTGTGACATGGGGTCGTGATACGGCGTTTGCAAACCTGTAAAGAGAAAAAGTCCAGATATACAATAAATGTATACTAAGGTTTACTTTTAAATTCAAAATTGTCTATGAACATATTCTACAAAATACCGCAATGTTACCAGAAATGTATGTTTATACATATATGCTAACATCATTATCACACCACACAACTCACCATTCCAAACTGACTAGCAGTCAAACGGTTTTAAGGAAATATTTCAACAAAATCTTAGCCATAGGTACCTACTAACATTAACAGTCAGCCATTGCATTGCAATTTAATAGTTAAGTACCTACATAGAGATTGCAAGAATATAATGCAAAATACTAGAATGACCTATTTACCAATAGTAGCATAAGTAACATGCAATCCGATACTTGATGGCATGCTTACCTAATTCTACAGAACTAATTCTAACTAAAATATGTCAGAAATGGGTCGAGACACTACGTCGCCATGCACCTTGCACCTTGGTATTATTGCCGTGGCCGCGTGGCGTCTTAGTCGAAGATATAAGCGGTCAGATCTAAGTTACTCAAATACTCCGCGGAGCCGAAATTACCCATGTCTAACACTCTCACCGCCAGTAATATATAGAATTTTAAGTGCAACAGGCCATGCATGCGGTCTGCCGGTGGCCGCAACTTTGCCTACCCGTGCAGGCCGCGGTGAAAAATCTGTAACGAGTGAAGCAGGCCGTAAGGCCGGCCGGCGGGCTGCACTCTTTGATAAGTACCTATTAACGGAAATTTTGTTCGATTTTGACACGCAAGATACGTTATGCCGATGGCCTGTACGGCCTGCTGATCTCGCTCAGTGCAACATGTAGGTGGGGTACCTTACTCGAAAAGATACGCCCCGCCGGCGGACCGTATGGCGGTGAGATGGCTAAGTACCTAAAAATTATGCATGATGAAATTCTAGAATAATTACACTTACCGAGTCCTCATGATGGTTAGCGCTGCTGTTCGCCATTTTGGTGGTTTTTGGTTGGCAGTGGCACTTGGCAGAAACGGGGCAGAAGTTTTTGCACAGTACACCACAGTACACCGCGCCGAGCAAAGTTAAAATGGCGGAGAAAGCTCTCATTAGCTCACGCACGCTGTAAGCAGTGTTGCCAACCCGAATTTTAGAAAATTAGTAGATTATGTGCCAAATGTTGATAGAAGTTGATAGAATGTGAAATGCAAAATAATTGGTAGATCTACCACCTCAATTTAGAAGATTTTTTAAGATTACAGATGCATGAACTGTTCTTAAAATGTTTATTTTTGGAAATTATACAATTATACATATTTTTATTTAAAAAAAATTATTGTTCTGCGCTAGGCTGACCGTTGTTTGATAGGAATATTTTAGTACGCAACAATCCCTCTAGAGTCTTCGTGCAAATTCTATGTCTCTGGAAGGTTTTCATATTATTAATTGCACAAAATAATTATAATATTTTTAGTCATAGTGCCTTTTTCTAGCTTTCGTGGCGGAGTTCTTAACCTAGAACTCCGTGCATCGCTTTCGCTGCTGTCAGAATCCATTATATAAATAAATGCACGCAGCACAGAACAAACCGCAATCAGCACCGTACTTAATACGTAGTTATTTAGTTTTAACAACAAAACAACACAAAACAGGAGCAAAGATTCACCATTGATTCCGCAACAAACCAACCGGGAATGGGCCACAGAACAGTATAATAATGTTTATGGGCGCGAAATGGCGCGAACGGCGAACTGTTGCTGACGTTTTTTTTTGTGGTTTATGGCCTGGACTCTATGTATGCTTGACGCATCGTCGCATGGCTCACGCAACACATCGCAACGTCGCGTCGCTCGTCGATTAAAAATAATTCAAAGTGGTGATAGGTCAATTTAAAAAATAGGTAGTTTTTAGGTCTAGGGTGGTAGATAGGTAGACTGAAGTGAAAATTGGTAGATCTACCAAAAAGTTTGTAGATATGACATCACTGGCTGTGAGTGCTGTGACTGTAGGGTTACCAACTCCCAAAATTATTTACTCCTAAAGTTTAAACACTTATTACACTTCCCTGAATTTAGGATTCTAAATTCAATATTTACTGAAATTAGGCAAGTGTAATCGCATTCAGCAAGTTAGCGTCCTAAATTCAGAAGCAAGGATGGTTGCTGACTCACTGAATCATTTAGAAGCCTAATTAGAAACGCATGTAACAGGAAAGTGTAATAAGCACTTTAGTCAAAACCCCAAAAATTTTGCCACAATTACTTGAAAATCCCCCTAATTTTTTTTATCCGTTTTAGGCATATTAACAAAAAAAATGCTTGTTATATCGCAGCAGTTCAATAACAATAGCTACCTGCAAAACTGTAGATTAAACTAAACAACATGGAGTTTCTTGCCGGTTCTTCTCCATGGAAACGACCAACCAGAACCGTGCACCCTTGTCGACGTTTTATAAGTGCCCATTTAAGCGTATGTGTAGTAAAATATTTAGATTTTGAATAAGCCAAGGTATTTTATAATTTCCATTTCCAGTAAGCGTACACAAACAAAGTTACCACAGGCTATCTCCACTAAATTTGGGGGGAAAACCCCTAAGTTGGTATCCCAGGGCCTGTCACGCACGGACAGTGGCACATGGACTGGCTCAATCAGTGTTGCCAACTCGGATTTAAAAAAAGGCGTAGGCCAGATTGGAAAAGTTCATGGATCTACGGACATGTTTAAAAAAAATGAAGATTTTTGAAGGTGAAACTGAATAAAATTTTTATACAATTTGTTTAAATTATTAATTATCATCAGGCATATTAAAATATATACGGGGTGGAGGGGTCACTGACGCAAAAACGGTTAAGTAACGGTATACATGTTTCAACTTACGTGTCGCGATCTGTATCCTTTTTTGAATACAATTGTACTACTTATTTGTACGAAGTAGGTACCTAGTAATAATTAACTGTGACGAAGTCAAGGATCAATTTTCGATGCAGATAGAAACTACCTCAGTAGGTAGGTGCTTGAAAGTATCCCGAACCCTGGTTTTAAGGCTTGGTTTCTGTACCTACTTGGAAGCCCTGGTACTTTGTACAAACGGAATGATACGAGAAAAACGGTTAAAGTTATGCGGAGAAAGGCGATTTCGAAAATCTGTTTGAATAAGACCTGCGGTGGAAAATAGTCTCGTTTACTATACCTACATTTTTAAGCGCGAAATTTGAAAAGCATACTTGAATCGGCCATAAAAATAGGTACCATGCAGCCCCCGTATTCACAACGCTTCGATTCGATTCCGATTCGGAAAGTCGTAATGTCTATCTTGTTTTGGCATTACGAAAGCGAGCGAGATAGACATACGACTTTCCGAATCGGAATCGAATCGAAGCGTTGTGAATACGGGGGCTGGTCTATCGCCGATGCCGATCGGCAAACTTCGAGTAGGTAGGTACCTATCGCCGATGATCGTATTGATCGGTCGGATGCATCCCTATTAAAAACCTTGCCTGCTGCTCGGTTTTGTGTTGAAGCGCATGTTCGTCACTGACGCCTGTACACTCCTTGTTTCTGTTGAATCGACGGCCTCTGAGTCTCTGCGGGCGGGCGCTGCTGAATCGCGACGTAGGTAGGTAATAGGTATGCTCGAAATCGAATGACGCGAGATCGAATAGGTATAACACTTGCTTGAAAACGATTACTCGATAGTAGGTAGGTAGGTAGATAGGTACTTGAAATCGTTAAATTATGAGCTCGACAGTTCACTAGGTACCTACCTACCTACCTGATGCGGTTGATGCATCAAAATCTCGAATAGGTACCTAACTAATCATCGGCAGCGCGAAGGCTCATTAATATCAACTCATTAACATGTATGGGTGGTATGGTGCACAAAATAAAGTTTATTGTCACAGTTCTGCTTATAGGTACACAAGAACATTACAGTACAGGTACAAATTCGCGTACATATGGAATCTATACCTTCAGCCAACGCTGTAAAGTATCGCTGTAAAGTTTTATTAGAGACTGCCATACCTATTCATATTGCGACAATGCATTGGTGTACCTAATTAAGGCTATGCAGGACTTATTCGTTGATGATACAAAGGTATAAATGGCACATGCCAAGTATTTTTCAGCAGAGTTCCCTCTTTGAAGTCCCAGCGAAGCAAATGCATTGATGTGCTGTTCTTCCAAGATCTCAATGTTGGTCTGACTCTCTCCCTTCTTGTACTCTAGGGAGCAGTCGAGCAGTAGGTACGATGCGCGGGTTCTCGATGTCTGCTTAGATAAGCCAGGTCAGATTAAGTAGGTAAGTAAGTAAGTCAGGTCTCAGGGTTCTCAGGTCAGATTGACCTGAGAACCCTGAGACCTGAAACATAGGTACTTAAGTTATGAGAAAAATAAATTTTCTATAGAAAATTTAAATTCATCATAGGTATCTCGTCTTTATTATCATTGTCCTTTTAGAAGGTACCTATATAATTCGGAACCTAGATATTCTGTAATCCAATCGAAATAAATACACACTTCCTCTACATAGGTACCTATACCTACTACCAAAATAATTTCTAAATCAAACATATTCCTAGGGCTTAGGAATATGTTTGATTTGGAAATTATTTTGGTAGACCTTTACGTTTGTATGAACTAGGCGGTTCTACCATCAACATCATCAATCATAATTATCGAATGTACCTACTGTACTTACCTACAAACTAGAAACATGACCGTTTCATGATCACTGCTGTGGATCAGAACAAATGTTTCAAACAAATCACGGGCCGAAATTACTTTGATTCATCAAAATAATAACAATCAACACATGAATTCATTCAACTGCAACATTTTGATAAGAACATTTGCAGAACCATCTTTCATTCAATTGTGTTATTATATCACCTTCCATAGCAGCAAATGATTTGGATTTTTCCTCAACATCAAAAGCACAATCAAAGGAAATAGGGCAAGAATCCGAAGTGTTTACCTACGTTTTAATTTATTAATTCTCGATTTCTGGATTTGAAAACATACCTAAATTATTACTTAATAAAATATTAATTACCTACCTAGGTACCCGACGGCAACACGGTCTCTGGTCTCTGACGTCATGAGCGTTGTGTGAAGGTAGGTATAGATTCCAAATAGGTACGCGGCGCGCCACCGTGCCTAGGGTTGCCAACCAATACCTAGGTACCTACACAGTTGACAGAAATATGATTGATAAAATTTGGAAGAAGATTAAGTAGGTACCTACTTAGTACTAGGTACCTACTTAACTAATTTATTAACTTGGATTCATCCAACTTTACCTATATCTTAGAAATACATAATTGATATACGGTATCCGTATTTCTTTCTTTTACTGTTGATAATCATAAGTATTAGAAACACAGACTGTCCTTTTTTAGGGTTCAGTACCCCAAGGGTAAAAACGGGACCCTATAAGATTCCGCTTGCCGTCTGTCTGTCTGTCCGATGTCTGTCACCAGGCTGTCTCATGAACCGTGACAGCTAGACAATTGAATTTTTCACAGTATGTGTAGGTATTTCTGTTGCCGCTATAATAACAAATACCTACCTATCTACACTAAAAACACAAAAAATAAATAAGTAGGTAGGTACCTACCTATTTAATGAGGGCTTCCATACAAAATAGTACAACAAACATGATTTTTTGCCGTTTTGTCTAATGTTGTATAAGTAGATAATGGTAGGGAACCCTTCGTGCGCTAGTCCGACTCGCACTTGGCCGGTTTTTATTTTGTAATGAATACTTTCGAGGGGAAAAAACTCATCGTCCGACGAACTCGAAGACATATGGCAAAATATGGTCACTATGAACAGATTTACCTAGGTACCTTACCTACCTGTTTCTCTATGCATAATATATGTCGGTGGCATATTGTAAAACCCGTCATTTTGTAATCTGCCTAGTCAGATTGCAAACTGTCGAAGTCAAACCGTCAAATCGTCAAATGCATGCGACGGAGCTCACCTCGCGCGTTGTGGAGGAGGGGGGAGGGAGGGGCCCCTTGCTGCCTGGTACCAGTCCCATGAAAAGATAATGCACCATTACTCAGAAAAATCGATTAATGTAACCCAACCTCAAAACACTAGGTATTAGCCTAAAAAGCGTAGTCGACGGACGGATATAATCTGTCGAAGTGAAACCGTAAAATTGAGAAATGCATGCGATCAAATTATCTCTACCCCCATAATCGGGACTTAGGGCTCCTATTTCTGTCTGCAGGGTAGGTAGGTATAAAGGAACCTAACTAACCTAACGTGGGGCACCCAAGTGCGCCCGAGTCCCAATTATTGGGGCAGAGATAAGTATATAGTAAGTATATACCTACCTACCTACTTTGATCGCATGCATTTGACGGTTTTACTTCGATATTTACAATCTGACTAGACAGATTACAAAATGACGGGTCTTACAATATGACGCGCCGGCGCCGACACAAATATAACCCTGTAGTACTGATACTACTGATAGGTACTTGCTGACTGACCCGTACCTACCAATTGTCAGTACCTACATGCTTTAAAAATGTAACACCCCGTCGTTTTTACGTCGGGGGTTAAAATGTACTTGTATCTACCTACTAATTATTCTGTGGTAGGTAGGTACCTCTATTGTCGTGAGTAAGACAAGGACGCGTGCACTCCAGCCAGACATTAAATAAAAATACAGAAGCGAATATTAGGCAGTAAAGTCATCGTTCGTTACCCCAGAGCTCTGCTTTCGTTTTTTCTAACCTTGTATTATTTAATCATTTTGTTTTTTGAAATTATTGATAAGTATACCTACATAGTTAATTTATGTATTAAACTTGTCATGTGTGGGAAAAGAAAATATACAGGGTGTAAACCACCTCATCACGAAGCCGTCAACCAAGCATTCTATTCATCGAACTAAGTAACTTTACGCAAAAATTATTGCTGAGAAACGACTTTTTTTTTTGGGGTGAAAAATCATGTTTTGTGGTAGAACTCAATGTAACGCACTTAAAAAATTGTGCTGATGGATGAAATGAATTAATAGTACGGGGGTCATAGAGGTGTTCAAAGTAAAAATCTTACAATAAAAACTTGTATTTAAGAAAAAACTTGTCAAAAAGTTGTAACTTTGACCCCCAATATCTCCGTAACTAGAAGGTTCCCAGGTATGGTGTAGAACAAAAAAAATGATCGCAATGATGGGAAGAACAAGTGCCTTTCGGCTTCGTTAAGAGGTCTTTTACACCCTTTATAAGTAAGTACCTAGGTACTTATCTTACCATTATCAGGGTGCGGACATAAAGAGACAGGTATTCCGGTACGGACTTGTCGGTGCGGGTCGGTACGGATCGGTGCAGGATGCGCTACCTATAGAAACAGGTAAATCTGTCTTGATTGACCATCATGGCTTCGAGTTCGTCGGACAACAATTTTAAAGTTTTTAACTTCTTTCAGCTAAAACAACATTTTAAATAACCCTGTAATTGTGTATCGTAATGTCTTGCGTAGGTAAGTAATAATACACCTACCTACGGATTTGAGATGCGTTTGTGAAGGGCTTAATTTATGATAAATCAAACACGAATTAAATGTTTTTAACAAGATTTAAAATTATATATTACTGACAATCAGAAAATTTAACACACTGGGTGCCGATTCCCTTGGTCACAAACTAAACTAAATTTAAGTTGAGTGCATCTTTTTCTTTCTATTTCATTATGAAAAGGACCGAAGATAAATATTAGTTTAGTCCTGTCAAATTAGTCGGCACCTGACGTAATTTGATGTAATTTTAGTGGTAAACTTTTTAATCGCGTCTAAACTTGTAATAAGCGCTGATTAAATTGACAGGACTAAACTAAAATGTATCTTCTGTCCTTTTCTTAATGAAATAGAAAGAAAAAGATGCACTGAACTTAAATTTGGTTTAGTTTGTAACCAAGGGTCAGGGAATCGGCACCACTATCTTGTTTAATTTCTGAACTGATTGTTGAAGCCCGTATGACCCTGTGCAGGTAGTCGGTACCGACAAGTCGTAACCTGTTTCTTTATGCGTGAGCGCATGATAACATTGAATATTTTACCTGTACGGATCGGTACCTACCCGTACGTAAACAACGATTTACAATTTGTGACGGACTGTCCATAGATTCCTTCGCACTAGTTCTCAATTTGTTTTTAAAATTCATATCAATAATTTTTTCAGGCTCTGGTAAATGTGCATGATCACAATTTTGACTAAGTATCAAATGTATGTTCATAACAATCAAATAAAGTTATTACACTTACACCACAACCACTTGTTTGTTTTTTTGTACACCGCCAATAATACTTGTTATCATATTTTTTATTTAAGTGATAAGAATATCCATTCACTACTAGCACATGTCCTCCGCGTTTAGATTGCACTTATTCATTTTTAATTAAAAAAAACACGAGCGAGAAACATTAATTCATGTAACGAGGTCTGTCGTCACAAATTTCGCAACTACCCACAAAAAATAAATGAATACTACCATAGATATTTGTTGTTTTGTTACATGTAACTATTGCAAGTTTATTTAATACTCGTTTAATCTCAGTACCATTGTTAATGAGTGCATTATGCGTCATTTACGGACTTATCTTTAATACGGAAGCTCCCGGTATTTATTTATTCATCTATGCTGATAAAATTAAACATGGGACTCGAGTATTGTTTAGCAGCATTGCACATTATTATAAAATATAATAGCTAGCGTAAACTAAATGCTATCGGCGAAAGATTCGTTCGTTTAACCAATCGTCGTTGAAGAGTGTTTTCGGTGAACCGTTACATCGGCGAAGGATTCATTCGGACTACCAACCGTCGATGAATAATATTATCGGCGAAACGTTTCATCGGCCAATTATTTTTTCGTTCAACTAACCGTCGGAGTAGAGTGTTATCGGAAAACCGTCCTTTCGGTGAGCGGTATTTCGGAATACCATACGTAGCTCACATTTTATTGTCTTTTCTTCGTTACTTATGGTTTCCAACCAATGAGAATGAGGTCCTAAAGAGGCAGAAAAGAAAACAATGAATCTTTTCCAAGGTGTACGAGTGTTTTTATTACAAAATAAATAGGTACCTATACCTACATCGTTTTTTTATTTCTCACCTACCTACCTCTAGTAAGTAGTGTTTATTATAGTTGTTATAGGTACGCATGTACAAATTTAGTACCTACACGGTTTGTACACTCTGTCTCGTTTTTGTTAGTCTAATTCTATGATCCCAACATGCGGTGATTGGTCGCCAGAATAATGTTTCTTTAGGTAAGTACATACCTATTGCGCGGAATACTTTTTTCGGTGGTTTTGTAGGTGTAGGTAGGTACTTATAACATCATATCATAACAGTTTATTAGAATATCATTGCTTTTACTCTTGACTAATAACTGTGTCTTGACTGACGACTGTATAAGCGGTAAAATTAAAGCCTACATAATGTTACCTTTGTCTTTATTATAATAGGTACCTAATTCGCGGCTGTAATACGTACCTACTAGGTATGTAGTACCTAGTTACCTAAATATAATCATCAAAATCATCACAACCCTCCAAGTTCATGAAGTTCGAGGAATGACTTTTCCAAGGTCAAAGTCATTCCTCGACCTTTAAAAACTTGGAGGGTTGTGTTGATGATTTTGGTGGTTATATAACTACCTACATACTTACGTCTTGCAGCCGCGAATAACATAACACACAGTGTACCTACCTACATAATTAGATTGCATAAAAAACTATTGTAAACAGTATGGGCAATTTCTTTCACGGAAGACGTCATATTTAAACCGTTTGACCGTAGACGCTTCAAATATTCGCAGAATATTTAGTTGTATGTCCACTTTAAAATTAAAATAAAATAAATATTTAAGGGGGGCTACCATACAGCAAACGTGTTTTTTTTGCTGTTTTGTCTAATTCTGTATAGATAATGGTACGGAACCCTTCGTGCGCGAGTCCGACTAGCGCTTGGCTGGTTTTTTCCATGTAAGTAAGTGTTAGGTGTCTTTGTGTAGGTAGTGCAATGTTGAATGTAGTGTGTATGACAAAACAGCCGCGGACGATGGACGATAGGTACCTAAAAATATGACTTGCCCCCCCTACGCCAGACGCTGGGTACGCCCTTGAAAACACTTGTGTGGTACTATTAAAAACCTCGCCTGCTTCTCGGTTATTAAACACACACTCACGTCGTATTACCCCTCATTATGCACCAATTTCATAAACTACTAGGTATTATATTACCTACAGACCCTACAGTACCTACTTGATTTTATTTATTAATTTCGATGGGTCTTGCGCGTTCTACGTTTTAAGGGTGTTTTCATGTGTCAACTCTTACTGTGTCTGCCTTGGAGTTTGCCAATAGAGGCCAATGGAACGCAGCATATATTCTGGGTGTCAAAAGATACAAGACACAGAGTTCGAAACACCACGCTGTTTTCCAAAACGAGCATAGTGGACGTTGGCATGAAGGCTGCTTCTGCTGGGCTAAAATGGGATTGGGCGGGGAGCCGCGTACACGATGACCGCTGGGCAAAAGTCTCCACATGATGGTTGCCGGAAGACGGACGGCGCGGTAGGCGCCGCCGCGCCGCGCCGCCGAGGCCGACCTAGAAAAAGGTGGCGAGACGATTTGGACGCGACAAAAAAAAACTGTTGGAACTTACAAAATAACAAACTACCTACTTATATGTCGATATTGCATTTAGTAGGTAAATTGCCGCAAAATAAAAATAAAAGTTTAAATACCTACCTAATAATAGTTTGCAAAGTACCTACCTACCATTTTGATGACGATTTCAGCAAGATCATAATAGCACTTCACGCAACGATTAATAGAAATAGCGACTCTTTGCAAATGAGCAGCAAAGTGTAATTCAGCTCGCATAAGCGCTCAGTGCCTAACGAGATATTCACCTAAACGTTGCCGCTCTCTTCTAACTCGTAACTCTGTCGCTGTCTGGCGCGCGAGTGACGCGCAAGGGTTGTCGACTTGCCGCTGTTACTTTATTTATTCATCGTCTATCTACCTAAATAAAACTTTTAAGAATACAAACAATATGTAATGTATAAAACTTAATAGTTGTTATGAGTCAGAAGTATCATATTACTCACGGTAAACAAATGTCGAACTGTACAGCGCGATGATTAGTCACAAACACACTTTATAACACTTAAACTATCTATTTTATAAAAGATTGTTACAAATAATATCGATAAACATTAAATTTTTACTTTATAGTATAGTCATAATAAAACTGCAAATGAGTTTCGTGTACTGAGTATGATTCGTTGTAAATCTACCCTACATTCCGAGCGAACGTAATAAAATAGTCCGGTCATCTAGTCGCATCGCCTTTGTTATTCGAATAGCAGTAAGTGATGTGGGAGACGGTAACGATGATATTTGTCGATATATTTTAAGTTTGTAGATCGTGTTTGGCCAATGGTGGAAATGAGTGGGTTATGATGTTTAGGGTTAGTTACTAAATAAAACTTTTTTGTGAGTTTTGTAATATATTGTTTTAATGTTGGGAAATTTAATTGAGTGTGTAACGTTTTAAGATTTGTCCGAAAGGGTGTATTGAATGAGGTTTTTATTGCTTTGTTCTGAACTACTTGTAGTTTAGAGTAATTACTTTCGCAAGTGCTACTCCAGACCGGTGCCGCATACGTAATGCAGGGTCTTACTAGGGTTGCGTAGATTTTTAATTTGGTCTTTGAGCTGACTTTAGATCGCCGTTTTAAGATTGGATGCAGGCAGTTTAGAGCTTTTATTCCTTTAACGCGGAAGTACTCAGTATTTTTGGTCCAATTCATTTTATTATCGAGCAATAGTCCAAGGTACTTGGTTGATACACGCCATGGCAAAGTATAATCATCCACTTTAATGCGTTTTTTAGGGACAGATCGCTTTCGTGTGAACATTATGACTTCGGTTTTTGTGGAATTTAATTTTAATTTCCATTGGGTAAAAAATGAAACTAAAAGCTGTAATGATAACTGAAGCCGTTCAACTATTAAATCAATATCTTTACTTGAAGTAAATGATGCTGTGTCATCAGCAAAACACGCAAGATGAGTATGGGGCTGTTTGGGCATGTCGTTTATGAACAGTATGAATAAATGGGGCCCGAGCAAGGAGCCCTGAGGCACCCCCGCAGGAATAGATCTTGGATTGGACACACTATCACCAATATGAACACAGAACGACCTATCCGTCAAATACGCCTGGATGATTTTTACAAGTCCAATCGGTACATTAAATTTAGATAGCTTATATAAAAGGCTTGCATGCCAGACGGCATCAAAAGCCTTTTCTACGTCAAGCAACATCATTCCTGTAGATTCACTCATGTTTAAGTGGTGCGTAACATGCTCAGCGACCCTGGCCAGTTGCTGGGCTGTAGAATGAGCCTTTCTGAATCCGAACTGCTCGGGCAATAATAGGTGGTTTGTAGCGTTTGCTAAGCGCGCTGAGATTACTCCTTCGAGTAATTTTCCCAAGGATGGTAGGAGACTTATAGGCCGATAGCTAGTTGGTGAACTTTCCTCTTTACCTGGTTTCTTGAAAGTTATAATTTTAGCTCTTTTCCACACGTTCAATTAGGTAGATAGACAAAGAATATTAAAGTCCGACATGCCGATACCACAGATTACTAAATAGTTGCACCCATCTACAGCACATAAGGCACCAGACGGCATCGTAGGTACGCGTACGAACGAATGGAAAGATTACGACGTGCATGCGCTTGCTTCGCTTGCGAAAACCGCACTGAATTTGGTCCGCAAACGGCCCGAGACCGCTCGGCCTGGCGGTAGGTAATTATAGCGCGCAAGTACATGGAGTGACGGAGGCCTGATAATAGTAGTACATAAGTTCCAATAATTATACTATGCAAAGTACCCGTAATGTTGTTCATTGTAGGACAACATTGAGCCTGTAACATTGTGTAGATTTCACAATTTTAACAGGTAAATAAAATTGTCCTAATATAATTATTGTAAGTTACAATAATTTACATTTGCAAAGTAACAGCAATGTTCTTGATGGAAGTTGCAACAACGTTGTAATGGTGACTTGTTTGGTTTATTAAAAATATGTTACAAAAATGACATTCCAGTCCGGAACGTTAATAATTATAAGTTACAATAAGTTTCTTTTGCAAAATAACGGCAATGTTGTTTAAGGAAGTTACAACGACGTTGTAAAGGTGATATTGTATGTAGTTTAATAAAAATATGTTGCAAAAATGATATACCAGGAACGTTAATAATTGTAAGTTACAATAAGTTTCATTTGCAAAATAACGGCAATGTTGTTTAAGGAAGTTACAACGACGTTGTAAAGGTGATATTGTATGTAGTTCAACAAAAATATGTTGCAAAAATTACATTGCAGGAATGTTAATAATTGTAAGTTACAATAATTTACATTTGCAAAGTAACAGCAATGTTGTTTATGGAAGTTGCAACAACGTTGTAATGGTGACTTGTTTACAGTTTAATAAAAATATGTTGCAAAAATGACATTGCGGGAATATTAATAATTGTAAGTTACAATAATTTACATTTGCAAAGTAACAGCAATGTTGTTTAAGGATGTTGCAACAATGTTGTAATGGTGACTTGTTTACAGTTTAATAAAAATATGTTGCATAAATGACATTGCAGGAACGTTAATAATTGTAAGTTACAATAAGTTTCATTTGCAAAATAACGGCAATGTTGTTTGAGGAAGTTGCAACAACGTTGTAATGGTGACATTGTATATAGGTTAATAAAAATATGTTGCAAAAATTACATTACAGGAATGTTAAAACTGTAAGTTACAATAATTTACATTTGCAAAGTAACAGCAATGTTGTTTATGGAAGTTGCAACAACGTTGTAATGGTGACTTGTTTACAATTTAGTAAAAATATGTTGCAAAAGTGACATTCCAGGAACGTTAATATTGTAAGTTGCAATAAGTTTCTTTTGCAAAATAACGGCAATGTTGTTTCAGGAAGTTACAACAACGTTGTATTGGTGATATTGTGTATAGTTTAATAAAAATATGTTGCAAAAATAACATTGCAGGAATGTTAATAATTGTAAGTTACAATAATTTTCATTTGCAAAATAACGGCAATGTTGTTTTGGAAAGTTACAACAACGTTGTAATGGGGACATTGTATAAAGGTTAAAAAAAATATGTTGCAAAAATGACATTGCGGGAATGCTAATAACGAAAGTTTTCGTAAGTTCAGTTTGCTAAGTACCTGCAATGTTTTATAAAGTATGTTGCAAAAATTAGGTTGCTACAATGTTTCACCTGCAATGTTATAATAATGACATTGTAGGAATATCATATAAATAACTTACAGTAAGTTATTAAAAGTTTGTTGCTTCAAAGTTTAAAAAACAACTTTTATACGTAATGTTGTTGCAACATCTGTTTTAACATTTTGGTAAGTTAAAACATACATGTTAAATGAAAATAGCCGTAATGTTTTTGTGATCTTTCTTTTTAAACGTTCATATGGGGGGTCTATCAACATTGTAGAAAGTTTCTGTAAGTTTCATGCTTAGTGGGAAGGTTCTC